>JAGFBZ010000443.1:600000-838940 GCA_018398805.1 Hirundichthys speculiger | reverse complement strand
TAAGTTCCTGGTTTTGCATCAAAAACGTCGCGATTGTCGTAAAACGGGTTCATATATATATATATATATATATATATATATATATATATATATATATATATATATTCAGTGTGATTAAAAAAAACCCATTTTAAAGCATCTCATCACAAATCAAAAGTACAGTATTCCCTGATGCTTCCCTGGATCCTTCACACCAATAAAGCCAACAATCTAACAATGTAATTTTGTCCAACTTCATATAAGGGACAAACATACATTTGCAAAACATCCCTCTTAATAGTAGGTGGGATCTAAACAAGGGGGTACAAAACTAAATATGTGCATGAAACAGTATGGACTTAGCCTATATAATGTAGTTAAGCTGTAGCTTATAATTGGACATCAGTCTCACTCCTTGCCTTTACTATTCTTTGTCTGACAAAAGTGAACATGGAAACACCACCAAAGAAAAGACCTTCAATGTACAGAACATGAGCTGCCCCCATTACTTCTGATTCTTTCCTCTGTGCCAGTTGCTCAAACAGACAAGTGTGTTTACATTTTCAGATGACAAAGGAGCTTGTTTCTTTTGCACAACATGTCCAGACAGAGAAAATAACCTCTCACAGGGTACGGACATGGCAGGTGTTGCCAAGTACCTGAGTGCAAGGCAGGCCATCTCAGTGTGTGCCCCTTCATGTTTGGACCCCCTCTGCTGGGGACAGTCCTCCATATCAATAGAGGGCTCTGCTCTGTAGCGCTCCACACATTTCTCAATAGAATTTTCTTCATCAGATGAAGATTCTCAGGCAAACATGAGAACTGATCTTTTCTCCAGTGGCTCATATGTTACTCGTTGGTGTTACTGTTCAGGTCGCTCCCTTGCCCTGAGCAAACCACTGACAATGCGCCGTACCTCAGCTCTGTCAGGTCTGCCGAGACACTTGAGATCCTTAAACCTGGGATCCAGTGCTGTGGCAACCTTCCGCCATGTGATGTTAGTTTTTTTTCCTTGCGTTGCTCAATGTCTGTGTAGCCGGTTTGGGTCTCACTCCTAGCCGACTTTCGATCTGCGTTGTGTATTTATGTACTGGACTCAGGGATTTGGCCACTGTTTAGCCGTCACTGGCATATTTATTTCTGTATAGTAATAAAATGGCACACACATACAGCAGGCTTTAGTGTAGCACACCTCTGCATCACACCAACTTCTCCTCAGCTAGCTACCGGCAAGAGCAACAATACTGAACAAAATACACAATACACATTATATTACATTCACATAACAATTGCACATACTAATAAATATACCGACGACTAAACAGTATTTTTTATATAAAAGTAAATAAAACAATAAAGCACAAAATAAAAATACATTAGAACATGGGAGCAAACAAAGCATACCTGTATAGTAATAAAATGGCACACACATACAGCAGGCTTTAGTGTAGCACACCTCTGCATCACACCAACTGTAATGGAGGACAAACTATAATCAGGCATGCTGCAGCCCTAGTGTGTGTTAGAGTGCAGAGTCCTCACTAATACTGTTAAACAGAACACTAACAAAAAGTCACCAAAAACGTTCTCAAAACTACTCAAACTAAAGCAAACCAATCACACAGTAGCATAAAGAAGTGCATTATAACATGTTTTCACTGTTTTCACAAGTTAAATGTGCTTAAAACAACTTTAAAACAAAAATCTTAACAGAGCAGCAGAACAACCCACCTTCTCCTCAGCTAGCTACCGGCAAGAGGAAGAAGGGTCGTCAACTCAACAACATGACGTCTCAGAAACAGGAAGTGAGGACTTCAAAATAAAAGTACAAAACAAAAAGCTCCCATAGCGATCTAATACAGATATTACAAAATAAAACTGACAATGAATAAAATGATGTGTGAGGGATCTTTGGTGGAATGCATTATTTGTATATCTCATATACCTGCTACATTCACCCCTCCTGAATTACACCAAAATCCTGAACAGCCGACAGGACCGAATACTGTCCGGGACCACCAACACTATGTCAAAACTGGCACGGGTATACATAAAGATCTAATCTTTACAATCAACTAAAGAGTCGCCTGGTAAACAGGCTCAGAGGAAACAAAAGGTTGCGCAGGCCTTAGTCCCTGTAAGAATCGGTCGGTGCCGCGTACACCAAGCCACCCGGCCCTCCCGAGTCCCAAACCACACTGGTGAGTACATTCAGAAAGTACACCATATCATAGCGACACAACAAAAAGGAAAGAAAGAAAAGGAAAAGGAAAAAAAAATTAGGTGGAGAACCAACATCTCAGTAAAACAAAATAACCCCTCTAGAACAGGGCAAAAAAAATGACTGGGGTCCCTAACTAAACTAGTAGGCGAACCCTCCTAAGCTGAGTGGCGTCTGGACCATAGTTTCTACCAACCGGTTGACTTTCCTAACAACCCTGCCAGCACGTGTCCTGACTACACCCTGCGTGTCTGCTTGTGTAGGCGCCTGACTGACTGGACCCTGGACTTCCACAACTGCTGGAACTGTGTCAGGAATAACTGTTGGGGTATGGGCTGTGTGAACACTGGACACTGTGTCCGATATGTCTACTGCTGGCACTGTAACTGGTCTGAATGACTGGACGCTACTGGTGTCAATCCCTGACGCTGCATCTAGGATGACTGACTGGTCTGTCTCTGTGTCAGACTCGTCTTCCTCCACATCAGCTTCATCACAAGATTGATGACCATCTTCTGCACCACTCAAGACCCACGCACTCGTCCTGTCCCCTGAATCCTCCTCCTCCAAAGAGTTGACAGAATCCTCCAGTTGCGACTCGTCCTCTGAGAAATCAAGACTGTCCTCAGTGTCCGACATGCCTCCATTAGCAGACTCTACAGGCAGGAAACTGATGTCCAGGATAAGGTTGCGATGCACCACCTTCGTCTTCCCGTTATTATCCTCCAACTTGTAGATATGAGTCTGCGGGTCAGTGTCCATGACAGTGTAGACTGTTGGCTCCCACTTGTCTGCAAGTTTCGTCTTTCCCCTCTCACCTTTGTTGGCAAGAAGTACTCTGTCTCCAACATTCAAACAAGTCCCCTTGACCTTCTGATTGTACCCTCTGGCTTGCTTGTCTTGCTCTTTGATGGCATGTCTTTGAGCGATATCAGCTGCTTCACGGAGGTGAGACATAAGCGTAGTCACATAGCTGCTGTAGTCAACAACCACTGGATCGTGTAGGACCTGCCTGAACATCACATCGACAGGAAGTTTTGGAATCCGACCGAACATTAGGTGGAAGGGTGCATATCCAGTTGTCTCATGCACCGTTGCATTGTATGCAAATGTCAGGGTCTGGATCTGCTGAGGCCACTTGGCCTTCTCTCTCAGCGGCAGTGAACGGAGCATACTCCCCAGAGTCCTGTTAAATCTCTCAGTTCCTCCGTTCCCCATGGGGTGGTACGCTGTAGTGTGAGACTTGGAGACTCCTGATAGCTTGAGCAGTTCTGCAATGAGCTCACTCTCAAAATTGGCTCCTTGATCTGTGTGAATTCGTCCTGGAAACCCATACACACAGAACACGTTGTCCCATAACTTCCTAGCAACTTGTTTCGCCTGTTGGTTGGTGCAGGGAAAGGCGTGAGCCAACTTTGTAAAGTGATCAGTCAGGACGAGAACATCCACCGAACGTTGCTTGTTGTCTTCCACACTCCAGAAATCCAGACACACAAGTTCCATAGGAGCGGAAGTCCTGATACTTTCAAGTGGAGCTCTGGCAGAAGGGTCCGGCGTCTTGGCCAGGATGCACCTCTGACAGCACTTTACATAGTCTTTGATCTGATGTTCCATCCTGGGCCAAAAGAACCACTGTTTCGCCAGGTGAATCGTTCTTGCCTGTCCTTGATGTCCAGCCAGATCATGCACACCACTCAAGGCCTTCCCAATCAGATTCTGGGGCAAGACGAACTGGTGTCTCTTCTGCTTGTTCAACGGGTCCTTGACAACTCTGTAAAGCACTCCATCGATGACTTTGAGCCTCTCCCACTGCTTGATAAGTACCAGGGCATTCCTGTCCAGACCGTCTTTCTCCCGCCTTGAAGGTCTCCGATGTCGACTCAGGAAGGGCACGACTTTAGAGATACCAGGGTCAAGCTCTTGACTTCGTCTGAGCTCCTCCAGGGAGAAGGCAGGTAGCGGATCTCGCCCAGGTGGGACTAGACGTTGCACTGACTGGACCAGTTCCGTTGCTCTGGACTCTGCAGCTTCATCCCAGTGATCATGAGAATCGAGGACAGCCTTCACAATGTCATGACACAGTGACTGGGAAGTCTTGGATACAGCACTCTGTTTTGTTCTCTTTGTCCGATGACACTGGACTTTCAGACGAAAGGCGTCCTGAACTCTACTCGCCCCAACTCCATCAGACTCAGCAAGCAGGTTGTTGTAGGATTCTGTGACAAGTCTTTGCCCAACTGTCTTGGCAAACGGGTCCCGACTGAGAGCGTCAGCCACTACGTTCTTGGTCCCTGCAATGTGCTTCAGACTGAAAGTGTAAGGAGCGAGCTTTGCAACCCATCGTTGTTCACAGGCGTCGAGTTTGGGCTTGGTCATTATGTATGTGAGTGGATTGTTGTCTGTCCATACTGTGAAGGAATTGCCTTTCAGCCAATGACTGAACTTGTCGCAGATACTCCACTTCAGCGCCAAAAACTCGAGCCGGTGAGCTGGATAATTCTTCTGAGAGCTACTCAGGGTCTTGCTTGCAAATGCTATGGGCCGTGCTTTACTTTCACCAGCTGGTATCTGTGATAACACCGCACCAAGCCCATCCAAGGAAGCATCAGTTGATAAGATCAGGGGACGTGAGAAGTCGGGATGCGCAAGAACAACACAGTTCAGCAGACTGTCCTTGAGACTGACGAAGGCAGTGTCACACTCTGAAGTCCAATCATCAGGTCTGAGTTTTCTGAATGTCCCTGCCTTCACATCAATCTTCTTCCTTCCTCTTCTCTTTTGACCAGCAGTCAAAGCAAAGAGTGGCTTGGCGATAGATGAGCAGTTGGGGATGAAGTGCTGGTAGAAGAACACCATGCCCAGATAGGACTTGATCCTCCGCACTGACGGCGTACACCCGTCATCTTCCATGAGATCAGACTTTGACATTTTGGATATTACTTCCACTTTTGCAGGATCCACAGCCACACCACTGCCATCTATGATGATGTGACCAAGGAACTTGACAGACGACCGCATCAGGTGACACTTTTTAGGACTTAACTTCAGGTTGTGGTCTCTCAGACGCTGAAAGACGACCTCTAGCCGCTGTAAAGCTTCGTCTTCAGTCGATGCAAAAACAAGTAAATCATCCAAGTAGCATAGGAGGCTGCTGAAATTCAGATCTCCGAAGATACTCAGCATCATCCGCATAAAGGAAGCTGGACTATTGCACAATCCCTGCGGCATCCTATTGTACTCATGCAGTCCTAGCGGTGTGGTGAAGGCAGTGTATTTCTTATCCTCTTCCGCCATGGGGATGTTGTAGAAGCCGGACGTTAAGTCCATCGTACTGAAGTAGGTGTTACCTCCCAAGGCGGCCAAGCAGTCCGACTGGTGTGGAAGAGGATGGGCGTCTTTGAGTGTTCTCGCATTCAACCACCGGAAATCGGTGCAGATCCTCAGGTTTCCGTCCTTTTTCCATACCATCACCAGTGGTGAGGCATACTCACTGACAGACTTCCGGATTATCCCTTGCTCCTCCATGTCTGTCAAAACTTGTCGTAGTTTCTGGTAGTGAGCAGGGGGTACTCTTCGGTAAGGAAGGCGGAACGGACGTTCATCGGTCAGTCGAATACGGTGGACGAAGCCCTTTGCCTCACCGCAGTCCATTTCATGCTTGGAGAAGACATCGTTGTAACGCTCGAGCAACTGAACCAACTTCTCCTTCCCGGTTTGGCTAGTCAGACATGGTCGTATGTCGAGGCTGTCAAGGCCAACATCTCGCAGTCTCTGCCCAAGGTCTGAAGTGCTGGTTGATGTCTGGTGCTTGACTGGAACGGTCTTGTCAATCTGGCTGGAGCCTTGGAGCAGCTCAAAATCTTCCACAGCTAGGCAGGGAGACACATCTGCCAGCTTACAGTTCCTCTTCAGTGTGACTGGTCTATCGGAAAGGTTGGTGACCCTCATGGGGATCCACCTATCACCCCACAGAGGTGTCACAACACGGCCAACCATGATATTTCGTGGCATGGACTTGGATGAGGTCGGCTCCACGATCACGGTGCTTCCTGGCGACATGGGAGTATCGTTAGGCAGCTTACCCCAAATGAGGTGCTCTTGCATCGCTAGAAGAGTGACTGACTGCTTGAGCTTTACTGTGCCAACTTTGTCCGGTAGCTCCTCACCCCTCCAACGGGATGTGTTGGCCATGAGGTCCAAGAACTGCTCACACTCTGGAGATGAGGAAAGACTGCAAACAGAGATAAGGCGCCAGTAATCAGCACTGTTTTTCAACTTGCGCATGAGAAACTTGATGACGTTCGTGCCGATAATTAGATCATCTCGCTGGCCTGGCACCACAAGGACTGGCACGATGCAGCTCTCTCCATAGATCTTCAGTTCAACCTCGTACATGCACTTTGGCCTAGTGAACTTTCCTCCACAGCCCACCAGAACCACTTCCTGAGTCATCGGTTTACGTTCTGACAATACTTTCTGAGTCAGCATCCTCTCCTCTGCTTCTTCACTGAAAGTGCAGGCCATGGAACCTGAATCAAGCATGCCTTTCATCTGGAATGTGTTATTCACGTGGACTGGAGCATAGAATAGCTCGTCATACGGCTCAATCCTGTGTATGTTCTGTGCTATCACCTTCACACCAGCCGGTGTTGCGCTGCACACTTTCACATAAGACTGTTCAATTTCACTGTCACTTCCGAGGGTTTGTTTGTCGTCACCCACACGTCCCCTCTCCCAGTGCGGGCCTAGCAGTTTAAAGGCTGCTGCTCTCGAGGTGGATGGATGATCTGGTCCTCCTGTCCGGGAGTGGAACGGGAACAATTTTTCTTGATGTGTCCTGGCCTGTAGCATGACAGACATAGACGATCCCGCCTGCAGTGTGCTAGAGTGGAGTGTTCCACGGACTTGCAAACCTTGCACTGCTTTCTCTGTGACTGATCGGACGAGTGCTGCCTATACATTGGTTGGTTATCCCGAGCCACCGCCTGGCTGTTATGAACGAGTGCGCGGTCAAGGAGGCCAATCAGAGTCCTTAGGCAGTTGTCGTCAAACTGAGGAGCAGATGTGATACTCGCCTCAGCCTGGACAGGGAGCATTACAGGCTGGTTGGGCATAGGTGCCTCCTCTGACACGGTTGTTTGAGCATGAGTGGTGACAGACCTCACTGGGCCAGAGCGGTGTGGTCTGGTGTTCAGTTGTTCTCTGGTGTCAATCTGGTAACGGTCAACATGCTCCTGTATTTCACCAGCCGTCCATTTCTCTGGCGCTTTGAACCGCAGCACTGCAGCGAGAGAAGGATCAGGACAATATTTTACGAACATCATAGTCACCTCTCGACGGGGATCATCAATATGCCGTCCCTGCCTACTCAGGCCCTCTTCAGCTGCATCAACAGCCTTGTTAAGGCGGATCCAATACTCAACTGGGTTCTCTCCTGCAACAGGCACAGTGCTATAGAAGTCTGCAAGAGGCATACTGGAACATGACACGCCGCTGAAATGCTGCTTCAGTATGTCAGTTACAACTTTGGGGTTCTCGTGGGGCTTCAGTGATGGGTTGCTGCGTAGTGTTATTCTCACAATGTCTTTGGCTTTGCCCATCAATCTAGACAACATTTCCTGATGCTGCTCTCCCAGCTGTACGCTCCTCTTCCTCAGGTAGGTCTCCATGAGCTCCTCCCACTCATGCACTGAAAGCTTGTCAGACCCATCTCCTCTGTACACAGGAGGCTCTCTCACATCGGACTGCATGACTAATTTCACACCAGTCAGGTTAAATGTGGAATCAACAAGTGACTGGCCTGTACCTGGGTTCTGAACCTGTACTTGACTGCCTTCATTTGTCTGACTCTCTCCCTTTAACTGAGCTGATATAGACTGTCCTACTTGCTGGGCGATGTGTGTGATGAGATTGCTTAAAACCGGACTATTCATGTCTGGGATGGCTGACAGTGAATCAGTGGGCATGTGCGTAGTGGGTGGATAGCTAGGTAAACGAGTGGAAGTGAGAACTGGGGTACCTGCATTGTCTGGAATACTGACTGGATGGGTGGAGCTAACTGGATGGGTAGGGCTAACTGGTGACCTCACATCACCTGGCTTTACATCTGGAGAAGTAAACAGCTGTGCGACTGCGCCCCTCCCAAAACCAGAAACTGGAGAGTTAAATAACTGCGTCCCCCTCCCAAAACCAGAAACTGGAGAGTTAAATAACTGCGTCCCCCTCCCAAAAGAGTTAAGCAGCCGGACGCCCCTCCCCAAACCAGAATCTGGAGTGTCAAATAACTGGGCCCCTTTCCCAAAACTAGAACCAACAGCATTAACAGGTTTCCCATTTACAACATTGGAATCCATTTTTTTTGTCTTTCAAATAACTTGCTCAATGTAAAAAAAAAATAGAAAATAGTATTTCACAAAAACACTGAAAGTGGTTTTTCTTTCACTTAATACTTTACATTTATCTTTTCTTTTTTTTTTTCCGTTCCAAGAAAAAAATAGAAAATAATAAAATAACCAAATACCCCCAATGTCCTTTATTACTGTGACAAAGTCACTTCAGTAACCTTTTCAAAAGGAACCTTATGTCTCCTTGTCGTTTTTGTTGTTGGATGACCCCTGGCGACCAAGCTGGCGTCGATCTTGATGGATCCGGGTCACGGCACCAATGTAGCCGGTTTGGGTCTCACTCCTAGCCGACTTTCGATCTGCGTTGTGTATTTATGTACTGGACTCAGGGATTTGGCCACTGTTTAGCCGTCACTGGCATATTTATTTCTGTATAGTAATAAAATGGCACACACATACAGCAGGCTTTAGTGTAGCACACCTCTGCATCACACCAACTTCTCCTCAGCTAGCTACCGGCAAGAGCAACAATACTGAACAAAATACACAATACACATTATATTACATTCACATAACAATTGCACATACTAATAAATATACCGACGACTAAACAGTATTTTTTATATAAAAGTAAATAAAACAATAAAGCACAAAATAAAAATACATTAGAACATGGGAGCAAACAAAGCATACCTGTATAGTAATAAAATGGCACACACATACAGCAGGCTTTAGTGTAGCACACCTCTGCATCACACCAACTGTAATGGAGGACAAACTATAATCAGGCATGCTGCAGCCCTAGTGTGTGTTAGAGTGCAGAGTCCTCACTAATACTGTTAAACAGAACACTAACAAAAAGTCACCAAAAACGTTCTCAAAACTACTCAAACTAAAGCAAACCAATCACACAGTAGCATAAAGAAGTGCATTATAACATGTTTTCACTGTTTTCACAAGTTAAATGTGCTTAAAACAACTTTAAAACAAAAATCTTAACAGAGCAGCAGAACAACCCACCTTCTCCTCAGCTAGCTACCGGCAAGAGGAAGAAGGGTCGTCAACTCAACAACATGACGTCTCAGAAACAGGAAGTGAGGACTTCAAAATAAAAGTACAAAACAAAAAGCTCCCATAGCGATCTAATACAGATATTACAAAATAAAACTGACAATGAATAAAATGATGTGTGAGGGATCTTTGGTGGAATGCATTATTTGTATATCTCATATACCCGCTACATCTGCTCTGAAGGTCTCCTTGAATTCTACCATGTAAGCTGGGTCATCCTTAGAGATTTCCATTACTTGTGAAAGATGACACAATGCTGGAAGCACCACTGAGCAGGAAACAAACTTTTCTCCTTCTAGAAGTTCAGTTATGTACCTACAATAAAAGAAGAAACCACAAGTATTTTGTTCTATCACAGCATCATGTTAATACCATTTCTTTACCCCCACTATGCAGGAATCAAATTAGGAATACTATACAAAAATTTAAGTGAGTTGACTCACAATCACATCTTTTTTTTTTCACCCATGTGTCTCCACATGTGTGTTCAAGTAAAGTTGTCAATAACCCCTTTTGACAGAGATCCACTTTGATTTAGAAACAAGCATGCTAATCACAGCAATGTCATTACCTGAAATGTTCCAGTAGTCTCCAACTTCTTCAGTTTATCCAGCTCAGCTGTTGTTGGCATGGTGACACTGGTTGCATGTAGGGCCAGTGCATCTCTAAGTGAATCTTGATTCCTCAGAACACACTTACCTCCAGGGTACTGTTCCACCTTGTTGACACCTCCTGTGTGAGTGGCTCTTTCTTTTGACCGTGTGAATTCTGCTGCTGTTCATGCTCTGCTGCATTTGCTGGGCTATGTTTGAAATGGCCCACAACTTTTCTGAATTTTCAATGTGCTATCAAATGCACTGTTTTGTAGAGAAAGAGTTATGGCTCCGTGGAGACTATGTGTAAAGCAAGGAGTGTGCTGAAACGGGAGTTTCGAGCCGCTGCAATCCTGTTTCGGGTGCTGTCGGTGGTCAATGTGGTGACTTTACGTTCAATGTCCCACTGTCTAGCTGCTTGCAAAAAGTGCTCAGCACATGCGTTGGCGAAGTGCCTCTCCTCTATCTTCATAACAGTCAAAGCATGCGACTGAAGTTCCCACAGAGCGTCAAAATAATGTGCTGTGACTCCTGGGTAGCTGTGATTACTAAGAGAAGTCCAGTAGTCTCCAGTGAGCGCTACTTTGTTTGTCTGCTCCAGCAACTCCGCCACTTTAGCTTTCTCACTGTCAAACAACGCATGTAGGGCCCTTCTGTTTTTGCCTGTGTTTGTCTGTCTGTGTACAAGATAACTCAAAAAGTTATGGATGGATCTTGAAATCAGAATCAGAAATGTGAAAAGGAAGAAGTGATTTCATTTTGGGTGTGATCCGGAAGAAATCCTGGATTCTGGATAACCTTAAAAATTTTAGATAACATTGCGGTCAATGGGGCGAAAATTTTGTTTCTCAATATCTCCGTTAATTATGGCCAAAAACTCATGAAATTTGTCTCAGGGATTGACAATGAGAACCTCTATCAAATTTCAAAGGCTGATCCTGATCTGATCCAGAATGCTGATTTTATCGCAATCTGTAAATCGATATATGGGGGGACTGTTGCGCTTGGCGGAGGTCTGTGCTCTCCGAGGGCTTTTCTAGTTTTTTTTTTTTTTTTGTGTGTGTGTGTTTTTTGGTTTTTCATTTTTGGGAATTCTGTTTTAAGCATTTTATGCAAATTTAACCCCGAAACAGCATATAAAGTAATGAAATATAGACAATTTATGTATTTATAACTGTAAACTTTAAAGTTTTTATACTTTTAAACATATTGTGTCCAACAAAGCATTCGTTTTTTTGACAAAAAAAAAACACGAATGATATATATTAGGGGTGCAACGGTACAGGTGGTACGGTCCGTACCGCGGTTTTTGTGTCACGGTTTCGGTACAGATTCAGACCACCTGCTACCCTAAACAAGCGATCGCAAGATACCGAGGTTGCAGAAAGCGCAACCCGCATGTCGGCGCGTAAAAGAGCGCGTCCAAATGGAATAAATGTACAGCTGCAGCATGATCTCATTCAGATGTCTGCTGTGGAGGAAACCAAGGAGATCTTTGTCTCTGGTGTCAAGCTGTAAAAGGTTGGATGCGGGAATTTATTTCTGATATGTCTGAAACTGTTGGTGGTCGAGGAGGGACAGGAGCATTAATTGTTCGTGATCTTTAAATGCACATCCAACGATTCGTTCTGCAGTATTTTAAAAAGCACATCAGTTGGCCAAGATGCAAAACTGGTAATGAGGTGGAAGATTGCGTTCTGTTAACTGTTTTCACTCCCTCGCCGGTGTATTCAACAGCAAAACCAAAATGCTCCCACACCGGTGATGAAAAAAAGTTTTTCCCAATTTCTCCACTACCGCTGGCCATGCCTGCTTGTTTTTTTTTTTTTTCTGCGTCTATGAGCTGCAGCCAACCAGCCAAAGTGTGATAGGGTGGTCACTGTGAGTGAGCGGAGGCGAGTGGGACATTGACATGCAGTGGCGGGCCTGTTGCCTAAAAGGCACGCACGCTCACGTGCAAGTCCAATGCAAAGTTATTGGAACATAAATACCACGGGACATAAAAGCATCACGTGTCCCGTGCAGAAAAAAAAACAAGCAGGCATGGTCAGCGGAGCGGAGAAATTGGCAAAAACTTTTTTTAATCACTGGTGTGGGAGCATTTTGGTTTTGCTGTTGAATACACCGGCGAGGGAAGTGAAAACAGTTAACAGTTAACAGAACGCAATCTTCCACCTCCCTAAACCCGGATCTTACCTGCGTAAGATCCAGTTGTTACCAGTTGTGCGTCTTGGCGCAGCTGATGTGCTTTTTAAAATACTGCAGAACGAATCGTTGGATGTGCATTTAAAGATCACGAACAATTAATGTTCCTGTCCCTCCTCGACCACCAACAGTTTCAGACATATCAGAAAAAATTCCCGCATCCAACCTTTTACAGCTTGACACCAGAGACAAAGATCTCCTTGGTTTCCTCCACAGCAGACATCTGAATGAGATCATGCCACAGCTGTACATTTATTCCATTTGGACTCGCTCTTTTATGCGCAGACATGCGAGTTGCGCTTTCCGCAACCTCGGTATGAAAACTCCAGGAAGGTTTGACTTGAACAAGACTTTACTAACCTAGTAAAAGTAAAAGAATGTAACACATAATCACATAGACATAAATGTATTGAACTGTTGTTGGTTTTTCTGCTTTCATTTCCCACAAAGTTGAATCTGAGTCTGAAAATGTGCACAGCAAATCAACATCACAAAATAAGACATAAGACGAGACATCTATTTTGCTCTGCAACAATGCAGTAACAGACTCGTTGGTGTGTGTAGCTGCATTGTAGTGGCTGTTGAAGTGGAGATGCTCCTGAAACCTTTGGTGGGTGTTACCCTCCTGCTGTCAGTGTTTTTTTTTAATTTGAGACAGTAACGCCATTGTATTGAAGGTTAAAAATGTTGCGTACTTGTTTGCATACGTGCTTCCACATTGCAACTCCATCTGGAATGGACTTGGGAATTGATAAAGATCAGACTGATGACCTGATTTGATAATATTATTGGTTCTAATAGATCTTTTAATTCCCCATCACTTCCCATCCCTCACTGGCTTATTTTGCCATTGAAAACACTTTGTGTTGGGCCATAAAATTATCCAGTGAGTGAGTCTAAATTATACTTTCAAACTCACTTCCTCCTTTACAAGGTACACCTGGGCAAACTTTAACTGGGTGATCCCCCCCCCACTCAGAGTTCTTAACCTTTAAATATTAATGAATTGAAATGTACTATCCCATGTGTGTTGTTTATGAAGCTTGTAAGACACTGATCAGTGCACAGAAATGTGTGGCAATTAAAAACTGTCATTGAAGAAGGATATAAACAAAAGGAAAGATCAAAATCCAGCTTCAAAACTAGTTGTTGGAGAAGGTTTCATCAAGGTCAAGACAGAACTTTGAAGCTCAAAGAGAAAATTGGTTCTTTTTAAACAAATGTCTAAAGGAAGAACAAGGTTCAGTCAAATAAACTGTGTTTTTGGGTGTTTTATTGGGAACAGTTTATAAAATGTATGTATTTTGAACAAAAAGTCATAAGACAAATACATGTGAACCCGTCACTGTAGAAGCATTGTACTCGAGCTACAGTTGTCCTTCGGCATTTGACACACATCTACAAGTAGAATAAATAGAGATCTCCTTTATTTCATTTTCCCCAAAGTTGAATCTTATCTTCATCTACGTCACAATAATATACAGTCTGTTTAAACAATGAACACACCATTTTGTTTTCTTCTGTTTATAGAACACCCCCATTAAAACATTCACATTATTGAAGGAATAAGATAAGAAATATAGCACAATAAGTTAATTTTGTTATTGAGACTTCGATCCTGATCAAATAACTTTATGGCAAATTTATGTAGAAAATGAACACATTCATATGCTTGTTCTTGCTGTTTTGGGTGCATGTGAGGATTGATCTGAGGATAGAAGTGAATAGTCCAGCCTCATGGATTTACTTCATTATATAAAACCTAATCCCGCTATTTAGACAAGACAAGGCCCCGTATCTGATACTAATATTGGATTGCAATATTACTCGTGAGGGTAACTCACCATACTCACCCTAACCCTGAGCCCTAACACAGCATGTACAGTTAACCATACTTTCATATTGGCTTATTTACATACAGTCTTGTATCATGGCTTAGACTTTGCATAGGCCATCACGTCTCTGATATAAAACATTTGCTTGACACTTCCCTACACATGGAGTAAACTGTTTCTCGTCCCTTTTGATGGGTTGAAGACAATTGCCGGGAGTTGTGGCTGTTGTTTGCCTTTGCTCAAGTGCCAGTAAATCTGCCATTCGCACACGTTTTCAGGCAGATGGCTGTATGGCCCTCGTTTCTTGCTCTGTGCCCAGAACAGCACACCTTGCAGGAGACTGTTGGCACACTCCAGCCACAGAAGGTTAACAGAGATGTAGGCAGGTACTGCCAAACCAAAGATCAGACAGGCCACAGACACGCTGAGATAGGGCAACCAAAAGAAAAGAAAGGCCAGTGTCAGGCCGAACCACAGAGGCGGGCGTGACCTTATATTTTCCCCCAGGTCATTCTCCTCGCTGCTTTTTGTTTCAGTCGTCCAGGCTGGAGTAAAGAACAGGTCGCTGCTTTTCTTTTCTTGTGCTTCCCTGGCTTCGTGTATCTTGTCGGCCTCTCTCACCCACTGGGGAATTCTGGACCAAAATGGCAGCATTGCAAAAACTGTTGCAGCAAAAAGGCCCAAAAGGAAAACCGTGATCAGAGTTGACTCTTCCACCACGCACAGGACCGCCTTTCCTATCACATAATCCATTTCAGTTTGCTCATAAGACACAGAGCTAATAGAGAAAATGACTGCATACGTCCACACCAGTGATAGAAAGACCGCATTTCTGAGCGGTTTGTAGAATGTCGTTTGGTTGTTTGAACAGGTTTCATCGAAACAGTAGTCCAGTAAACCCAGGCAAATCATTGGCAGTGGCAATGCTCCATATATTACTGAGGCATTAGCCAAGAGGAAGCAGGGTGAGACAAACGATTTCTCAGCTCCAAGAAACCACACAGTTCCCATTAAAAATGTAACGAGCAAGTCAGCTAGTCCAATGGACAGGTTGCACATGCTCAAAAAGTGGGTGTACCTTTTCTGGGAGCAAAAATATAAGACTGCCATGTCCAATCCTGATTTGCAAATCAATAGCACGAAATACTTCCCAGTGTTGTCTTTGTGATTCGTGCCCTCCAGTTGTTCCAAGATGGCCAACATTTTGATGATGTCGTTGGCGTTGAACGATGATGGGAACTCTTTTCAGCATTTACGTTGATGCAGCAGTGCTGAGAGCTGGGAGGCTCTGGATGATGCTCTGAAAGATACAACACACTTGGTTAGCAACTCCAGCAATACAAACAGCGAACTTAATTCAGAGCCCAAACAAGGATAGTTTAGTCCTAACATACAGACATCACTGTTTCTGTCGTGTGTCAGTGGCTGTATGATGGGGGGGCGTGTGCCTCCCTGTTTACTGTAGATATATACAACCTAGATCCTAGATCTAGGTTGCTGACATGCATTACTTCCATTCATCTGGTCTCCTAATCTCTAATGTACTTTTATGAAATGCAGTTAAATTGTTCTTTTAAGAAAGAATCAGCTTTCAGAATCAGAATCAGCTTTATTGGCCAAGTTTGTGCACACAAACAAGGAATTTGACTCCGGTTTCTAAGCTCTCTGTACAGTATGAAAATATAAAGTTATGTAAAGATAGAAAAAAGATAATAGAATTAGTTTTCATCAGCGTGTCTTCATTAGAGTGTCAGCACTCTGATGAAGACACTCTGATGAAGGCTGAAGTACACACCGAAACATGTCAGGTAAATATGTAGAAACATTTGCATAATTTAAAGACCCTCAATGTATATTATTTCCTTGTTGCTTCATATTTTTGCCAACAAGAACAAACTAATGAAAAATTAACTTCTATGAACTCTCTCTTGTAAAAAATAAGGGTGCTAGTGGCCTGGCCAGCCATGCCTTTACTCCTGTGAAAGATTTCCTTTTTAACCATCTCTGAAAATAATTGTTTCAGTTGTTTATAACAGCATTATAATTAGGGCATGGACCATACCAGTTAACCAGTAAAACCTGCTCCTCCACACTGTCATTCAGCTGTCCCATTCTTATAATTCTATTTGTAAATACTTTTCCTAAGCTTGCTGGAGTCTGAGGTATTTAATCAGGGCTTTCTGAGTCTTTCTTAGTGTAAACATATGTAGTCTTTTGCTTTTCCTGTTAAAAAAATAAATGCAGTACAGAAAGAAACTTAAAAGTTGACCTCAGGGGTTGAGCAGCTCATAGGTGTTGGCAGATTTTTCTCTTATACAGTTTTTTTTTCTTTGCTGGTCAAGAAAAACAAATCCAAATCATTTTCGTCAGACTTTCAATTTAATGCTTATCTAAAACTTGTAACACGGCGTCAGCAGTTCTGCCTGCTCATACATTAACTTCCTCATCAGCATTACATCCTTGGTATTCAACAAACTTTTCATCTTGGCACAAACTGCACGACATGAATGGCAGAACAAATCCCTCACGAGTGCAGCACAAACTCAACGACTGTGAAGTTAAAATAGGGTGCATCCCCAGCTGAGTTTACCTCTTTGCCCTCGTGTCCTGTGAGCTTCAGAGTTGTTTGTCCAGCAAAAGACTCCTCATGGTTTCATGCTTTCATCTCTTAGAGTATGACTGATGTCAAGTGAAGTCGCTCTGTTCCAGCCTCTTTTATAACTCCGCTGTGAATGTATCACCTGATAAGACAGGCCACACCTACCATTTGTTTTTTTTTTTGTGTGTGTGTGTATCTATGTCTATAGGCCCATGAGGTCTCCATTTTCTATACTGCTTTGTATGTCACCTAACAGGTTACTCAGGTGAAATTGCAGCATCTTTTTATGACAGGTTTAGAAAAACACGCCCTGCGGTTGGTCTTGTTTTTTTGTGGAACAATAATATGCAGTTAGACTCTAATCACAAGAAATTTTATCTGTTGGTAAATATTGCTTCAAGAAAAACAAACTTATAGTCTTGACTTAATTTGTTTGCGGTGTGCAAATCTTTGCTCTCAGCTTTGCAAATGTGCTGGAGAGTTAAAGTGGGGTGGAGATTGTGGTTGTGGTGGTACTCCCGTGTTTTCAATTCTTCACCATGGTTGTTGTTTCAAACCTTTGTTTTCATGTCTATTGTTGGAACTGAAGGCTTTTCTCAACTTTTTCAAATTCATTCCATGTATTATGTCAAAGAAAAGACTTGTTCAGAGATTACAAAAAATCTTTCTATCAGTATTAACAAATGCAATTCACAGTATACATTCAGCAAAAACCATGAACAACATTATGGTATATATCAGGCTCTTTTACCTGCTTGTTGCCGCCTGACTTCAGCAGATGTCCGGCTCTGAACAGAGAAAACCTTCCACGGACAAAATGTGCCAAGGCTAATGATTCCTCTGTGACGACAGGCTTATCTAATGTATTTCATATCTTCTCCTGGATACCATAAATGCACTCCGCTGGCCAGGAAGCAAAGGTAGCAGAGCCAATAACTGCTTCTTTCTGTGTGGGTTATTTGCATGGAGCAATCAAAGAGTTGTAAAGTGATGTAGTGAGGACAAACGTCACTTTGAGCAGCAGCAGTTCTATATGCTTTCATACACAGACACACACGCGCACATTGTTGTATTGCTGGCCGCTCTGCTGCTTTTTTAGATCTGAAAGGAGGGGCGCCCGAGTTGCTCAACACACTCCTTCACACTCGCACAAACCCAAAGGACATAGATCACTTTGTTTTATGTGCTGCATTGTTAAATTTGTGATGCAGTCACATTTACATGTTTAATTATGTAGGCTTTGACCAGCAGTAAATGCTATAAGAGCATAATAAAACTTTCTATTGTTTTCTGCTTCACATATTCAGGATATTAGAATGATTCTCATGTTGTGAAGAATGTCAAAATTCCTGCATTAGTTTGTCACTCTTGTGAAATACTTTAAAGTGTTACTGGAGTCTACATTTTGCACCAATCTGAAAGGAAGTTTGATTATGTTTTTGAAAAATATGCATTTGGAAGCATTCATAGTAACAGGAGTGAGTTGAAAGAAACATATATGGCAGTAGAAATCTTCCTCTCACCAGAGGCTTCCTTTCTTGCCTCAACAGCTGAAGGAGACGCTCTGGATTTTATCTGTCACCCCCTCTAATTCCACAGCCAATGAGCTCCCAGAGACTGGTCACTTCCTGCTCCCATTCAGTGTCACACTCCGTCTCTCCATAACCAAGTCACCTCGCCTCATCTCATTTCAGAATGTTAAGGACATATTGATGCCCTCATTTCTTATATCGATAATATTCTGATCCCTGACTGTTGATCCTTCCGAGACGATCTTGCTGCTCTATACAGTGATGGTTTGGGCAATATTCCCAACTTCCTCACTCCAGTGAAAAGTCTGTCTTCTTCTTGCAAACCGCCCCCTGGTACACTCCTGAACTCCGGTCCATGAAAGCCAAAGGTCACCAACTTGAGCGACTCTACAAAACTGGCCTTCTCAGAGTCATGTATCAGGTCATCCTCCTCCATCCACCTCGTGCCATCAGCCCACCTCATCTCCTCCTCATCACCAAGGGAAGAAAAGCCTTCACCCAACCTCCTCCCAGTGTCAGCAGTCTTGTCTCTTCAGCAGGTTCTTTCAGGTGTTTGGAAAGTTCTTCCTCCATCTCATCTGTGAAAATTCTCTTTGCCTGGGCCACCGAACCCCAGGCCACAGTGAGAACGTCCCCCCACTGCTTTTTTCTTATAAATCTTAGGAGGCTTGACTTGTCAACATTTTGCTCCCTTGAAACATCTCTTAAGAACCTCTTTTGCTCCATGATCTCAATGGCTGCACTTTCCATCTGTTCAAGGGAGGTTTTGGCCCAGGTTGTCTTCCTGTTCTATTTCCTTGGCATGATGGATTTTTCATACTTTTCAAGCTTATTTTTTTTGTCTTACTTTGCCTCCAGGGGAAAAGAGAGGCAGTGTCTTACTTTTTTTTTAATTAAAACAACCTCTCTGTGGAATTCAGGCCAATCTTTAGCTAGCAGCACCGCATCATTATAAAAGGCAGTAGTTCGGCAATATACGGGATATGAGTTTGTCCCCTTGAATCAATAACTTTTAACACCAGAGTAGATTATTGTGAAAACCGGAAAATTTACTTTTACATCCCAAAAATGTATTTTTGTACAAAACAGATGCTTACCACAGCACAATGGAGTCACGCTTTTTGTGGCTAAGGTGAAATGGATAGGAGTTGACAATCAGCCGCTCAAATGACCACAGGTGCGTCTTGTTGCTTAGATACAGGGTTGTCTCACATTACCCAGTGTCTCACAATACCCCATGCTCTCCTATATAGAAAGTAGAGAAAGCTACTAACAAAAAAACTGGATGAACACCTTTTACCAAGCAATAGGCCTGTGGGCACGTGTAGACACACTTTGCGCACCAGTGAGTTATTCATTCTGATATTTTTGCTGGAGGAAAGACTGCTCTGTTTCCCTTCTTTTAAACGTAAGTCTTTCTGTCTTCATGAGATATCAACTTGTTTCTGATAGTTTTCTCAACTGTTTACCAGGATGTTGGACGGATGAAGATTGAGCTCTTTGCTGATGTGGTTCCAAAGACAGCTGAGAATTTCCGGTAAGGACTAGTAGGGATGCACGATAACTGTCTCTTAAAACCGATACCGATAGCCAATAACTTCATGCTCCTAAAGGCCGATACTGATAACTGATAACACACACATATACCTAAGATCATTACATCAATACTATGAACAAAACCAAAAACAGTTTTGACTCTTTAAATGAACAGATATTTATTTTTTCCAATGAAAAAACTATTGTCAAGCCTCTCAAACATTTTCATAAAGCTATCAAACAAACCTATTTGATATCTCACATCAACTTAAATAAGGTGCATTACTTACTGATATAAAAAATTTTAAGGCTCCTTGAACTGATGGAAATACATGGATCAGAATTATAAACTGAAAAAGTGCATTTCAGAAGTTTACAAAAAGTAAATATACATAGAAAATTAATGCACTAACACAAGTTAGATTCAAACATTTCTACCTTCTACCTATTTCGCCTTTGTCCGTGGGTCATCTTTGGCAAATTTCTTGGATTTTTCAAAAGCCTATCCCATGTGTGTAAGTCCCGGTGAATTCTCTGCTGCTGGCTTGCTCACATTAGCGTTAGCTCACGTTAGCACGATTTCAAAATTTTCTGATTGAGTTTTTTCCCTCCTTGTGGAATTCGCTTGGAGCATTTGTCACAAATAACCAGCAAACTATCTTTGAAAACTTTGAAGAATTTCCATACCATCGCCACCATGTTTGTTTTTATCAGCACACTGTGCTGCAGGCTGCATTTAACTGGTAACGTAAATTCCTCCGTTTCCTCATTTGCTAGTCGTTCTTTTGGCCTTTTCTATTTTTCTATTTTTTATGTGTAACGTGTGAAAATACTGCGAATATCAATTCAAGTCAGCAACTATCAAAATTATGACCGAGTTGTTTTCTGGCATGAGGGGGTATGGTTAATTTCCTTTTTGAGAAATAGTTTTTCTGATTATGCTGACGTCACTTGAACATAACATTCACTGCCGGTTATTCGGGTTTTCAGTGGGAGTGAGGCACTGCCATGTTGACAAAAATATATATGTTATCGGGGCTATTCGTCATGATATCAGACCTGTAGAAATGACGTCATAATTTCCGGTTATCGGCCCGATAATGATCGTGCACCCCTAAGAACCAGGATTGAACACAGACTGATTTTACTGGAGTGATGAATGTTATTTCTCCATTTTTTTAATTTGTCTTCTTTTTTTTAGACATAAGGTTTTTCACATACCCTTTTGACACGTTTCGACTTCCTCAGAAACATCATCAGATGGTGTCATCGTGCTAATAATGCGTTTCTGTCCGAAGAAAAGAACACAAAAAATAGAGATATTCTGGAAGACATGAGGAACTTTATTGAACTACCTCATTTTTTTTTTTCCTGTTTTTGTTTTTTTTTTTTGTCTGTGTGTTAAAAATAAAGCTGGAGTTTTTTTTAAATAGTTAGTAACATTTTCATGATCTCTTACAGGCAGTTCTGCACAGGAGAGTTCAGGTAAGGCAAAAAAAGCAAGACCAAACCCTTTGCAAACACCAACAGGAGTAAATTTGCACTGTTACGGACTATTATCAAATAACAAAGCATTTTCCACAATAGATTTTACTATTCAGCATTAGTTTATTATAAAAAATTAAACCACAAACCCAAATAAACCTGCTTCATACTATGTGGATATATCCTTACCTTTGTAGCTAACCTTTTTTTTTTCCATCTCCAACCTCTGGTTTGCAGGAAGGATGGCGTTCCTATTGGTTACAAGGGTTGCACGTTTCACAGGTACTCAGCATAAAAGCTTAATTTGTGCATCTTAAACTTTAGTCTGATGTTGACAAGAGCTAGAAATTCACACCCTCAGGTTTTGGTTTTTTTTTTGTTTTGGAGTCTGCTGATTAAGTCATCTTCTATAGAAGGAATCATATGCCACATTCATTCCTTATAAACTGAAATGTGAACTGTCAGAAGCTTTTAGATTAAGCTTTTAGCTGGAAAAATCAAAGCAGCATCTTCTCCCTTCTACCAGGGTGAGTATTCTTGCATCTAAGCTGAAAGGATTTTCCAACATTTTGCTTGTTATGAACGCATACATACAAGAAATCTAATCAGTCCAACCGAGATTGAGCTCCTCAGGGACTATACGATCCTTTCTTTTACAAAATGTTCTGACATCTTATCAACCACAAGGCCGTAGAAGCTGTCAGTTACTCCTCTTCAACCAACTTGAAACTAGCGCTGGAGCTTCAGCCAGTTCAGGGGAGAATCGACTTTGGAACTGTTTAGGAATTGGTTTGCTTTTCATCTAGTCATGACCACATCATTACATCTTAAACAATGTTTAACTCCCACCACTGGTTTTCTTCCACTTTTGTGAACTCTTACTATCGAGTTTCAATATTGCTGGTGTGCTGTCTGCCTTTATGAAGGTTGTTGTAGGCCACAGTTGGTGTTTGTGGATGCTCGTTATTGTGGCGACTGGCGTTTCCAAATGTTGACCAGTATTTGTGGACACTACTAAACACAGGATTTCTGCCTGCTGTTTCAAGTGGGACCCCTAAATTCCAGCAGGTGATATTAAAAAATCCGGAAAGATGCAAACACTGCTATCACATTTAGTTTCAAACGGCTATTGCAAATGCATCTTCGTGTTGTGCAGGGAATAACATTCTTCTATTCCATTCATTCCCTCTCTATTACATAAGGCAAGGCAAGTTTATTTGTATAGCACATTTCGTGTACAAGACAATTCAAGGTGCTTTACATGAAACATTTAAAGCATTACGGAGCATTAAAAAGTACATTAAAACAGGAGGAAATAAAAAGAAGATAAAATAATAAAAATGCAAAAAGTTAATCAACAGTTGTTTTTGATTTTAAAAAAAGGAATTAAAAATGTAGATAAAATGCAAGAATTAAAAGTTATTTGTTTTGATAAAATGTGGCAAATAGAAAAGTTTTTAACCTTGATTTAAAACTGCTGAGAGTTTCAGCAGACCTGCAGGTTTCTGGGAGTTTGTTCCACATTTGAGGAGCATAAAAACTGAACGCTGCCTCTCCGTGTTTAGTTCTGACTCTGGGAACAGAAAGTAGACTTGACCCTGATGACCTGAGGGATTTGGTGGGTTCATAACGAACCAGAAGATCCTGAATGTATTTTGGCCCTAAACCATTCAGTGTTTGTAAACTAACAGCAGGATTTTGAAGTCAATTCTTTGACAAACAGGAAACCAGTGTAAAGATTTGAGGACAGGAGTTATATGATCCACTTTCCTGGTGTTAGTAAGGACTGGAGCAGCAGCGTTCTGGACTAACTGCAGCTGTCTGATAGTCTTTTTAGGGAGACCGGTCAGGACAGCGTTACAGTAGTCCAGTCTACTGAAGATAAATGCGTGGACAAGTTTTTCTAAATCCTGTAGCGACATCAGTCCTTTAATCCTGGATATGATAATATATCCAAGATAAGTGATAATAGGCTAACTTCACAACTGTCTTGATGTCTTGATGTGACTACTGAAGTTCTGAAGTTCAGGTCTGAGTCCATGACCTACACCCAGATTTCTGGCTTTGTTTTTGGTTTCTAACTTAGCTCTTTGAGGCTGAGAGGTGACTTTTAATCTTTCTTCCTTGGCTCCAAAGACTATTATTTCAGTTATGTCTTCATTTAACTGAAGGAAGTTCTGACACATCCAGTCTCTAATTTGATCAATGCATCTGGTCAGTGTTTGAACTGGCCTGTAGTCTCCTGGTGAGATGGTTATGTAGATTTGTGTGTCATCAGCATAGTTGTGGTAATATATTTTGTTGTTTTTTCATAATTTGAGCAAGTGGGAGCATGTAGATGTTGAACAGCAGTGGCCCCAAGATGGAGCCTTGAGGAACTCCACAAGTTATTTTAGTTTGCTCAGATTTATAGTTACCTATAGACACAAAGTAGTCCCTATCTTTTAGATGGGACATAAACCAATTCAATGCAGTGCCAGAAAGCCCTACCCAGTTTTTCAGCCGGTCTAGTAAGATGTTATAGTCAACCGTGTCAAATGCAGCACTCAGATCCAGTAGTACCAGCACTGAAATGTTTCCACTATTTATGTTCAAGTGGATGTCATTAAGGACCTTAACTAGAGCAGTCTCAGTGCAGTGATGTGGCCGAAAACCTGACTAGTAGATATCAAAACAGTTATTTAGCATCAAGAAGTTGTGGAGTTGTTGAAAAACAGCTTTTTCTATAATCTTGCTAAGAAAGGGGAGGTTCGATATCGGTCTGTAGCTGCTCATGAGTGATGAGTCTAAGCTGGTCTTTTTCAGGAGTGGCTTGATGACGGCTGTTTTTAGGCTCTGAGGGAAGACTCCTGAGAGCAGGGAGGTGTTTACAATCAGTAAAATATCTGGGGCTGTGCATTCTGAAACAGTCTTGAAAAACTGTTGGCAGGGTATCAAGACAGCAAGTGGTGGTTTTCAGATGGCAAATGATCTCATGGTTTTTGGGCTGATTGGAGAAAAGTGTGTCATGGTGTTTATATTTTTAGGTGGGCACAGTGGTGACATATGTCCTGCCCCTTGCGTGGAAGGACGCACTGACTGCCTGATTTTCTGAATTTTGTCAGTAAAGAAGGAAGCAAATTCATTACAGGTCTGGTTGGACAGGAGTTCTGGGGTTACTGACACAGGAGGGTTAGTTAACCTGTCAACAGTAATGAACAGGGAACGAGCATTATTACTGTTCTTAGCAATGATGTCAGAAAAGAATGATTGTCTTGCATTTCTCAGCTCCAGATTATAAATTCTTAGTCTTTCTTTATAGATCTCAAAGTGAACCTGCAAGTTCTTGTTTTCAGCTCTTACCAGCGTGGCATTTTTCCATGGAGCTCTCTTTTTGGCAGTGATCACTTTCACCTTGATGGGAGCAATGACATCAATAATGCTTTTAATTTTACCATTGAAATGGTCCACAAGCTCATCAACTGAGGGCCAGGAGAGAGGGGGTGAGGGAGAGAAAGCTTGTAGAAACATTTCACTGGCATTTTCAGTCGCAGCCTTTTGGTTGGTGATGATGATCCTGCTCCTCACCACTGATATAACTAGCCCAGCAAGGTTTTGTTCCAACATAGCATCAGCTTTACTGGAAAAACTGGCACTAATTGTCTCTGGTGTAGCAGCGGGAGAAACTTGGGTGGAGCAGGTCTCGGTGACTCCATGTTTCAGTTCTTAAGACTTCTGTTCTGGAGCAGGGAAAGAAGAGCCTCTACAAAGAGAGTGAATTTGTTGAGCATCTTTCAATATTAAAATACAAAAAGAAAAAAAATGTAAATAAAATTTATATTAAACCAGTGCTTAGAATATAAATGACTTAAAGGGGACATTTTATAAAAAGGAAGGAGCACAATAATTTAATTTTCAGCAGCCTCATTCTGAAAATACAATATTCAGTGAGCTTTGCAGATTTACACTGTGGAGCAGATGGGTCTCAGCTTCCCCATCTTTTCCCCCACTCAAGTTCACACTATGAAGCATTCACTTTTCCTCTGAAGTGTCCTCAGGCTGTAACACCAACTTCAAAAGATGCACCCCCTCTGTGGCGGACAGAGGTGAGGTCAAATTCAACCCTCTAAACCCTGCTGCTGTGAACAGAACTGTTAAATGTCGGACTGGGCGCCTCTGTGGTATTTTGACCGAAACCCGTCGTAGGAAATTAATTGTTTTGAAATGTCAGGAAATTGTGGGATTTTTTTTTTTTTTAGGGGGAATATGGGTAATTGAAACAAACAAAACTAGGATTAAAAAAAGAAACCTAAACGTTTGATGCAGGAAGAAGCATGATCAAACATGAATTTAGGTAAAGGGAATGACAAACTACAGAGTTTTAAAACATAAAAGATAATTTCTGCTCTTCCAAGCAAACATAGCTCAGATCACCTGAGAGGTCTCGACAGTTTGTAACAATAGACTGTTGTATTGTGATATGACATTGTAATAATCATTAATTTCAGTATCTTATTTGACACAGGAAGGTTGTGGAAAGATCTGAGAATGATAGCGATGTTATTTACTGCCCTAGTGTCAGTCAGGATGCATATTAGCTTCAGCTCCAACTCTCTGAGGTACCTTTTTATCTGTCTATAATTACCTAATTTCCTGTGACAGGCCACAATATTTATATAAAATAAGTGTAAATTTATTCAAAAAGCAGTATTGAATCATGTTGGTAAGAGTGCAAATTTGACCTTTGGCCCCATTCAGGTGTGGCATTGAAATGCGTTGAGAGAAACTTGATTACAGGTGGTAATGTGTGTCTTGTTTTGATTAGATCTAATCTTCCTTCTCTATATGCAAATAAACGAGCTAATAATTTTCACTTGCAAACACAAGATGAGCTATTTGTAATTGCAGAAGGCAGTAACTGAAAAAAACCTGGAGAAGGAAATAGAATCTACGAAAACCAAGGTTTGAAAAAGTTCTGTCTTAAACTTACTTCTTTTCCCCGAATGTTATTCGACAAAGGATATGTACAATACAAATCAGGATATATACAATTCAAAACTTTATTGCAGTCATTTGCACGCAAGATCTAATGGATTTCCTGAGATGCATTTTAATGAAAGATCTGAACAAGATCTTTGACAACTCTTACAAGAAAAGAAAAAAGATCCTGGTTTATCAGTGACTTGTAGACGTCCTGAAGTTTGACATTGTTAAGATTTGTTTAGACGACAAGAAAGTGTTTGGACTCCAATATCATACAGAAATCTAATCAAAGCAGAAGGCAGAGCAAACTGTCCTCTGATCACACGATTGGTGGTTCGCAGGATGCCCTTGGTTACCGCCGCTGTTTTTCAACTTATGTTTTAGGGTTTTTAACCCAGTTAGAAATGCATCATTTCATTTGTCTCACCAAGTTTCTTTTGAAAACATAAAAGTAAGCTTGCGCTGGTTATCTTTCCTTTCTGAATGTTCTTTTCATAGTGACAAGTCGCTAAAACAGCTTAAGCTTTAATGTCAAGGTTTTCCTTGTTTATCATTGATTGACAGGGTGATCAAGGACTTCATGATACAAGGAGGAGACTTTGTAAATGTAAGTATATGCGTAACACAGTTTAACTCAAAAATCCATTACTTCGGTAAATAAAGATAAAAAAAATGATTAAAAATCCGCCAGGTCGTTCTAGGTTTGACTCGACTGTATGTGACACGAATGTTTAAATAACATTTATTAACAAAATGTTTAATCTTCAACTGGGAGGAATGAGATATCAAAACTCTGATGTTCCTGTTCCAGAAATCGGATAAGACTCATCTGAATAGTCCAAAGGAAAACAAAAAGTAGAAACGTCAAACTGCAGTTGTAAAAAAAAACTTTGCGTGTGTTTTTTGTGCCACCCAGATAGTGTAGAAGTGTCGTTGAGATCTCAGGAAGCCGATTTGCTCCTTCCATCAGCAGTATGATCACTGCTTGTCGTATGTCACTTGTTTCCTCACATTTACAGAGTAACCAAAAAAAAAAAAAAAAACATGGTCTACAAATGGCAGTACAAGAGATTTAGCTGCAGCTTTCTTATGTCTTCAAATGATCAACTGACAGATACTCTGTCAAGAATAGTTTATTGGTATTTATCTATAATACCATTCAGCACTAAGATCACTATTTCAGTGACCTTTGTGCTCTAACAACACTCAAAAATATCAATCTAGCCGACCAAATCTGATCATCTCAGCAGTAAATGATGCAAACGCTCTTCAACATCAATACCTGACTTTTTTTTTGTATACATTTATTAAAATTAATAATATCCATTTATGATATATTTATGATATTCTTCTAATTTATAATAATAACTAAGCAGGGGGTGGAAGGTTGTGGTAGTTGGCATGATGTGATGCTAAAGTGGCTTCACAGTAACTTCACAGAAACTCACTAATGAATGACATCATCTGACATCCAGAAAACTTCATAAAACGTCATGACAGTAAACAGAATCCTATTACAAAATGATCAAACAAATCAAACTCCACTAGGTTAAACTTAACGTCCTTTAAAGTAAAAATGTATACATTCTATTAAAAAAAGTATTTGAGTTCCATCTAGTGGTCTTTCAGTGTAACTGCATCAACTTATTCAAAAAGACCCATTTGTATGTTCCACATGGAGTCTATTGTTACACATGTACTCCTCTTCTGCTGTCTGGTTCACATTCTTCCCAATTTTTGGATTTATTATGATAAAAAAATAAGTGTTATGGTTTCCATCTGTTGTTGTTTACATATATGATATTACAGAAGGAAATTTGAACTTAAAATGAAGTCATTTTAGGTTTGATGTAGACTGTGACTACATCAAACTACATACTACAACTACTGTGACTACATCATTGTAGGTTCTGTAAAATCCTTTCATGTCTATATGTACACTAAACCTCATAAACTGATGAAGTGGGAAAAACTAAATTAGGGTGCAGAATAAACTTGAGTTAGTCCTTGTCGTCATAGAAACTGCGTTATGTCTTTTATGAGTTTTTGCACATAAAGATTTGCTAGCAGCATGAAGATTTCAATGCAGTTCTGAAGTGAGCTGGTGGAAACTGCTTTTATATTTCTCCCTCTATTGTTATAAAGCGAATAGCACCCCCCCCCTGTTGTGAGCTCTCTGCTCATGTATGCACCATTTGTCTCCTGTGAAGGGTGATGGGACTGGTATCTGCAGCATCTACAGAGGTCCATTTGCAGATGAAAACTTCAGAATGAAGCATTCTGCTCCTGGTCTTCTTTCCATGGTATGTGTGTCGATGAATACTCTTAAGGAAGGGGTCCTGGAATCTGTAAAGGATTAAGTAAACTTTGTAACTTTGTGGATAAAGTATAGTGGATAAAATACCTACTTTATCCACCTCCAGGGGGTCTGAGCTCTCAGTCATTTTGTATTGATAAAAAAAAGTAAAACTGTGGATTAATATTTGTCCATTCACCCTTATGAACGAATCCTAACCAGTACAGATGGTGACACTTAATGGAAATAACTTTTGAAAATGTGTGACCTTCTCATTCTCTTTTACAGGCAAACAGTGGTCCAGGGACAAATGGTTGTCAGTTTTTCATTACATGCACTAAATGTGATTGGTTAGATGGAAAGCATGTTGTTTTTGGTAAGGAAAGTTGCAGTGTAAATTGTAAATATGCTTTCTTTTTTTTTTTCAGTCGTGTAATAATTTTTGTTTGTAACCGTTTAGGAAAAGTGGTCGATGGTTTGCTGATCATGAGGAAAATCGAGGTAAAAATTAACTTCACAATTTACAAGAAAGTTCATGTGTTCGGCCCTTTATTAGACATAATGAAGCTGCCTCACAGTAGTATTATTAGATGTACCGGACTGTGGCTCTTGTGTGAACATAGCACCAAGTGGTGTTGCCACATAGTGACTTTTAAGCTGTCATGCTGAAAGAAAATAGAGAGATGCTCAGTGAGCACATTCTCCACCACTGCCACTGTACACACAAAGGAACTTTTGCCATTTCTAGATAAGCAGGTCCTCCCTGTAGGCGTGTAGGTTATGTTTCTGGTCTTTTGTCTTTCGTTATTACTCTTAGCGCTCTTAGTGTCCTCTGCCGTGATCTCCTCTACAGCTCTGTGCACTAATTTTATTGTCGTTGATATATGACATGCCATAAAGTGGCAACCCGAACGAGATTGGCTGGTTTTTGCTGTGCTTAGTTTAGGTAAGAGACATTAAAGACATGCACGAAAGGCAGTGATCACATCCTCAAATATTAACATCATTAAAATGTAGATGCACTGTCCAATAAATGAACTGATTTATATCTCTAAATTATTTCCTGCATTGAAAATGATATTGACTCATAGATTTGATGTTTAACACTTAATAAACGTGTGTATGATTTTTAAAAGCAACTATTAATTCTGTGATTGACATCTATAGTATGTTTGTTATGTGTTTAAGTATATTTTTTGTATTGCTTTAATGATTTGAGCATGAAATCTCCAAGGATCATGGAGGTTGGATGGGAGGCCTGCAGGACTATTTAAGAGTTCTAAATTTGTGCTTCCTCTTTCAAACAGAACGTCCCCACAGGACCCAACAACAAGCCGAAACTCCCCATTGTCATCGCTCAGTGTGGAGAGATGTGATCCTGCTCACCATATGTATCATGCCAGTAAAACGGAAACCTTTAAAACATTCAGTGGTGTCTACATTATTACTTGATCCTCATCTGCCAGCATTGATCCATGCTGTTTCTGTGAGGGAGGGCCTTTGTCCTTCCAGTTAATCCAGTGACTTCTGTACAGCTGGTTCTGATTTTTGGTGAACAGCTACATCAAAATCCAAGTTATTTACGTCATTTTATATTGTTGCTACTCACAGGAAATAGTTGATATTTGATTTTAAGATAAATGTTGTGAAACTTCATGTTGGTCATTCTTGTTTGAGGTTTTCTTCTGAGTTCATGTTAAGACATTTTTTAACCATTATTTTGGGATGAAGAAAAAACTTGTTGGCAGTAACACTGTTTATCCAACATGAGCAATAAATTGTTGTACATTTGTAAACATTTGTGCAGTTTTTATTTTATTTGTCTTAAATAGATGGCCCTGCTTAAACTGCATCATTCCTTAAAAGGTTAAGTCTTATTGTTCCATTTGAATAGACATTTAAAATATCTATGTAATTAGTGAAAATGATTTTTGACCATACTAACAAGAGTTAAAAAAAAGTGGATACAGTATCATTAAAGCATCTACAGATAATCCCTCCCCCATCACCACCATTGATTGCGCATTTAAATCTTCTTAAGTGACGACAAACTGAAGAACATTGTGTACCCAAGATAATATCAGGTACAGTTTGACCAACAGTAATATCAGAACTTGAGCAGTTGTAAGTTTTTTTTTTCTCCACAAAAAGTTGAATAATTGTTTCAACCCTGAGTCTCTTGCATTTCCACTGATGTAAGGTAAGGTGTAGATGAAGCAAAAGAAGTGTGCTAAAAGTGTGTCGCTCTTCTCTGACACTCCTTGCCAGAGTGTCAGAGCTGTTGTACTGGTCCAACAGCTGCCAACAAGCAGTCACACCAGGATATACACATCAGGTGTACTAAAGTTAAGTCTGTTAATGTTGCAAAATTCTGCGGGTCGTGTTTTTGTCCTTCTGCCTTAGAACGCAACCTCTAAAACATCTGAGATGAACATCTTATTGTTGTTCCAATCAGACCTCTGTCTCTACTTCTGTAAAAGCACACCTTCAGCTCTTTATTAATGTACATGACTTGTGAGTTTTACTTGTGCCTTCTGCTGTGACACAGATTGTTTTATTGCTCTGACATCACGGCTGTCTTGTCACAATTGGAAAATCTCATTAAATCTGGTTCTTGCTTGACCACCACAGCTTGTGGTGTGTTATGTCTTCTCAGTGGGTATAAATTTCTGAGTTGAAATGTTTGCAAACGTGAACAACTATTGCTAAAATCTCAACTCAACAGATTTTACAATCCATTGTAGATATGAAACCTGAGATGGGTGGAAATGCCAAAATAAAATGCCAGGAGCTCCAATCATACTTTTCCAGTCTTACAAGTCCCAGGTATTCTAAGTACCTCCTTATAAGGGAGTCAAGGAAGGTGCTTTTAGTATCTTAATTTTGACCTCTGAGGTTATAAAGTAAAACAAACAGCAAAGAATTAAAATAAATGTTTTCCTTTGAAACTCAGGCTCGGAGAGAGATTTCACTTATCAGTTTAAACACTCAAAGGTATACATCTGTATTATGAAGAGATGGTGGAATTAATGTCAACCTGATAGCCATGGAGCAAATGAGGACATTCACCCTAGTGCCAAACAATCCTCTGGTGAACTTACAGTCCTCTGTCCCAGCCATCTAAACAAATCCTGCAGACCCCCTCCCCCATCCATACTCTTCCCCTCTTGGAAAATCATCCCCTTGACATAAAAGAATCCTTTCAGATGGAGGCTCTGTTCTTAAGGAGGCAGGAAGAGGGGTTTTCTTTTTTTTCTTTTTTTTTTTTTTACGAAATGGGGTTCTCTCCGTGGGGCGGCTTTCTGGGATTTATTTTTGTGTGTGGGAGAATGGAGCTCGGCTGTTAACAGCAAGCCCTTCACATGTCGGTCAGTCCTCGTAAACGGTGCCAGTGGAGCATTAACATCACAATGGACGCGGGGGCGGGTGGGGAGGGGGATGTCTCGCACTCGGTCTGGTTCCACTCTGTGCGAGTAGAAGTGTATTTTTTTTTCTTCAATCGCAGAATGACTGCATTTACTTTTATTAGGCAATACACGCTGCTTTGGGTGGGAAAGCAAATTTCATGTTTTTTTCCGGAATTAATGCGGCATTTGAGCTTTGAGTATACTTAAAAGGGCTGTTATGGGAGATTTATTGTTTAAATTCTAAGACATTAAAGATATAATATCAGTGACATTCAGCGTTTGTGACATTGGTCACTTTTCGAACAAAGGAGCGCGTGTTTCTTTCTATCTTTCGGTTTTTCTTCCTATTCGCGCGAGATTCCGCAAGGAGAGATTTTATAGTGTTACAGTCTACTAACGTCATATCACCGTAAATATTTATATTGCCCTGTCAAAATGGAAGCAACTAAAAATAAAACTTTATTCACGTTAAAGGTTATTGAGCAGTCAAGTATCAAACTAGCTGCTGTTTACTTTAATGGATAATATTTATAAGCTAATGTAAATGCTACTTCACCCGAGGACAACCTGTCAATCATCACTGCCGCTTGACTGATTTAAGTCTGAAACACTCAATTCTTTCTCATAACGTGTACTAATTAAAAGATCATGAGCACACAACAATCTATTTAACAAAGTGGAGGTAAATAGGAGCAAATAAAGTATAGTGAAACTGTACAGACTACAAGTGTAGGCCACTGTGGACATAATTTCTTATCTGCCAAAGTGTTGGCATTTGCGCATTGAGGCATCTGCTTAGAACTGTACTTCCCAGCTTTGAACACTAGTGGCATATTATGTATCTCACATGGCTTTAGAGGAGCAACAGACCGTGCATGAATACAGCCATTTCACAAAAGTTTTGATTCCTTTTGATACTGATTTTTGCACCTGAGAGAGTCATGCTGAACAACTCCATGTGAGTGGCAGTCCTGCTGTATTCTAAGTTTGATTGGTTCAGAAAAGTGAGCAATAACACCAGGATGGGAATGTGACCCTAGTCAAGGAAATTAAGAGCTACGGGCTCCACTTTTTTTGAGTCACAGTCTAAATCAAACCAATTGCTTACTTGACTTCGTCGGGATAGACTTGTTGGAAGTGATACACTTTTCTAGGTCTGACATGTTGCCATCAAGAAATGATATGGAAAGGCACCAGGGGATCATTGAGACACAACACTGACATGTTCAGGTGCTATTAGATTACTGGAAAGCAGTTCATATCTAAAAGGGGCTAAATGTACACAAAGTAGGATGAAAAAGTTGTATGCATTTTCTTTTAAGATTCAGCATCCAGTAAAATCTTATAGCTGTGAAACCTGTGAAGGAGCATTTATTCATTGTGGGTAATATGTCTTTACTAGTTTTAAGTGGAATCTAATGAGTTTGTCATTTCAACAATAGTGAAGGGTTGTTTCCATATATTTTTGCATATTTGGTTGTTCTATTTTCAGGAGGTCGTAGTAACCTACACTGGACAGCTACTCCCATTGGGTGGTGAATAGTGTCTTTTTGAAATGGACCCTCTTCTTCTACTTTTCTCAGTAGGCCATCATAAAAGGAAACACCATTGCAGCTGTGACAATGTTGTGAAATCGAACAAAAAATCGAATCTACCATCCTAACATTCAGAATTTAATATTGCTTAAGAAAATCCAATTATTGTCAAACAACTACAGCAGAGCAATAAACTGATGAGTGAGTATTCCAAGACATCAAAAAAAATATTGCAATTTAATATTTTTCATTTTTAGGTAAATGATCTTACAACCCGTAACAGATGAACACGAATGCACCTGGGAAAATCTAGTTTCATTCCTTAAGTGTCAACAAATATGTGTGACTTTTGTGGCTCCGGCATTACTATGGGTGGTGAGAATGAACAGGTAAAATCTCCTGAACCAATCTTTTAAGCAACACTTCGCTCCAACGAAGATGACAGCTGTTTTAACCAATTGAGACGCACTTCTTTTTTCTGTTGGACATTCTAGCCAATTAGAGGACAGAGTGGGCGGGTCTGACATCAGGAACATTCCCCGGCACACAGACCAAATCTGCCCAGTTCGATCGGCAACGGGAGCGGAAAGAGGAAAGCTGAGAGCCCGAAGGCAGTAGCCCCCACCACCGCCGGCCCAGGTTACCATCTAGCACCGGGAAAAATAGCAGAGAGCCGCCGCCGGCAGAAGCCATTACCAACCAGGAGTGACCATGAGCAGCGAGGCCGAAACACAACAACAGCCGCCACAGCCTGCTGCCGATGCGGAAAGCCCATCCAGCCCGGCAGCCGCAGCTTCAGCGGGGGATAAGAAGGTCATCGGTAAGACTGCTGGAGCTAGTTGAGCTAACTGGAATGCTAGCATGGTTTGTGTTACAGTGGGGTGATGCGTACAAGTAGCAGTTGCTCTTATCTCCGACTAAATCCACTGCTGTTGAGTTGCTCAATATGTGAATTTATGACTCAGACAAATGTCAAAATTGTTAAACTAGTCAACAGCACCTCTCAGTTTGGGCCAGTTATAAATAATTTGTAGGATATGGTAGTGTTTTAACTAGATGAGCTACTGAGGACGGTTAAGTTCAATTTCAGTTGTCCAGCAGGGAAATTAATGCTAACTGGCAATACAGTATTTGAGAAAGTGTCACTTGACAGATGACTTGTGTCAAATTCAGCCTTTCCCTTAAATCAATATTAAAAATTTGAACCATTTATTCTGTGTTTTAAATTATTTTCAAAAGAGTGCGAATATAGAAATAAGATAAAAATTTCTGAATCATAATCTCCCGTGTCCGTCGGCCTCCTGTTAAATATCAAGTGTAGAAACTGCTCAACCGGCCGTCACATGGACAGTCGTTTGAGTAATCTGTGGCCGTTATTGGGGGCAGTATGTGTTCGTCCACACGTTAGAGTCGTTAAGTCATAGCAGTTGACATCGATTTGTAACAGCTTGAACGTTAACGGATAATATCTGAAGCTGTGTTAAATACCAATAACTTAACCGGCAACAAACGTTAGCTGCTTTGCCATCCCTTTGTTCGCACGGGAGAGCCTGCCTCTGTCTCGTAGTTTTTTTTTTTTATATATAAATTAGTGCAAACATAGGAATTTATCATTTCCATTTGAAAAAACGGTTACATTAACAATCGATTGTCAGCGACTCAGAATGCAGCTTTTACTGTCGTCTAATTTTTGGTGAAATTTTCAAGCTGTCGTTATGGCCTAAGTACTTAACGATGGCTCATCGGTCGCTAACGAAGCTGTTTTAGCCCAGGCAGCTAACCGTAGCTATTTACATGGCTGAGAGGGCCACCCAAAATGTCCGCCGTGTGATTTTTACCTATTTATTTCACCGTTCGCTCGATTCTCGTTGTAAAACACGACACGAGTGACCTATTTTTGCCAAACTTGTAAAAGCGTTGGTCACAATAGACGTTGTCACTGGTATTATGTTCGTTTCCGCTTGCTGGCGGTACTCCAACCACATGGTTCCAAGTTTCCAAGCTACATAGCTATGCTAACAAACCCGCTAACGTATCCGGGTGAGACTTTACCACGTGTGAACGCTCACGTACCAATCTATGCGTCTTAAAGTGGGGCAGTAGGTCTGTAGCAATTGAGCGTAAAAATGCAGCGAGAGACCGCAACGGACTTAGTTGTTGTTTTGCTTCCATTCTTGATATCTCGTGAACTATTCTATGAGATGGTCCTAAACCGTGATGAAAATGATACTGAATCTTTAAATCCACCCAAGTAGTGGGCTCATTACAGTTCATGCCTCACACCAAGAGCAGCTGGTACTGGATACTCCTATGCATCAGGATCTATAATAAGAGTGACAGTTGGGAGATAAATATAACCTCCACATTTTGTGTGGCCTTTTCTTTTTTTTTTTTTTTCATGTGTCCTTTCGTGATTCATCTACTGTCTGTCATTAGTAATTGTGGTTAAGGCTTTTTATTTATGCTAAAATGTAAGAGTGTGGTCTTAACAGTGCAGCAAGGAAGTAACACAAAGTTAATTCATCTAATTATTGATTCTCATTGCAGCAACAAAAGTCTTGGGTACAGTCAAATGGTTTAACGTCAGGAATGGGTATGGTTTCATCAATAGGTAAGTGAACCCCCCTCCCTTCTTGCTTTGGACCTCCAACTGTTGTGTATGAAAGAACATTATCAATCCTATTATGATTATCCCTTGCTTTCAGAGCTGGTCAGATTATTTTTTTTCTATGTATCTCCATACTGTTTACTTAATTAATCCTTGCTTTTGTTGGCTTAGTTGCAATCTGTCTACAGAGACACTGTTGCATTGTGTGGCTCAGCGGGTTCCCGCTAACTGAGAGTGGTTCTGTTTCTCTCTTTAGGAATGATACAAAAGAGGACGTTTTTGTACACCAGGTATGTTTTTAATTGGGTTTTTAATTCAGCATGCATATGTATCTGTTTGACTTGAATAAATGTTTATCATGTCATCCATTTATGATTTCAGACAGCCATAAAGAAGAACAATCCAAGGAAATATCTTCGCAGTGTTGGAGATGGGGAAACTGTGGAGTTTGATGTAGTTGAGGGAGAGAAGGTAAATATTTCTTAAGGTTTGAATTCAGTTTTGTGACTTTTGGAATAAATTGGTGATGGTCATTGAATGAGTAAATAAATGTATTCTGTGCACAGGGAGCAGAGGCAGCAAATGTCACCGGCCCAGGAGGCGTTGCAGTCCAGGGCAGTAAGTACGCTGCTGACAGGAACCGCTACAGGCGCTATCCCAGAAGGAGGGGCCCTCCTCGCGGAGGAGATTATCCAGATAACTACCAGAGTGATGGAGAGGGCGAGCCTGGCAGCGGAGGGCGTGACAAAAGCAACAAAGAGGGGGGAGACAATGCCCCTGATGGAGACCTGCAGCAACAGCAGCGCAGGCCTGCTTACCCTGGGAGACGGCGCTACCCGCCATACTTTGTACGTAGACGCTACGGCCGTCGGCCCCCGTACACCAACGCACCACGCGGAGAGATGACTGAGGTACGCCGTCACAGGGCTACTATCCTGAAGCAGGCACCCAGTTGTACCATGCAAAGTCAGAACACTTAATTATGTTCTTATCCTCAGCTCTTTACCCTCTCCTCTGTAATACTTACGTGGCTGTGACCAACAAATCTTGGTGTATCGGGGGTCTTACAAGTAGACTCAAATAGGGCCTCATTTTCAGAAAAATCCAAATAATTTTTGCTGGATATTAAATCCAAGTTTTATTGAACCTCAGGTCTGTACACTTAAAAAAAAAAAAAAAATGGTTTGCCATGTTATTTGGTTTAGAAAGAAAGTTGTGTCATTTGTTGCTTGACCTGTTTGCTTTCAGGGAGGTGAGGGTGACGAGAGCCAGGGAGGTCCAGACCAGGGCAACAAACCAGTGAGGCAGAACTACAGAGGCTTCCGACCAAGGTTCAGACCAAGGTTTGCATGTTGGCTTCATTGATGAAGGGTGGCAATAATGGGAGAGTAAAAGCTTTGGGCTATCTGGAAGATGGTCTTCATTCTGCCAGATGAAAACTGAAAGTTAATTCTTTTTAAAAGCTATAAATGCCAAATTTTTGGCCAGTGAAGTTTCCCCATTTATTGCAGCCTATCCTCAAATTGCTGCTGTGCATCCATTTAAGTTTCCTTTTAAGCTACACCTTCTGGTGTTGTGTGACTATTTAACTGCATCTTGTCTCAGTGATTGATATTTGCATGGATTTCTCTATTTGGCAGTTAAGCTGTCTACTTACAGCTTTCTCGGTTATTGATTCCAGGGGTCCACCACGTCCCAGACCGGTGCGGGACAGCGAAGAAGACAAGGAAAATCAGGGTGGTGAAGGTGGTCAAAATCAACAGCCCCGCCAGCGGCGCTACCGCCGCAATTTCAACTATCGCCGCAGACGCCAACAGCCTGGTGGCAAACCTGGCCAGGAAAACAAGGAGGCCAAGACAGGAGGTGACCCATCTGCAGAGAAAACGTCCGCTCCCGAGGCCCAGCAGGGTGGGGCTGAGTAGGAAACAACCTGCCCACCGGCACCTACCATCTTTTACCATCGTCCGGGTGAGTCTGTGATCTCAGGACTGAGGTTCTACTTTGAATAAACCTGTTTTCTGTAGATTAAACTTCAGTGCCTGACAGTAGAGAAGAATGACATTACATGTGAGGGAGCATAGACGTGTTTTGAGGCTGTGCAGCTCATGAAGTGTGTGTTCCAAAAGCATGAGTTCATGTCGTTGGATTTGATAAAGAAAACTGCTCGGCACAACAGAGCCCTGCTACTATTGTCTGGCTTGAATGTGAACAGCAGCTTTGGATACTTTGCTGTCTGGTGATGCACATTTTCAGGCATCTCATTATGTGGCAAAGTTAAATGGCAAACCCCGAATGGCTTAAATGTTGAACAAATGGTGCAGTCGGTAGATGGGGGAAAAAATAACTAATTTGCTTATATTCTTCTTTTACAGTTTTCATTTTTGTCAACAAGAAGAAACATCAAACAAGATCTGAGCAATAAAAGATTTGACTTTAAGATCGTCACAAGCTTGCAACATGCATTTGACCAGATTAAGATTGCCTGCAGAATCTATGCAGACTTGTGTTTTTTTTCCCATTATTTTTATGTGACAGCTACAAAACGTTTTGGGGAAACAACAACTGTTTTTCTAAATCTGTCCTAAGTTTTTACACCAAATGGTTTTTAAAGATAAAATGGAATTTGATATCTGGTCAGTTTGACATTTTTAAATAACTTTTTATGTATTCAAACATTTTAACAAAGTGCAAGCTCAAATAAAATTCCAGAAACCAGGAAAAATGGCTGTAGTGGCTTTTATTTTCAAGTATACAGGCTATCACTGTCGCAGACCAAAGGATGGAATGTTTGAAATTTAAAAAGTACAAGGTTTAATTGCAGTGTTCCATTCAATATATTTAAAAATGACTTCAACAAAGCATATTTTAAAACTACATTAACAATAGAACATATAGAACATTACCTACTAGGGACTAGGTCATTTTCACACCAACCTGCTAAAAGCTTTTTGACTTTTATTCCTGATAAAATGTCACCAGTGTTTGGTGACATTAAGGTTAGATCTGCTTTTAAAATCTCTGCCAGTTTGGCTCCATCAGAAGTTTACTGTTAATACAGCAAGTAAATAGAAATTTACATTGACACAGGAAACATTGTTGCTGTTTAATTACTTAAAAGTAAAATGTACATGGAAAGGACCACCACTTAGAATAAGTTTAGGTGGTCTGATAGAGAAAAGTGAAATGTTGTGTGGAACCAAGGACCTCATAGCTACATTATGTCTTTGACCACATGGGCACCAGGTCTCAGGAGCCATTATGACGTTTCTCTACTGTTTAGAACATATTTGTTCATGGTCATTTACTTCTGGACCCATGTTGGTTGCAATTATTTTCCTGTTCAGTATGATTTAACCAGCAGGAGCCTCAGGATTAAAAAAAAAAAAAACCCTATATTGTCAGCAATTTATCTGGGTATTGATTTGAGTCACCCCTGTGAATCCTGGTATGACGGCATCACTCCTTGGATTCACTCAAACATTAGTCTCCTTGCGCAGGCGCTTCATGCGTTGTACATTACTCTCCATTGCCGTGGGGTTTGTGATCTCTGTGGCACAGTTCGCAGGAAACCATCCCCTCTCTCCATCCCGCATTCTCTCTCCGTAGCACCATTCTAGGAAGAGCACATGGTTTAAATTAATTTAAAACCACTTGGCTGCTTTGATGTGAAATGTAGAATACAAGCAGACCTCACCTTCCTTTTTTTGTATGACGATGACAAGTTCAGCCTGGCGTAGGCCGAGCTCATCTGGCTCCTTTGGCATGTACACTTTGGTGGTTTCATACTGTGGCAGACCTGAAACATATTTCCAATGTAATGCTCTGTAGCTTATAAAACTGAAACCCGGGTTGTGTACTTGGTCCTCAATTTGTATACAGTTAACTTGTTGAGGTACATGGAACACTGCAAAACTACATGTTTTGGCCATGTGAGTTATAGAAATCAATTAAGCAGTATGTACTTGCAAGAATCTGGCCACAGAGTTGTTCTGCCTTTATTATTTAGCAATATGTTAAATAAGATGCAAAACATTTCTCGTGATCTGTTCCTTGTTTTTACACTCCACATTTTAGTTGTAAAACTGCCATTCCAACAGGAAAGAAATGTAAATACTGTAGCTCAGGGGTGCCCAATCCTGGTCCCCGAGAGCCCCTATCCAGCATGTTTTGGAGATTTCCCTGCTTCAACACACCTGATTCTAATTAACGGTCATTATCAGGTTCTCATCAAAGTATCCACAAGTCTGTTGATGACACAGCCACTTGTATCATGGTGTGCTAAAGCAGGGAAACATCTAAAACCTGCTGGATAGGGGCTCTTGAGGACCAGGATTGGGCACCCCTGCTGTAGCTGCTATATAAATCCAATTATGATTTCAGTTGCTTAAATAGTAACATTTGAAATGATGCAAATGATGTTGTTGTTTCTCTGCAACACACTGCTTTATCTATCTGTTAAAGGTCTTTGTGATGAATAATTTGCACATCAATTAACACACTTCTCAGTTTCTGCTGAAATGTTAATTCACACAAAAAAAAACCCTACTTTACTTAAAAGCATTGAGACCTACCATCTGTGCAAGAGATGTTGTCTGCCTGCTTGTTCTCTGCAAGGGCAACAATCCAACGCGCCCGATCCACCCTTGGCAAAAGAGAGCATAGTTGTAATACAATGAAATCTGTTTCTTATAAACTGAGTAGAGAGGTTGGCGCATATCTGAATACAATTAAGAGTTCGTCAGCAGAGGGAGCCAAACTCAAAATGTTAAGCGAGATCGCCAGGATGTACAAGTGAATGAAATTTTGATTAAATCACAACACAACAGTCATTATACAGATATTCATCCTGTAATTGTACTTATCCACGATCCATTGTGTGATACATGTAAGGTACTGTATAATACAAAAAAAAAAAAGGTGAGACATGCAATACCTGGAATCCGCTACTAGAGAGATTTGCTCTGATCGCCCCTCGCTGTTCTTGCTCATCCGTAGTCTAAACGAAAGGTGGCTGGAGCTGCTTTTGGAAGGCGGAGACGTCTGACCGTCTGAATCCTCCCCAACCTCCACCTCCACATTCTCCAGAGTGGCATAGTCCAATACCGACAAAGCTTTCCTCACTGGACATATGAAAAGTATGAGATTTATCAAATTCACTGGGTGCAGAATGCAATGACAATCAGAGAAAATGTGTGATTTAGTTTTTATTTTTTAAAGGCACTGTAAATACACACCTACAGCAAGTAAAACATCAAGAAACCCGTTTTTTGCATGAATTTACCTCTACAGTCACAACTGTAGACAAGCACAATGTGCTTAAGCTGATAACACAAATATGCGTGTGTTATCTTGTGTCCACATATCTAATGTCTTTATTGAACAGCTATTAAACATTCAGTGTGCTGGAGGCAGAAGTAAGCAAACACTTGGAGTTAATGGTCAAACCTCTGACTTCAAGCAGGTGTTTTTGGTAGCTCAGGATCAGACCTGCACAGCATTCAGAGAAATCTTTGACCATCCCTGTTTAAAGAACTGCTTCAGCTCTCATGAAGTCATTTCTCCTCATCTCAAACAGGTGAAGGTGTTGGATCTGAATGAGCCACTGCAGACGTAGAAGGCAGATCATCTATTACAGTAGTTATTCTTTTTCAGAAGGAATTTATTTTGATGCCAAGGTTCACTGTCCTGCTCCAATCACCGATTTCCTGCTAAGCTTCAGCGAGGCAGACATTCATCCTGTCATTATTCTGTAGGATAATTTGGTAAACTTGAGGATCTATTTTTTCCTTCATGATGGACAGAGGTCTGGGCCCTGAGGCAGCAAAACTAGCTCTAGAATCATGATGCTCCCTCAACAATACTAATACTGTTGGAAAGCTGTACCATTTTTTTTTCATAATTATTCCCAAATAATTCACTCAAAGAAACATTTTCCCAGTAGTGTTATTATTCCTCTGGCAAACTTCATGCAGCAATGTTCAGCACCCAGCCTGTTCACTGATCTACACATGATCAGCTCATGAACAGAAATATTTGCCAGTTTCATGTTTTTGTTTGTTTTTTAACTCATCAAGGATTTCACACTGTGCCTTTTGGAGTCATCTTAGCTGAGTGGAGGAAAAGTACTGAAGTCTGTCCATTTATAGACACCTTGTCTAATTGTGGACTGTTGACACCTAAACAATTTGATTACTTTGTATCCCTTTTCAGCCTTACACAACTATTTTAATATAATAATCAACTACTTTTGATGGGATGTCTTTAGAGATCTCATTTTGCAGGGACATGGTTCAGATCAGCAGATGCTCCTCATGAACAGAAAATGTGAAGTTATACAGAACCTTTCAATTTTGAGATTTTTAGCACCTCCTACTGGCGTGCTGGTTACCGTTCTACACGTGAATATGTTTATATGAGCCAGTTAATGCAACCAGGAGGAAAGGCAACCCGAGGAAAACTTAAGATGTAGACTGAGCAGGTAGGACCTTTATGCAAATATCAATGTATGATGTATAATTTAGTGACAGCTTGAGAAATATAAATGAGATGTTTTGCAATGGCACATTTCTTGGAGACTACATTTCCTAGCTATACAATGTTCTGTGAAGATGTAATAAGTGTGTATTTACAGGCATTTCAGTGAAATTCTGCCCAAGATTTACTCCTGTTTTGCTCATCACGCTCTCGTTTTCTCTGTCTCATGTCTTCTGCCATTACTTTCTCTTGATTTCTTTGTCACTTCTGCCCGGATGTTGCTGTGCAAAACGCGCAAAACTAAGGCTAACTCTGTGAGTTAGCCTTCAGTTTATTGTTGATATGTAACAAGTGGCATAAAGTTATATGCAGCTGTTGCGAAGACGTGCCGTCTCGGGATTCAGAAGTTACTTTGTTGGTTTCTGCTGACAGCAGGCCCGGATCGGTCTGAGAGCCCAATAGTAGTTCCTAAAACTAATCAAATGTTCCCTCATAAGACAATTGAAACTGATATTCTATGATGATAATGTTATCTTGCTCTGCTTTTAAAGTGTCTTAACAGTCATTGTGCTCTAAACCAAACCTCCAAAATAATTTAATTCGTTGGACACCACGTGCACAAACTACCGACTCCAATTAGCTTTAAGTTTAGTAATTAGTCTTCAGGTTTGATTATTTTTCCCTCCAGCACTGTCAGTTTTTGATGGGTGTTGCAAATAAAGACACGAGAAATTATAATTGTGTGTTCTGCCATGTGTTCTCGGTTGAAGAGCGCTGCGTCTGCATGTTATTGTGACTTAGATAAAGATCAGATCACGTTTCATAGCAAATTAATCCAGACCACCAATTCCTTCCAAAGGGTTCACAAAGTTTTTCTTCCCACTACTTACACATAAACCATTCAAACTACATTCCTTGACTTGATCTGCTAATAGCCTTTCCCAGATATTATCCCTAAAAGACTAGGTTACTGTGTAGACTCTACAACCATTAAAATGACTTCAGTGTTTTGGACAACTCCCTCTTCTGAGCTGACATTGTTTGCTTTCTACCTAATTCAAAACAGCCAGCTGTAGTCAGCGGAGCTGACAAGCTGAATGCAAGATTGAAGAATCTCAAGTATGCACGCACCACATCCACACTCCCTTCTTGCTGTGTCCCTTCTCGTCTTCTCTCATGATCCGTGCCAGCAGCTGGATCTATTTAGTGGCCATGCATCACCAAGAGTTAACATCCACATTAATGAACCACATCATGAAGAAGACTGTGGTTTATAACTTTCTCAACAGCCACATCCAGCGCCCAACCTGTTTCTACTTAATAATGCACATCATGTGTGAAAAGGCCGTTTGAAATGTACATTTTGAAATCAAAAAAGCCCTGGATGTAGAGCTTAAACCTGCGTTTTATTTGTCTGTGTAGTTTTCAGAATACTCTGGAGATACAGGGAAAGTTAAAGTGGTCTTATTAGACTGGTTCCTGAGGGTCCTGATTGTGATCACATGCTGGGGGAGAGTTCTCCTGACAGTGTGTTCAATCTGACAATTTACAAAATGTATTTCAAAAGCTGAGGTAAATAATGCTGTGAACAAGGTCTGTGTACTGTTCTCACGCACGTCTTCTTCTTGGTCACGATGAGCACATCATTGAAGAGAAAGAGGTAGTGGCTTCTGTTGCTGAAAGCCCTCCATATGCTGAGCTCTTCACTGGAAATAGCCAGTTCACCACGCTTCTTCAGCCACCGTGATGACGACACCAGCGGAAACGGCTGAGAGGGCACAAAGTTAAGTCATCACACAATGTTTTCCTCCATATCAGGTCTGCTTTATTACTACGGCAGGAGAATCAGCCAAAAATATCTCGCTTCATATTTAAGTTTCACAAAGCAGATATTTACTGTGTTCTCTCTTGAATGTGTGCAGAAACAAGCTCAAGTCTTACCTTGATTTTTCCAAAATCCATCTGTTTCTGTATAGTGTACATCTGCTCGGTCCTCTCCATCCGCCTTGCTCCGTCATTGCAGCTGGTGACCAACTGTTGAGATGATAATCATACTTATAACTACCATCATGCTTATGGGGTTCAACATGACATCAAATATAATGTAAAAAGTGTCGTAATGATCTTTGGAACGAAGGAAGACAAATATATAACCTTTCCTGACTTTAGTTTGGCAGGTGATGTTCTACGTGTCTCCAATAAGGTTAAATATCTTGGCCATTGGATTACTGATCAGCTCACAGATGATGAGGACATTTACCGACAGCGTCGCATGCTGTATGTGCAAGCAAATATTCAATTACGGAAATTTGGTTCATATAGTGATTCTGTGAAGGTGACTTTATTCAAAGCTTATTGTACTTCCTTGTACACCGCTCATCTTTGTTCTCGTTATAAAAAAAACAAGCCTTCAGAGCCTGCAAGTGGCATATAATGATGCCCTAAGGACACTTTTGAAAAGACCACGATGGACTAGTGCCAGTGAAATGTTTGTGGCAGCGCGAGTCAGCTCCTTATAGTCTGTCCTGAGGCCTTATGTGTAAATTTATTGGCAGACTAAATGACTAAGAATGAAATCATCTTGCTGTTATCAAATATTAAGTTTAGTGCTATATGCTCCCAGTCTGAGCTCTGGAGACGCTGGTCTAGTTGTCTTTTAAATTAATGTTGGTGTGTTTTTTGTTTTTGTGTGTGCTTCTTGGACCTCAAGTGTGCAATAAAGTTCATCTATCTATTTATCTATCATCAGAACCTTTGCAAAAAAAAAAAAACATTTTTTTTTTGTTGCATCTCTGCGAGTTCTCCTCAGCATCTTTACCTTGCTCATGGCGTGCAGCGCCCAAACAGCGGCATAGTACTCTGCTGTGTGTGCAGGTGTTTTCTGGCAAATTGTCTGTGGACATAAAGGTATCAGATATTACTGGCTTCTATAGGAAAATCAATATCACATTCAGCTGGTCACATATGCATTATTATCATATCCATCATCCATCATCTATACCTGCTTAATCCTATGCAGGGTCACGGGATGCATTATTATAATTGCAGTTATTTACTGATTCATCTAATTTTCTTTAACACAAAATTGATTTTAAAACGACATCTCGAAAGCCAAAACCTTACAAGAAAACTGCTAACAGCTGCACTGTTTTGTTCTTCTGCATAGCAACACAAGCATAAATGTGATCTCCATGTAAAGAAATCTCTTTTCCTGCATCATTGCAACAGATTCTGGGAGCAGAGATTATTGCCTCTGGTCGTGGGAAAAACTAACTCAATGAAATATCGGTAAATTCTGGAAGCAAACATCACGCTGTTTAGAAATAAGCTAGCAACTGGGAAAAGAAAGCAAAACAAATTGGCTTCTACAACTGGATAACGATTCTAAGCACATTTAAAAACTGACAGCAGGAGCTGAAAGACTTAAAACGGAGGGTGGGGGGAGGTTGAACTAAATGCTGAGCGTGCAGGGTTCTTTAACTTTCTCTTGGGGCCTGTTTCCTGTTTTTTTATATTGAAACTGAAAAAAGAAAAAAAATGTCTTTAAGATATTAAAGAAATGTTTTATCTTGAACTTTATATCTTTTGGAAATCACATAAGGTTATACTGACTTTGCAATTCACAGCAAAAGAAACTGCAAACCTCAGTATGCCATTAGTAAATGCGTTGTAAATGAGGCAGGCATCAGAGCGTTTCAAGAATCTCTTCTAACGTATGCGTTTTCAGGTGTTTCATATGCTGAAATCAGCTGAAAATCATCCCCAAAGAGCGCAGCGCCTCTGCAGCACGCAGCAGTGACAAAACATTACTTCTGACAGCTGTTTGTGTAAGAAAGTAAAGCTGAAACTGACATCCAGCAGCAGCGGCAGCCTGGTTACTCGCTGCATGGGGAGGATTAAGAAGGAGAGCATGGGGAGTCCTCCACATTCAGTGCTCCCCTCTATTTGCTTCAGAACCTCTCTGAACGCAGCGTTATTGTTCCTGAAAGACAGACAGGAGAAGAGACAGGATCAGCTCGTCCCACCGTGTTACTGCAGAGACCCGGCATCCTCTTACGGGTTTCTCTACCACTCACAGCAGCTTCTGATGTGTCCTCTGCTGGAAGGTCTCATTGGAGCAGTAGACGATGTACGGCTCAAAGTGCTGGGCCGCGTGTTTCTGAACGATATCGCTGATGTCGCGGATCACTGGGTTGTCATAGTGGCGTCGCTCCAAGTCCTCAAAAAACCTGAACATTGAGAAAAGGAGGGGCCAATAGTTTTTTCCTTTCCGCTGATTGATGTTTCAAAGCAGAGTGATAATCTCTATATTTCAAATTGAAGTTATGAGCATTTTATCAGGACATTCAGTGAATTTAAGCACAGCTGAGTGTATGAGGCTTTTAATTTAAACACATTTTGACAAGGAAGTGAGAATCTTCTGTTCGTACTGGAATGTACTTACACAACACTGACCCTGATGAGTTTGTTTAAACTTGTTTTTCTAACTGATGCGTCACTATCAGAAATTATTTTTGAATCCTTTTATGTTTTTCCCCTTTATTGAAAGTCACAACGTTCTGAAAGCACACAAAGAACCGCTGAAACTAAAACTAAAAGATCAAATTTATTATTCCAGCCATATGTGTCTAAAGCTTTCCCGTTGAGAACAATCCACACAATAAATGACTTCTAGCTGTTCCTTTTAAATCTAAAGATGTAAAGTGACACTTAGAAAACAGCCGCACCCAGGAACCAACTATATGACACAGATTCACATGCAGATACTGTCAGGCAGTCAGTCATGTCCCGCAGGAGCTTCTCTGACATATTCTGGTCTCCAGTTTCACAGATCCTGTTTTACTCTGACAGGATCAAAGGTCCCTCTCTTTCAGCTAAAGCATTTTTATGAAAATGAAGGATTGGTTTCTATTTCGTTTTGATTAAAAATGAAGTAGAAACCAACACACAAAAGGGTGTTTGATGTTTGCTCTCACAAACATTATCATTTAAAAGCCTAAGAATACCACTCTGCACCAAGGCTGCAGAACCAGTTCTGCTTGCATGTCTGAACACGTTAGTGGAGCCTACAGGATACTAAAGACACGCCGGGGGCGAACACTCCACCTGAAATGCCAAACCAACTTATTTTCCACACGAGACCACAGGTCTCACTGGAAAAAAAAAATCAAAGCAGCTATGTGACCAAAAAATAACAAAGTAGTTAATGCATGTAAATCTACAGTACAGACACATCTGTATCCATCTATGTACAGAATGCATATCACTCTTTTCTATCTATCTGTATATTAATGAAAATCAAAAATGAATCAAAACCTTTAACTGGCATAATTTTGCCCATATCAGTTATTTCAATTGTTAGAATAACTATTTATGGATTTGCTAAATAATTCAGTTTCCCTTCAGTTATTTTAAAATCACAACAATATGTACTCTTTCATTAGAAAAACACCTCAGTTTTGATAGTTAAGCAATACTAAAATAATTGCTCATTAATGGATATTGAGTTAGTGATTTAAGGTTATAATGACACACACATATATACATGTGTTTGTGTGCACACGCATGTTTTTGGACTGTACAAGGGCAGCTGAAACACCTGGAGAAATCTCACATAGGGAACGTGCCAGCTCCACAGAGAAAGGCCCCAGCCAAGATTAAAACCAGGAACCTTCTATCTGTGAGGCAACAGCGCTACCCAGCCTGAGTACCTAATGTGATCATGTAAGTGGAATTTAAAAAGAAAAAAATAAATAAACAGGGTTTGTGCTGACTGTTGGCTGACGTTGTGGATGACAGAGATGTTGGAGAAGAGGTGGTGGTGCTCTGTAGCTGTCATCGTTTTCCTCAGCGCATCATTGCTCTTGAAGTGACGTATCAGGATGCCCAGGCTGTGCAGGTATGAATGCTCCGACGTGATGATCTCAAAAATGGCCTGTCAATTAATTACATATAGATAAGTCAAACTTTTGAAAAAGAAACGAACACATGAAACATGCAAAAAAAACCATAAGTTAACGCTGCAAACACTTCCTGAAAGTAAACACAACAATAACTTTTATCCTTTTTTTTTTTAATGATCCACTTTAAATTCCCTTATTTCACCTCCTCTTTTTTATTTATGACATTTCTTTGTGCAAATGACCAAAGAAAACGGCTGCCAGTAGTTGCATTCGGACGGTAAAACAGGAACTCCAGACACATATAAAGTAGCTGCAGTGAATTTTGGTCTGAATAGGCTGTTGTGAGAAAAATCATAACCTTTCTTACAAGTAAAAAGTATTTGTAGACTTCATTAAGAATTAATTAGATATTAAGTATAGCTGCCATGGGTGACTACAACCTGGAAACACCACCTTTTGGACTTGAATAACTCATGAGGTGACTAAAGGTGCAAAGAGCAGGAAAAACACCTGCCCAGGGGATTGCCAGAGCATGATTACACAGGCAAGGTGTGTCTACATTTAACAACTGCAGAGCACACAGTATGGACCTTTGGTATCAATACAACATTTTATATCTTAGGGACTGGCAAGGACACATTACAAAAGGAAAATCCAACCGCAGAAAGTATTACACTATGTTGACAGTATTAATTTCAGATGTTTTTTCTTGAGCAGGTTTTTGGAATGAATAACCGGCTTTCATGGTAAAACATTATCTGAGCTCTAACTGGAGATTCCATCATCTAGAACAGCGTCAGCTGTTTTTAATGTTTCCATCGGATTATGGTCTGGGTTTAGCCTTTCAAAACGTCCACTTTATTCTTCTACACCAGTATTTGTTCCTACACCTGCCTCCTTCTGACACTTGGCTCACTGACTGACATCTCATGGCATCATTTCTAATGTGAGGCACTTTTCCTGATCCAGATGTAGAAAAACTGGTCCAAGTCATGTGACTACAACCTCCATGTTTCACAGATGAGATTTCTATCTTTTTACGTTGGAAAGAAATTCTCTCTTTTCTCCAAACAAGTTTTTTTTTTTTTTGCTAATCTTTTTCTGGCATCCGTCTAGTTTATCCACATAAACTGCTAACAGCAAGCACTGTTATTTTTGAATAGCTGTTTTTTTTCCCCCCCTTACAGTTTGGCTGTGCACATCAGGCTTTCTACTGTCTAGTCCATTGAGCTGGGTAAGACATTAAAGCAAATCACTTATCAGACATCTATATTTGCATATTTGGAAGTTCATGTGATGTATATCTGCAGAGGAACACGACTTGTTTCCTTGCCCGAACAAACAAAATACTACAAAGATTGTGATTTCAGCTGGATCTGCTATGCTGATGTATTCCATGATCTCCACAAATTTCTGTCCTTGTTGTTTATAGCTGAACAGCTGAAAAACGTATAAATAAATGCTTTGTGCCATCTGCGTGTCCTTATAGACACTCACTCGTAATGATGAAAATAAATGTGTGAACAAATGGCACATCTCATAGAGTCTCTTCTTACAGCAGGCTCCTCTCTTCTTACAAACAGGCCACACAGACTCATTAAACTTAAATGGCATGAAACGACAACAATTTTGGCTTTTCTGGCCCAAGTGTTGTTGCATTTGATGGGGCCCAAGCAGACCTACATCTGCACCGAGACACTGAGAGGAGTCAGTGTGTAGTCATGAGCACATTACAAAATTCACACCACCTGGACGCTTTCAGATATTCAAATGTAAAAAGCATTAATTGGTTCTTAGTGTGCAGTCTGAGAAAAGTCCCCATTGAGAATATTAAAAGCAAAACACACACACACACTAACCTCTTGTCTCTTTCTCTCCTGAGGTGTGATCCTCTGCAGAATATCTGTGTCCTTCACCTTTTAAGACACGTAAACAGAACAATGGTAAAACTTCAAACACAAAAATAGTGATTCAATTCTCCGATATCAAGATCAGATTCAGCCAGCATTTCTACCAAAAAAAGTTACATTTCACACATAAATGCAAAACAAATGGAGCGCCCTTTAAAAGAAAATGAAAGTAAGAGAACAAGAAGCAAAGCTATTTGATAAGAGATTTGATAAGAGAGCCATGGCTCTCTGAAAGGAGGAAGCGATGACTGAAACAGATTCACATGGGCACTTATTGAATTATAACTAAAGGTTATTATTCATTCGAGCATATTTACTGCGCTCTTGGATTGCACTTGATTTCCTTTCCTCCCTTACATTTGAAGGTTTACCTGCGGCAGCTGGCTCCAGGTGAGCTGCACCGGCTTGTAGCTCTTCACCACAATTCCATGATCTTCTTCAGGAGGCTCCACCACCACGAAGTCGTCCAGGAGCTCGTCCTGGTTGGTGGAGTGCAGCCCGCGCTCCCGGATCTCCTGGTAGAGGCATGGGGTGGCTGAAGGAGGCGTCAACATCAACGGAATCACAGATCAAGACTCTCAGGCATTCATGAATTTTAATTTAAAGAAAAAAAAAAATCATAAAGCTGGGCTGGAAACATAGTATGAATTCACCAATCCACACTTTTCAAGTCTATTTAAAGATAAGCCCCCCCTTTATTATTCTGGGAGTATTCAATGAGACTGTTTTCCTGTTTGGTTCCTCTCTGCTCTCTCAAGCTCTTTCACAAGCAATGACATGTATATTAGTCCATCCACAAATCAAATCCAGCCCGTGGTCAATTTGCCACATGGGAATTTCATGTCAACCAATTCTTTTACAATCTAATTTTAAGACGCTGTCAAACATCATTGTCATTTCCCAGCTATTAGTCATTCTGTATCTAAATTCAGCGTAATAGAAAGAGTGACACATAAGTGAACATACCATCCTTGAACGATCCACGCTGGTTCCTCTTTCTCCTTCCAAGGGTTCGCTACAAACGAGACACAGGCAAAACCCAAGTTTCATTGAGGAGCTCAATCTCTCCTCAGCACTGCCTCTCTCTTTTTTTAAGCAATAAATGTGTTTTTTTTTTATATTAGTCTGGCAAAAATTATAAGAGAACTTCCTCAGTCTGGAAGGCAGGAAACAGTTGTGGAAATATGTCGTCAACATATGACTAAAGGGGAGTTCAACGGCGCTGTTGGCTGCGCTGACCGATTCTAATAATTATGACTTTTTCTAGGAGCTGCATCAGATTAAAGTTAATCAAAAAAAAACAATGATGATTCTTGTATTTGAAAGTCTTGATTCAGAATTCAAAATCAGTTTGTTCAACTGTTAGTTCCCTGCACCAGTTTTGTAAATTTGAGGTACACCACGTCTAGAGTTGAGGTGCATTATGTACATAATTCACATACGTAGCTTTGTGTGCTACTTTTAAATGGTAATAACTTGCTGATTCGAACTTGGCTTCAGAAATAAACTGGCAAATTTCTCAGTGTTATAAATAAAGATTACCTGACAGCAGGAATGGTAAATGGACTGCACTTGTATACGACTTTATCCAGGTGCCCTCAAAGCGGTTTACAATGGCCTCTCATTCACACTCACATTCACACACCAGTGAACCATGCAGGGTGCTGCCAGGGGCAAGTTAGGGTTCAGTGTCTTGCCCAAGGACACTTTAACATGTGGACAGTTGGAGCCGGGATCGAACCGCCAACCTTCCAGTGACTGGACGACCCGCTCTACCAACTGAGGAAAACAACTGCTGCTGATACTCATCTGGTATGATACATTTATAACACGATGACTTATTCAAAATGACCTATTTATGATCTATTTTATTGCATTTAATTTATCATATCTTAATAGTAAAATTAAATAACAAAATTGCACCCCTTCAACTCGTCGTATGTACCTTGCGTCTCGGGCTGCGAGCTGGATTGGGGCTGCTTGCTCTCTTCTCGTGGATGGGTTTCAGCGTGGAGGCCGACACCTGTCCCGCCGCCATGGCTTCAATGTCCAGGCTGGTTATTGCAGCCCGGTAACGACTTGTTCCTGCGGTTCCTCCTCAAAGCAAAGCCGTCCCCATCACTGTCGTAATCCTCCCACATCACATCCGCCCCTTGGTCGGAGTGGCGGCTGCGGTTCCCACCGCTGGACTTCTCCAGTCCCACAGGAAATGTCACCACTGTGGTGTGGTGTCGGTTCTTGGGCCGGCTGCTCACTGCTAAATTCTTGGGGATGAGCTGGTGGAAGCCGACCTTCAGCGCCGCAGGGCTCTCGGTGCTCAAAACCACCTTTTGAGGCTTTACGATCCTGTCCACCGCATCTCCCTGGGGCGTGGATGTTTCAGGCGGGGGCGCTGGCGAGGTTTGTGGCTGGCAGCATTCATCGCCCGGTTCATGTATGTGAAGTTCTGCGGAGAAGTGGCTCTCCAGGAGTAAAGGGGCCTGGTCTGACTCGCTTTGGGACATGATGTCCTCCTGCCGTAGTGGTAGCCCCGTCTCCTTGAGCTTTTCACCACCTACAACATTGAAAGCAGCTGGAGGGAAGGGGAAAAGTACAGTCGTTACATATTACATTCAGACACAAGCAGAAAACATGTATGGACTTGTTACTTATACAGGACCACGGTAAAAAGGGTGGATCATGCGGCCCTTGAATATTTCCAGAGACCCTCAGTGAGGCTTTCACATCTCCAGACTCCCATCTGACAGCAGAGGAGCTTTCAGTGGAGGGAGCAGCGTTGTGTCAGTCTATAAATTCATATCAGGGGATTTAAGCCATGACTCATTGCTTGCCTACACAAAGTCACACACAGACCTGCTCCTGTAAACCTGTGAGCCACAGAAACTACAGAGGAAACAAACTGTGTGATATGTTCTCCTGACCTGCTCTGTGAACAGTTGACCCACCACAACATTATCAGGCAGCCCAAATCAAAGTTAGTCTTAAAATGACAATCCCGTGACAGACGGTTTGAAAACAGCAACCTGAGAGCAGTTTGGATACCGAACTAACCTCCCTGTAAACAAACAGTTTGCTTCACCGAAACTTCACTTTTCGCACCCTTCCAGTCTTCAGTTTACAGTAACCATGCCACATGAAAGACGGATTAGGGTGGGAGGAAAATGTCTGCCTCACATTCCCATAGTTCATAACTGTGAGTTGACACGCAACTTGGACGCCGAGTGCGTCCGCCTTACCTGACAGAAGGTGTGCTCCTCGCGGTGGCCGTTTTCCCAGCTCAGTGCGACCGGTCGGTCCGGTGGTCCCGGTTGGAGCCAGACGAGGTGGAGACGCGCAGCAGCTGTAACCCTCCGCCGAACAGTCGCATTGTTCGGTCACAGGACTTCCTTCTTTGTTCCCAGGCGCTCATTAAACCCAGCTGCCTACGTCACTGCAGGTGAGCGCCAATCTCTCATCGATAAATGACAGTTCTGATAAACTTTTCAAAGGTGAACACTTAATTGTACTTATGTTGGACAACCGCTCATCTGGACAGGTCAGCCTTGGACATTTAAAAACTCAACCGGTTTTCAAAAAGATGATATTTGAATTTAACCAAGTATTAAACTTATTGTTGCTTTTTGTGATTAGGGCAACTTTTCACCGACAACATATTTATTATCTTACTAGTTGTATATGCTGTGCTGCGTGATGGGTTAAAGAAAAAAAGAAGAAAACAGGTCTTTGGCGCCACCTGGTGATTAACGGTAGCTATTACACTCGACTGACTGCATTATTGACTGAAGTGTTGGAAATTTGAAAAAAAAAAAATCTTTTCAAAAATTTGTTTTAATATACATATATCTGACATATAGAATACTTCGATTTAAGAAACGGAAATAAATCAATTTGATCAAAATCAATCAATAGAACGTTGCTCTCTAAATGTAATTTGATAATTTTTTTTCCTGTAATAGCTTAATAGAAGTGTCCTTTCAATGCTAGCTTTTTAAAAATAATGTTATCCTTATATTCATTTTATACCCTTTCTTGTGAAAGGCGAATACATATGGCAGAGAAATTCAAATTACAAGAGCCAAATATTTATTGAAATACACCAATTTTAAAAGGACGTTTAGCAGATTAACAGTTTTTGCCAAGTTTTAGGGTTTGTCGAAACATGTGATGTTACTTGTGCAGACACATTCGGCAAAACATATTTTGTAAAGTCTGAATTTTCATATATAATTGGTATTTTGTTGTTCAGATATCCAGGTTCACAGTTATTTAACAAGCTAATCCACAAGCGCAGAAACTGGCCTTTGATTTACACATCTAGATTAAAATCAAAGTTCACCATGTTTTCAAAAGCAAACAAAAGAGAAAATTAGCTAAATTAAAACCTGGCAGCGCAGTTCAAAGGCAGGGCAAAAATGCGGTCCACAAAATTACTTTTTTTTTTTTTTTAACAATAATGAAGCAAATGCATGTCTATCAGTAGCATCCGCAGTAATTTCCATATGTATGGTATGAGATTTGCCATTTTATTCACCTGACTGGTTGAAATAGACGCAATCGGTTTGCCAGCTCAGGTGGAAATAGTTCCACTAATTACAGCCTGTCAGCCACCCAGAGAACCATCGAAAGTACCAAAATAGGGTTCACTACAACAGCCTGAAAAACAACCAGAATTAGCACACTTCTTATAAACTAAATGCTTATTTAGTTTTATAGAAGTGGAGCAAATGCGTGGCATGATATTAACTAAAGCTAAAGCAACACAAACCCCATATTTGAAAGAGAGAGCCAGCTGAAGGGCTGATTCCTAGTTTGTCCAACTAAGATGGAAAGAGTTCCACTAATTACTTCCTGTCAGCCGTTTCACATGGAAAGACAGCTTCAGGCAGTACCACCGTTCTGTATCAACCCTGGGACTAAATCATGCATACATAAATTATTTATAAGGCGGATTTTAAAGCAAAAGATTAAAATTCCCACCGAAATGTCTCCCATGTATCATTACTGGGAAAAATAATTAGTTAAGGGGAAATCTTAGAGAAGAATTTCTGAATTTTCTATTTTAAGGAAAAAGATATTACCACAACACTTCCCAAATGGAATTTTGTTTTTGTCCTAAAGGTATTATGAAATATGTATCATGCAATTCAATGATCAATTTGCATAAATGTGTGCATGCAAAAATGTGCATTATGTTCTGTGAATTAACAGAAAGTTGACTAATGCAAACACAAAATGACCACAAACACATACAAATATATTTCGGTGATCAAAGATTTATTCTCTTCATATTTAACAGTCTGAAAATACATTTTTTTTTTCAAGATTAAGCCAACTTTCTATCTAAGCAAGGCTGTAATATAATGCAATATGGAAATAATGAAATGACAAAAATTCTGAGGGTCTCTATATACAGAGTTTATATATATGTATAGAAAATTAAATGGCAATGACATTTACATTATTTTCAATTTTAATATCATATGGCATCTGATGAGCAGAGAATCAGAATATTTCCAAATGATCAACCAGGCCTATATCTTTCATGGAGACATGATGTGTGTGTGTGCTTGATACAGTCTTTGTAAAAATGTACATCTGACATAGAAGAGATAAACAGAATATATTCCATCAGCTAGGAAGATCCGTAGGTCATGATTAGAAAGAGCCCATGATTCGTGAGGTTTCTGAACTACAGAGCACTGATTCACATACTTGTAAAATTTAAAATTATGTCTCCAATTATTCACCGCAGATTTGCCACATACCTAAAATGAGCTCTAACTGGACAAAATCTACAGTGAATCCTAACATTACTTTAAATCCTGTTAATGCAAGAAGCGCTGAAATAGTGAATGCAGCATAATATTCAAACCTGGTATTCGTGTAGGTTCAGTCATTAAGAAATTTAACAAACAAACAAAAACTTTCTTTCTGAATGTCTAAATCATGCACTCTGATCACATGCCTGACGGGTATTGCTGAAGAGCTGGAGTCATGCGGGGCGCAGTATATTTTTATATGGCCGTCTGTGGCAGATAGGCCACTCTAAAATGTGTAAGCCGATCTGCTCATCAAAGATTTATCCTGTAGGTTAGTGGGACAGAGACCGGAACAGGCCACAGGACAAACTGTTATCTTTTCTTGACTTGTGCAATCTGAGTGTAGATGAGATAGCTGGTGGTAAGATGCAGCTTGCCTGATTAGTTCTTTTTTTGGAGTTTTTTTTGTATATTTATTAAAGGCTATCCTGACGTAGCCTGGCCAGCTATATCCATTCACTTCAGGAAAATTCTTTGTCTTGAATAGGAAAATAATTAGAATTGCTGGCCAGGCTAATCTGCATCTGGCAGGATTTAATGATTTTTGTGCATTTCATTTTTAAAATTTCCATTGTTTTGTTTTTGTTTGCTTTTTTTTTGAAAATCCAGCATGCCTAATAGGCTTGATGCTCATTCTGCAACACTTCATTTAACGTCCATGATCACACGAGCTTAATATTTAGGGGAAAATCTCTAAACATTCAATGAGAATTTTGCATCCTTTTCAGTGAAAATTGTTTAAATTTCAACCAACACATCTGCAAATAGATGACATCAAGATTTCAAATCCATAGGGAAATTAAAACATGCCTAGCTAAATAAACTAATAAATCTGAGCTGTGTCAGGGTGTGCTTTACAAGAGTTGCAACTCTGGCAGTAAAATGAAGCCTAGAAAGTGGTTCTATAAGCTTGATAAAAATATCCACAACTAAGACATGGTAAAGATGTGACACTACTTTCATCCAGAATGGATTAGCTGCTTCATGATGCAACAAGCCTTTTCTGGGAAATCCATTTTTAGATGAAAGCTGTTGGAGTTACTTTTCCATTCAGTGAATATTGGTGAGCGGGGTTCACAAAGGGACAATAAAAATGCAATAACAGGGTCACAATAGTCTCTTTAAATCTATCACAAACGAATCAGGTCCTCTACATGAAATTCTTTCTAGTGATTTTCAGGAAAGTAAAGAGATCCTACGTGTGATTTAAATTTAGTTCTGGACATGTGCATTTTATGGCAAATGCCTTAACAAGAAAAGTCAGTGCATCTCAGAACTGTTGCACTAAAGGACCATGAGTTCTTGTCCATGAGACCTTCTGCTGTGTTTCCCCCCAAGCTGAACGTCAAAGCCCGTGTGGACAGCAGCACTCACAGCACGGGCCTGTGTTAGTGGAGGCCCAAAGGGTGACAACAGAGTTTACGGGAGGCAAGCTCTTCCCAGCTGTCTGGTGTACAGTGTGGGTTAGAGGATGAGGGAGGGAGAGGTGACGGGGTGAGTGTGTGAGGGTGAATGCTGCAGGGCAGTGGAAGGGGAGAAGATCCAGTTCACTTTTTGGCTATATCTCCTTTCTTCAGAATGATCTGCCGCTGCCAGGGGGCCAGTTTGGTCTCATCGTAGCCCAGGGTCCGTAGTCGCTCCAGCTCATTCTTCTCTTCTGTCTCCTTCGCCTGTTTGGCCTGCTGCTCTGCTTTTCTACATGCATCCAGGAAGAAGGTTGAAAAATATAAAAGTAATTGGTATTACACAGTAAAACCACCAAAATGTTTCCTTCGGGGTTTTAGTCAGCTTAAACATCTCTAAGTTAGTACTCCAGTTTGATTTTCAACTGTTTATCTTCTCCATTGGACACTTCATTTGTTTTCTTAGTTTAGACATTTAACTGAATCTGTCATGCTCTGGGTCTCTGTAAAGCGCCTAGAGACAATTGTCATTGTAACAGACGCTATACAAATAAAATTGAATTGAATTGAATTGAACTAATTTACTTAGTCTCTTAAAAAATTATTGTGTGTGGCAAAAAAAAGGAGTTTTTCTTACCTTTTTTGTTCCCTGTCACATCAAGACACAGAAAACACAAGAAGACAAGTGTAAATGTTTTATGCATCAGCTACAAGCTAAAACAATTACAGTGGTACCTCTACTTACGAAATTAATTGGTTCTGGAAGTAGTTTCGTAACCTGAAAATTTCGTAAGTAGAGACGCGTTTTCTATGTAAATGCCCTAATCTATTCCAAGCCCTCCACAATTTGAACATAATTCTTTTTATAAATTATAAATAATACATGAAATGACATAAAAACCTGTAAGAAATACATGTTAGAACAAGAAAAGCACTCGGAGAGCGCAGACCTCCACCGAACGCAACAATTATCGAAAATTTGAAAGTGATCCAGAATCCAGGATTTCTTCCGGATCACACCCAAGATGAAATCAGTTTTTCCTTTTCACATTTTACGACAACTCCTGAAAATTTAATCAAAATTCATCCATAACTTCTTGAACATAGACAGACAGATAAACGCTGGCAAAAACATAACCTCCTTGGCGGAGGTAAAAATTGTTCGTTTACCTGGGTTGCTGGGTTACGCTCATACAGACAAGGGGTCCTCCCAGCCAATGGGATGCCAGGAGGATGCTAAGCGATAGCCAATGGCAGAGCAGCTCGGACGCACCGCTTTCAAACCGAGATACAGAGCCGACAAGTATATTTACGTTCGCTAAACTCTGGGAGCTGCGAGTAGCAACGCTACTGTATTTTTGCCTTTCGTATCCTGAAATTTCTTTTGTAACAAGAAGCAATATTTTCCCGTTGAGGCATTTTGTAACCTGAAAATTTCGTATGTAGAGACGTTCTTAAGTAGAGGTACCACTGTATATCATAATTTTAAGCTTTGCCAATAACATAATGAAAAGTGAAAATTAGCAGGAAATATATTATAAGTAGCAATAGTGCAAAAACACATCATAAAGATGGATAAAGACTGTATTTGAAACCCATTATATGCAGGAATATCACTTCTGACCACATGGGGGCATATAGAGCTACTCTGTTGTCTGAATAGAAGCTGACAATGCTGGGCTCCTGAGTGGGGGAGGGGGAGGGCCGACAGTCATGTAACACTACTCTGCACCACTAGAGGTGCACAGGGGCTGACACGTGATATGCTGCCACCAGTGTTGGGCAGGTTCACTTTCTACATGAACTAGTTCAGTTCATAGTTCACAGAAATTATAATGAACTAGTTCAGTTCACGATTTCAAAAAGTGAACTAATAGTTCATTTTTAATATACTGTAAAAAAAAAAAAAAAGAACTAAAAATGAACTAATAGTTCATTTTTAGTTCTTTTTTCTAATTCTTTTTTAATGTTGCTGCAAGTAATTATTTGTCAAAATAATTTTTATCCAACCAGGTTTCACATTAGCATTGAAGGGACAGCCCATGTAAAACTGTAATTTCCCTTTCAGCTTCTCTCTACAGTAAATTAAAAATATGAGGAAAACTTGCTGCCAAATGGTCTTTATTATAAGACAAAAACAGGTCCTTAAGGTGCAAATGTTTTTTCCCCCCATTTCAATATTTCAGTCCCAGACTCCAAAGATTACAGTGTGATCTCTGGAGTCGGGCCGCTCCTCTGGCTCTGGGCGACTGCAGCTTTCATCTTCCTCCATGCTTGTTTTAAACGTTCAATGACGCAATTGTTAGCGTGACAACAGCGACAGCCCGTGTTGCCATGTTTGATTGCTTTCCTCAGATACATATTAGGCTAATTTGTGGTGTATTTTAAATGGGGTTCGCTGGAAACCTGGAACGGTTTTGACCGTGCGTGAACTTTGAAAGAGCGTTGTTCACAACTGCCCAAATGAACTCGTTCACAGCCGACTCTCTTCACAGGGAGAGAGAGTGCGTTCAGTTCACGTTCGCACAAAATATGAACTAGTTCATGAACTTTCGTTCAATGAACGCATCCAGGTACATAAGAAGTGCTACTACATAGAGACACAACAAAACCGTCAACATTCTGATTTCACAGTTTAATATGTTATGGAGTTGCCACTTTATTATAAATTGGAAGTAAAAAGACAGGGTCAAATTTTGTACCGTTGTTTTTACATCACAAAAGATCAATTTTTTTCTCGGTCCTTGTGTAAGATCTTTTTTTTTCAGATACAAATCTAGAATTTCAGAGACTGACGAAGCTTGATTAGCAACAATAAAATTGGAGTCACTTCTTGCATTAATTCAGAGGTTGAAAGTCTCACCCCACTGTTCAGGAATATAAGAGGTGAGGTTTCAAGACAGGAGCAGAGCAACACTGCATCATTACTCACTTCTCCTCGTCCATTTTCTTCTTCATTATGTCTCTTCTCCAGGCTGGCATTGATGCCAGGCGTGCTGCCTCCTCTTCAGCCTGTGAGGAGACATAGGAGTCCAAGGAGAGACTGAGACAGCAACCTAGACGGGTCAGTTAATCATTTTAACTCTAACCATCACCCTCACATCCCCTAGGTTATTTTATTTATTACGTAAATAACCATGCTAAATACCTGCATTACCTTCCAACACATCCAGCATCCATTTATTTCTAAATTCCAGTCTTATGCTGCATCACACAATCAGAAACACAACTGACATAATTTTTAGCCACAAGATTAGTCTCATTAGTGTAGTGAGAACCACGCCTGTACATCTATAAGGGAAACTATTTTTTTTCCTGTTTATATGAGAACAATTTCACAAAATCCTCAGATGAGTATTCAATTAAAGAAAAACTGTCATGCATTTTTAAATACCTCAAATTAACAAAAACCTGCTCAACATTAGATGTAAATGTAGTATTACTTGTCACAAGTGCTTTAAAAGCTACAAGTAAGCCTATCACAATGAGTCGACGGTAATAATTGATGTTTTGTGCCTGAAAACTGCCACAAAATGCAAACAAACCCCTTCACAGAGAAACTAGACACTTTAGTAATGGACAGATCACATTTTTACTGGATGTTTTCAGCGTGCACATACAGTAATTAGGTCCTTTTATTCAAAAGTGTAATTTAGTTGGAGCAGGAGCAGAGAGAGAGCAGTCATCTGGGAATCTCATCTTTGCCTACGATGTATTTCCTTCTTGCATTCCTTTACTGAAGGATTTCACTTATCCTAGCTAAAATCATGCCAGCTAAGACTATCTGCACAATGAATTTTAATGACTCCCCTGGGAATCAGATTTAAAAAAAGAGAAAGAAAGAAATGAGAAAGCATAAAATAATCAGCTGCATTTCATTAAATGGTTAAATGTGAATTGTGTTAAGGCTTGACCAAGGCTGTTCACTGTTTGCTTCAAAACTGGCTCATGCATGCCAGAGATAAAGAACCATTCATGCATTTGTATCCACTCAGTCAGCCCAACATGCTTTCACATCTATAAATTCTTACCAAACCGCAGTCAAACCGGTGTGCACTTACAGCCAAAAGTCATTCACATCAACCCGCATGCCTCCACGTTCACGTTTAACCAGTAAAATTCTAACCTTCGCCTTTCAATGTTTGCCCACTGCTCATTTTACTTTGAATACATGCCTTACATATGGAAGATTAGATTTCTCACTGTGCTACAGCTGAATGGAGAAGTGATCCAGAGCAGCGATTCAAACATCTTACCTTCTTGTGTTAACAGAGATAGCGTTACCATGATATCCTTTCTGGGAGGTATAACAGCTGAAATACAGTTTGAAAAAAGCTACGGGCTACTAGACAGACTAGACGTTTATACTTACCACTTTTAAATATAAACTAAGGAGACACAGAGATCTTTCCTCTTTTGTTCAGCTACATACTGTATATAGATTGGTGTTGAGCGTTTCCATAGTATCAAGTGGAAAATCCTGTTATAAGCACCTCTACAAACAAACATGCAGCACATAAATAGAAATCAATTAAATAAATGGCTTTTAGTGTACCAGCTGACTGCCTTCTATTTGAGCTGTGAGGTGACGAAGATTCACCGTAACCTCCTTATGTCTTCTGTAAGCCAGGGATAGCATAACAGCGGGAGGCACTAAGAGGGTTATTTGAAGGTAATCTTGATGCCACAGAACAGACACTATGAAAAGAGTTTGGCTGGAGGCTCCGTGTTTGCTAGTTGCGGATATCGAAGCTCTCAAATCTCAAAAGCGTCGACAAACTTTATTTCTGACAGCAATGTAGAAATCAAAATACACAAATTAAATTATGAAAACTGAGCAAGTCCATGAGAATACACCCAAATTACTAAGTAGCAAAACATCACAGAACAATTCATTAAAATTCATTAAGTTATACCTTCTAACATGTAAATTCTTTCATTTGGAGACAAAAAATAATGTAATTGCTGACTTCTGAAGTACATTTACCATACTGTAATTTTTGTGACTGATGCTTACAGGCGCCCGTTGTATAAATAGCTTAGTGAGATTAAAGACTTGAAAGCAAAGATCATTTGTAAACCACTACCCAGCCTTAAACTGCTGGACCACTTTCTTTCTTTCTGAACGAAAAGGAGGACATAAAATCAAGGGTATAAAGAATCAAAGGTCTATTTCCTTTACTTCTTGTGAGAGTTTAACAGTTATACCCTTTAAAACTGGGTTGTGAAATAAATCCCTTGAATTTCTGATAATGTGTTTAGACAAAAGTCAGACACACATCTTTGGGCGATCTGGCCAGTAGTTCAGGAGACGCTCTTAAAGGCTGTGATCTGAACCGGTATGTTCCTTAACAGATTTAATCAATTAATGCTTAATTAAGCATTAATGAATTTCAAATGCAAAACCATTCACTGTGATTAACTGAAGTTACAAATCTCTGCATTCTGTTTTTGCTTTTATTCTGAAAGTTGCAACTGGAAGTGAAATTGCATCTTCAAGTATGTCCAATAAATGTTTTTCTAAATCTGTCACAGCTTTTGTTTAGTTCACTTAGAGTAAGAAAACTACGACTGTCACAAGATACATGCGATTCTTCTGAAAAGCAGCTCATAGAAACATGGATCGCCCCTGACATGAAAATCACTAAACCTGACCTTTGACCCTTCTCCATGAATCCTTTTCAGATTATGGTTAAACATAGTCTGTGACAGGTCTGGTCACTTGGCCTTTCTCCCAGGAATGGACTTTTACTTAGACTGACATTTATGTATTATTTATCGGCTTGACTGAAAATATAGGAAGTAAAAACAGGGAGCAATCGGAAACAAAAGGCAGAGAAGCAGTGCATACATGAATATGAAGTTAAACAGATGTTCAGCTGTTATCTGATAATTATTGGACATGGTTGGGCGGTTTCTTATGAAAAGACCCAGTTTGAATGTGAACTAAGCAGACCCACATCATCCTGTGTATAAATGCAATAAACAATAGTGATTCACTCAGACTAGTTAAACATGAAATGCAACTGACGTATCCATTAATATTTACCAATTATGCTGTTGCAAAAATGATTTAAACAATCACATGATGTTACTTTTATGGCAAAGTTTTTCCCTTAAACACTTTTTCTCCCCCAAAAAACTTTTTTTTTTTTCAAAAAGTTCTTGGTTCAACAAAATTCAAAATAAAATCATTTCATTTCACATAAAAAGCCCTCTTTCCATCCACTGCATGTGGAAATGAAACATTACAGTCCAGCTAAATGGAAGCTTTTTGCTTCAGGTAAGTTCCTCAGGTGACATGTCCTGAGTACGAACACTTCAGATTAGTTTCTTTCAGCCTGCTCCGGTTCGCAGGTGAGTCTCCTCGACTCCGCTCTGAACGCATTCCTTCTGGCTGTGAACTGAGATCCCACACTGTGATTAGATATCAAAAAGTTCAGCTTCCTTTTCTTTCCAAAAAGCAAAGCTTCTATCAATGTATCTGATTATTTCCTCATTGCTGAACTCTTTTAGCTCATAGATCACTTTGATTGAATCCTCATTGGGCTCATCTCTGGGTGGGCGTTTATCAACATGGGGCACCTCTACAATTTTGACAGTGACAGGCGGAGTTTCTTTCTTTCGATCGACTCCTGAGCTGTTATTTGTGTCCTGTGGGGTTTCAGTTTCTTTTACATTTTCAGTTGCTAAGCTGTGTATGTGGTCCTGCTCTGAAGTAGTCCCATTAGGAAGCACAGACTCCTCTGATGGCATCTGCTCAGTGGGTGTTACCTTCTCATGAGCGCTGTCCTTCAACGAGTCTTTTGAGATTCTCAGCTCAGCACCCTGGCCACTGTCAGCTAAACCATTTTGGGCAGCAGCAGGTGACACTGATGGAGAAACATCTGATTGGGAAGCTAGTGTGGAAGACTGTGGTGCCTGGCGCAGCTGGAGTAGAGTGTACATTTGGAGGGGAGGCTGCAGGATGCGTAGGTGGTGGAGGAGGAGGATGAGAAGGTGGGGGAGGGAGTGATTCCTGCATTGGCATAATGGACATGTCAGGAGACATTGAGCACAGAGAAGCTGTCATCACACCTCCACCATCCTCCGAGTCTCCAAAATACTTGAGTTTTATGTCCTCAAAGCCATCTGCCCAATCTCGTTTCCCTCTCTCAATTTCCTTCCATGACTTCCTTGTGAAACTGTCTTATGACCTCCCATTTATGGCTGCCAAGACGGTCAAACATCTCATAACACAAGAGGTGGCGGAATTTCCGCTCACTACGAGACATGCTCATTTCCAGTAACTGAAAGTATCCAACCATAAAAAGGTCCAGGGTTAGACTCTCATATCTCACAGGTGACCCATTGATGTGAGGTAAGAAATGCTCTGGCCAGTAGATCATCTGGGCACGACTCAGTCTGCGGATCTGACGTGTGGGCACTTGGCTCATTATTGTCCTCCAGTGGCCAATCAGATTCCCAACTACCTGCTTTGACTTCATGAATAGAAGGAGTTTGTCATCCTCACTCTGCATCTCCCCACCTACTTGAGCATTAAATTGCCTGTAGTCCTCGCAGCCCACATGTAAGTGATTTCCTCTCCTGCCTGCGTATTTGGTCTGATAGGATTCTGAGATAGTATACTTCCGCCAGTGTTCAAGGAACAAAAACACGATTCTCTCTTTTCTCATTTCGATGCATTCCTGGACATAGCTTAGATCTGTCTGTACCTCCAGGCTTCTTGTTAATTGGTCACTATTTAAAATGGGGTCTAAAGAAATAACCTGGTTGAACTGTTCAATGTCTGTTGGAGCCATATTCTCAGAGTGCACATACGTCTGTGGAGCATGAGATGCGATGATAACTGGTTCTTCAATAAGTGGTAAGAGGGATTCCTCCACTGAAGCTAAATGGCAATTGGTATTGGAGTCATGGACTGTAGCAGAAGAGCATGGACCATCATCTTTATAAGTTTTTTCTGGACAGTAACTGGACTCACTTACCACAGGAAGTGACCTTTTACGTTTGTAGACTCTATTACACTGGTTATCTGCCCACTGCGACTGATTCTGAATTTCATAATTAGCCTTAAGGTTCTTCACTGAAACTCCACACTGCTTTATTTCATTTTCCACATCCTCTCTTGTTGAGAAGGACTGAGAGCGTCCAATAAATCCAGTACCAACTGGCACTGCAGGCTGAGACTGGCCTGTGCTCATACTCCGTGGCTCTTCTTGAGAATATCCAGGAAATATATAATCCAAGATGTCTATCTCTTTGCCTCCCAGGGTAGCAAGAAGAATTGCCATACTCTTGAGCAGGGTAGAAATCTTGCTGCACCATGCTGGGAGATCCTCTGCTTGGCCGTGTACCTGCTTTGGATTGACTGAGAAGTGCCCTTGACTGAGAGCAGCCGAAACTGGCAGGAGCTGGTGAAGTTCTCGCTCCAGTTCTTCCAGTTCCTTCTCAACCTCTGATACTTTATGCATGACCTGCAGGTTCTCAATTTGCTTCTCAATTCGGTTTAGATCAGCTTCGGTCATCAGTTCCCCAAATGGGCCCAAAATGGCATTGTGGATGTGAGAGTAGTGCCATTCTTGAGGCTGGTAGTGCCCACTTGTCGCAAACTAAATCAGAGGTCAAAGGAGACCAACAGGACAAGGAAAAAGGGAAGGAGGGAGGGATTCCTTCAGCTTGAAGTTCCTGGTATGAACACACAGTGTGGCTTCAGTGCAAATCCATCCTAACACACAGGATTTACATGGATTTAGTGGTGCAATGGCACAGCCTCATTCCAGGCACTTAAGTCTCTACTGTAAGTTAGAATCAAAGAGAACAGAGAGTCATTTGTCCTTTTTGAATTAACTAGAAATTTATATATACTGAACAGAGCAGTGTTGCACAGGTACAAACAAAACAGGTGGCTAACTGGAAGCACTGCAAATATTGATTTATTATGAATGTCTCTATTTGTGTTTAAGCAATAAACACCTCAGAGATTGTACACCTATATTTACTCTTTTAAAATAATTCTCTATCCCATTTTTATATGTGAGTGTTTGTGTTCTCTTTTACTTTAACTCTAAGACAGCCCATCATTCATCATGCTACGTGCTCTGTAACCCAGTTGTGATGTAACGCTACAATATAGTGCAACGGTGTTATATCAACATCGGGTCCAGGTGTGCTGCAGATGCAAAAGAGTTAAAAACAATCCTGTAAGTAGTTTTTTTTTGTGAACATGATTTGGTGTGGAGTTACTCTTCAACAGGCTGTAATCTGCTAGGAAGCCACCCACCATAGAAAGACAACAACAACTAAACAATTTGATGCAGATGGAATACTCTGCATTTTAAATCATCACTGCACCCATGTGCCATTTTACGGCATTTTCCGACTGTTAAAGTGCTTTTCAAATGTTGCTGTGTTAACTAGTTGGCCTGTAGTGTGAATGGGCCCGGCATCACACCACTGAATCTGCATGTAAGAACTTGGAGCCACAAAACTCCATCATCACACACCAGGCCACACTATGAATGTCTCAGTCCAGTGTGTTAATGCTGTGATGGTTGTTGTAGCCAAGTATTCAGTTCAATGCACTCCAGAAACAAATGTGAAAAACAAAGCATGCATGGAAACACCAACAGATGCAAAGAAACAGTTTCTATCTAGTTGGGTCCAGTCCCATTTACTAAAAACCTACCTTTGTGTTTGTTTCTCAAGGGTAAATTCACAATAACATACCCTTTGTTCACCTAATTTCGAAACATTTTGGATTCTAACCTCCTGGATATTTTAAAAATGCCACTGCATCCTAAGAAACTGAACATGCTAAAGAGAAATTGCTTGCCGGACCTCTTAAGAGGATAACATTTCAATCTTTGTTCTTAGTAATAATTTATTAGTCATATTTAATTAATCAAATTACATATCACTAGAGTCTCTCTTAGATTACACCTGGCTAACAAGTGTTCAGTTTGCTCCAGTATGAATAACTGATCAGTTTCTTCTCTAAATAAACATAATATTACCGTACTGAGAGAGAAACTGAGTGGCAGGTGTGATGGACTCTAAAGCCTATAAATCAAATTTAGAAAAAGACTGTTCTGCAAAATAATGTATGCTGACTGCAACTCTCATGAATGAGTGTGGCCTTGGCATTCATTCTGAAGACATGATTAGACTGCAATAATGTACATAAATGATGAAGTCCATCAGACAAATATTCTCTTTCAGCTGTTTATACAAGCGTAAACATTGTATCATCTTCTTCCTAATGCTTTTTTCTTTTAGGGGTTACCACAGCAGATCATCTGTTTCCATCAAAGCATTCACACTACATAAACCTGGGAATCTGTAGTTGAGACCACATTGAGTATTTCACCTACAGTGAAAATTTATGCCAAACACACTTACACTAAATGATTTCAAAATCACAAAAATCCACTCTCACGTCAAAACATTCACTATCCCATTTGTGCTGTTAATTTAAATTTTTTTTGAATGAGGCTACAAATAATAAAATTTTCAGAGTATTTTAAATTTAGATCATAAATGGGATAGACAAGACACAGCAATACACCAATAGACTTGAAGAACGCCTACCTTGCGCTTGTAGTCTTCCTCCTCTTGCATTTTGACCTGAAGCTTTCGCACCATCACCTGCCTCTTCCATTCAGGGATGGCTTTCCCCTGCTCGTCATGAGTGGGCACTAGCGCTTCAACATCCGCAAGACTCGTCTTCCTCTCCGACTCGGCTTTTGCTGTGCCACCGCCGTTGATTACAGAGTTGGAGGAAAGCTTCTCGTAGCTCGCAGAGGTGGACATGGTCCTAGAAGATCCAGAGCCAATGGGACTGGGACTGGGGCTGGGGCTGGGGCTGGGGCTGGGGGTCGTGGGAGGGGAGGCAGCAGGTGTATTGGATTGTGGAGGGGATGGTGGCTTGGGGGGAGGGGTAGATGATCGGGCCTCTGGAGATGTGGTGGTTCCCTTGAGGAAAATAAAGCCAGATTGATCAGAAACGTAGAGCTACAAAACTTTTTTTTTTTTTTTTTACCATTAGCTGCATTCTTAGCTGAACACCCATTCTTGCAGATACTGAAAATTGCCAAATAGCAAAAAATGTTTTACCCAAACGTGGCAACGTGACTGATGGGATTGGCTCAAGATAAGTGTGGCTGCCTGACCTTGGCCACATATCCCTCGAACATGGCCCAAAAGTGTCAAAAATTGCCCAGATTAGGCCAATTGTGTCTGCTGTCTAGGCTGGCAGGAATAAATATTCTAACTCAGGGGTTGGCAACCCGCAGCTCTGGAGCCGCATGCGGCTCTTTAGCCTCTCTGCAGTGGCTTCTTGTAGCTTTGGGGAAAAACTTGTCAGAAGGCGATTCTCGCTCTGGAGCACATGTAGTGCCATGTAGGTTGCTCGCCAGCAGGGGGCAGAATGAGTATGTTTAGCGTGAAATACTGCCAGGTTACTGCAACGAGGAAGTCGCATCTCTGTGTTACATACTGGGAAAGAAAATAAAGGCGAGTGCGCGTTCGATGACTAGCGCCGGACATCTTTGTGTTCCTCATGTGCCGCCGTAAAAGATAAAATAAAAATTTCCCACACCACGTCGGTGCTGTCGTGGTGTAACACACAAAAGGAGCAATATTGGAAAGCTTCCCAAACCCGACAAACTTTGAAAAATGAATGTAATTCCCGACACTTAAATGAACATGAAGACGTTTTTATCTGGAGTCCTGTCAATCTTTGAATCCACATACTGATGCGAGCAGGTTTTCTCCAGCATGAATTACAACAAATGTTTTATGTTCAGGCTCGATGGTTGATTGTTGTACGTGGCTGAAGAGAAAACAAGAGGATGACAACACACTGAAATGGACTTAAGTCATAATTAAATACAAACTGGCCTTTTTTTACATTTACATTTTTTTTAAGTTATTAAGCTGCAGCTATAAGTTTTATTTATTTTATTTGATCAATGTTTTACAAGTAAGGGAATGACTCAAATGAACCTGCATGGTTCTTTGTTTTATTTCAAAGTAGGTCTACACATGCCAGTGTTTTTTTCTCCTCATTCAAAAGAGTCAAGATTAAATATATTTACTTCCATGTCAACAAGTTGATAGGAAATTATCTTGGTTCAGCTCCCAAACACACAGTAAAGCAGCAGCCAATGTTCAGTCTTTATAAAAGTTTGAGGTTTACCTTTGTTATAACAGGTAAAAACACCAATAAAATGTTAACAGTTTTCTGTTTGTTCTTCTATAATTTCATAAATGCAACAAACTATAGTTCTTTTACAGTGGATGACAAAAAAATTGGAAATGAAACTTTAATTAGTGTCTTGTATGACCTTTTGCATTAAAAACTTTAAAAACTGCCAAACATACTAGGAATAAGCTTTTGAGTAGACTCAAATCCCTCTGACTACAGAATAACTATATATAAAACTTCATACACTGCGTTATCTTCATTTTACGGGTCAAATAAATTTTGTGGCTCCAGATGAATTTTATTAAGGGGAGAGGGGCAAAAAATGGCTCTTTTGATAGTAAAGGTTGCCGACCTCTGTTCTAGCTCCTTTGATGGTTCCGTGCAGTTTTGCTTAATTTGTCAAATCTGGATTCATTTAAACCAGAACACTTGCACTTTTTTGCACTTTATTTAAAACTGATAAATGACATATTCACAAGTACTGGCAAAAGCTGTGGCTAAACTAAGAAACTGGTATTTTTGTCACATGAATTAGTCATGGATGAAACTTGTGGACCTACATTGTTGCCTGTGGGTCCGCTGTTGGAAAAGACAGTTGTGTAGCCTTTACTGTGCGGTGTGGGCTTGAGGCTCTTTCCAGCTTTGATCTCTGCCAGCAGCTCTGAGTTGTCACCAGTGGGGGACATCATGTTGAAAGATTTTGTGCCTGCAGACAAAGGGAGAGAGCAGACGAGTGAAACCAGGTAGAAAGATGGTAGCGAGGGAGACAGAAACAGAGAGAGTGAGAGACACAATGAAGAGGAGGAGAGGGGTTGGGTGGCATTGCACTGTTGAATATTTTATCAAATCAGCTAGATGACAATGCGGACCCGGGACATGTTGAACAACAGCAGGACGTTGTTATAGTTTGGTTCACCTCTGTCTCTCATGGATAAACGTTGTGGGCTTCTTTTTAAATTTATTTACTGTTTGTTGTTTCTTTTTACATCATGAGGCCACTGTTGCATGAAATAGTAGAGAGGCTGTTATAAACACAGCTGAACGGCAATAAGACACAGATAAAATACAAAACGAGTAAGACAAACATGTTCTAGATACTTAATAGGCCACAGCTGAAGGAGAATGATTTCACCCTTCATCAGGATGTTGTGCCAGCACATTCAGTGCCCTCAGTCAGGCCATTTCTGCCTGAGTAACGCATCACAAAACTTCACCACTCTCCTTTTTTTCACCTTGTCCAGCACCACATGAGTTTTTCTAAGCCGACACCAAAGGAAGCAGTTGTGAGTCTGTTAAAGAAGTGGCAAGAGACACGACAACCAGGGGAGGAAGACTTCACTGCACTGCTTTTTAAATCAGCGGAGCAGAATCCAGAATGCAGGAGTTAACAGTTTTCTTAATTAAAACTGAATAACGGCATTAGTCCTATTATTTAATAGGCTTCCACTGGCACTAATCTGCTTACACTGAACAATGCAACAAATTCAACCAGACCCCACCGACAACCTCTATTTTTTTTAATGCTTTAACAAAGGATTGTTTTTTTCATATTTAAGAACAAACAAAAGTGGAAAATTTTCAAAACATCATTCAGAGGACGCCAAAGTTTTCCTTTCAAATGAGGCCACATCTTAGTTGCTAAAAAACAATTTCTAAAATGATAACAGTAACACATTAATAACTATATACTTTGGAATTTTATCAACAAGCTCAAATGTCAGTGTGTTATTATACTAATCTATTATAACAGCTATTTTGCTCCAAATACAATAAGAGTCAGTAAATGCCTCACCTGTTTCACTGAATGTAAACCTCCAATGTAGCGAATATCCTCAGTCCCTCATTGTTTCCTCATTCTCTATTTGCTGAATGGAATAAAGCCCTCTCGTAAAAGTGTTCCCTGTCGAGGCAACCACAGCGGTCTAGCTGGATACAAAAGACTGGCTAGCGTGCCACCCCGCCTCACCCTCCCTCGCTCTCCCTTTCACTGCGTCTCACTTGGGGAGGAGAGAACAGCTTTCTATTAAAGCTCCATCATCACAGTTGGGGGAAATCTAAAAGAATCACCAGTAACTGGAAGTGACAGCGAGCCATTGGAAAGCTGGTGAGGAATTAACGCACAAATGCACGCACACACACACATATGCATATAGAGCCACGGTTCAATCCTCTGCTTCTCAGTGCGCTCCAATCCTCCCTGCACAAAACCTGACGGATACTCCGACCATGAAGTTACGCTCCACATTCTCTAGACAAGAAGAACAGTTTGCTCTTGAATGTGTCCACTAAGACAAGGGCTCTATGTCTGTTGCTTGTTCTGTTTAGAAAAGGAGTGTGGATTTCACAGGTCTGACCAAATGAGGAAGGTGGAGGTGTGGCAGGTGGAGAAGAATAAGACAAGACAAAGCAAAAATTCTAACAGTGGACAGCTCAGCGCAAAAATGTTTTCTAGTCTGGGATCAAACCTCGACCAGTTAACAACCGTGACGTCCCTTTAACACCAGCTGCGACATTTGTGTGCTTCTCTCTCTTTCAAGCCGTCAAGCCGGATAAGATGCGTTTAATTAGTCACATGTCCTCAAAACGATAACGTATAAACACGCTCACGTAACATCCGGCTTTAGAGGGAGAAGGGTGCAAATGCTGCACGCAGTGTTAAACGGTTGTGAGCAGTCAGCCAACTCCACCTGGTGTCTTTGTACTGTATATGTCTTCTAGGAGGAAATGTAAAAACCCCTCACATCCTGTTAATAAAAAAAAACAAACAGGGGGCTTTTTGCACAGTTGCTGTCATCTAGAGTCAGCGACCTGGTTTGTTGCTGTAAAATAAATAAATTATCTGGAGCTCTTAGATCGGTTTCTGGTTTCTAATTTTATGGCCCGTTCATTGCCTGATCAATTATCTGGAACAAATACTATAATTAGAGTGATGGAGGCCACACTGCTCCTCAACACTTGAAATAACTCTTGTGGTATAATATAAAAACCTCCTGCTTCTTTCCTGTGGTCTCCAATAGAACTGGAGAACAAAAGGCCACTAACCATTTACATGGCTGCAGCAGGGCGTCCAGTCAGCCACCTGTTTTGTTGTTTCCGTTTCAATAAGCGGCTGAGCTGTAAATTCATCTTGAGCCCTAAAATCAGCTGGTGGCTTCCAAATTTATGACTGCCAAAGTACAAATCACTGAAAGTTCAAATAATCTCGTTAGCGAGCACAAACCACTCTTGAGCTCTAAGTAGTTTATTGCTTTTCTACCATTTAGATAACGCTTAAATCGACAAGAGTGAGAAATTAGCTGAACAAAGGTGCCTAAACTCAGTAATTAACATTTTACAGCTCAGTTGCTTTTATTACCAGCTTCTTTTAAAAAACAGCCAAGCTGAGGCCATGGGAAAGTCTAATTGAGCCTTCACGTAAGCTTTTGTTCGGCGCCGTCTCACAGACTGGAACCAAACTGACCATTTCCAATCACATGTGCCCCATCATGTGGTTGTTTTCCAGACTTTAAAATCATTAGAAAATCAATATAAGATTGTCTAATAATAGAAAGTACTATAAAATATAATAATGACATAAAACACACACATATTTATGTATTTTTTCACACAGTGCTCGTTGCTTTTCACTGTGTTGGCACAAATAAATAAAGGCACTTAATATACTGAGCAACCATATAACTCCCTTAGTAAATGGATTATTGCTTACTTAAAAAAAAGTATGGTGGTCTTTGACAGTTTTTTTTCTTTTGTGATTGATTTATTACTGTAAGAAGAGGTACAGTAGAGCACCACTGACAGTATAAGATATTAAGGATGTACCCCTGCCTTTTACCCAAAGGGAGCTGGGGGAGGGCCCTGTGACCCGAAATAGGAAAGAAGAGGGTCTAGTGGTCTAATGAGTGGGTGGATGAAAGGATGGATAATTATAAAAGAAAACTCATGAAGAAGTCTTATGGAAAGGTAAATGCAGCTGCTGATTTAAGTGTGGCTGTGTTAGCAGATGATCATCAGGTTATCAGGTCCATGGTTTTATTTATTCCCAAGAAAGAGCTTTTCCTCCAGTGAGAGGAAAAACAAAAAAACAAAACAAAACAAAAAACTTAAAAGTTTGGTAATGTAGCTGCCCTATTACTGTGAACCCTAAACGTATCTGACAAAGTGAGCTGATTCAGCTGAATCTCTCCATCTGTACTTACTCTTCATCTGTCTAAGCAGACCTCCTTCTGCCACAGAGGCAGAGATGTCCCCACCTTGAAAGAGCAGCAGTGAGCACAGACCACCGCAGGCAAAGGAGGAAAACACAAAACAGAGAGAAACAGGTGGGAAGGAAAAGTGAAAGAAGCAGCATGTTAACAGGTGTGCAATAAACAGAAAGATTAGGCAAAAATAGAAGAAGAAGAAAACTGTTGGCTTGACATAGATGAAACTCAAGTAAAGCTGCGTAAGTATAATGCTATTATCACAAGGGAAACAAATATTTTTCTTTGTCATTCATCTTACTGCTAAGTGATGGATAAGCACTTAGCTCCATTTAAGCCTCATTTGACCTCTTGACTGATCCGGTTTCTTCCCCTTAGGCATTACCGCTGGAGCATTTCAACTCCAAAGTTCACAAGTCAATAGTGTTTAGTAAATAGGGACAGATTAAATGGATGTCTTTTTTTTTTTAGCTAATGTTAATGTCTATTGGATCTGGACATGCTTTATCTTAACCCTGCAATGATTATTGAAGTGTTTCCAAGGAAAGGTTACAGTAAAGTAACCTTAGTTAGTTACAGATAAATATAACTTTGTCTCATTGTCATTCTATAAGCCATAACATTTTTTTGAGCACAAAGATTTTACATCTTGTAAAGTAAATTTTTAAGCACATGAGAAAAGCATCACGTTCCACAACAGTTAGACCCTCTGGAACTGGAGCAGTGTGAACACTGAGAGACTGCATCATCTGGGACAGAGGGGCACTTAAGGAAATAGCTGAACACTAAACCAGATCTCAGGGTAATAGTAACCCTACATCATTTATTTATAATCTGGTATTTAGATTGCTAGGGTTGGACACAACTAATCTTTATCCGGGGCGATTACGTTGCTTCCATTGTCATGGGCTCTGCTTTCTTGGAATAAATGTATAACAATGTGAGTATGTAAAGCATTAAAGAATTTGTAATAAATGATCAAAATCAGAAAAAGTAGGACCTTCAGGTGGATGAGAAGTATGGAAGAGAGAAAAGTGCAGGGACACTCACTTCCTGATGAGGAAGATGGACGTCTCTGATTGGTGGGGGTGCTGCCGGCATTATTCTGGGTGACTGTCGTCCCTGGAGGCAGCGGAGGAGGTGGAGGGGGTGTTGGCAAGGGATTGCTTGAAGGAGGTGGAGGTGGAGGGGGTGGTGGAGGGGGCGGGACAGAGTCCTGCGTGGTGCCGTTTTCAGAGCTGGGGGTGGGACTCTCGGTGGGACTCTCCTCCAATAAAACAGAACCCTGATGGGAAAAGAGGACCGATGCTGTCAGTCATTTGACTCTCAAACTTGACCAGCTCTGCAGGGTTTGTCCAGCAGCTACACCGCTGATGCTACGCTGGCAAATATTTGTTTCTGAGGTCATCATAGATGGGACAGAAGGCCCAGTGATCAGTCAACTTGAACCAGTTCATGAATGTTCTACCTTAAGTTATTTTTGTGGTTCTTATCATGGAACAACAACAACAAAAAAACAAAAAACAAGTAAAATAATCCACTTCATCAATGCATACACTGCAAATTATTTGGTTCTTACCAAGAAAAAAAAAAACTTACATTTAGAAGCATTAGATATATTTTCTTATTTTATTAATTCTTTCTTATTTTAAGTCTTCAATTTATCAGTATAATCTTATATCAAGTAAAACTTTACTTTTTTGTCGCAAACAGGCAGGGAATCTTAAAATGAGACAATTAACACTTAAAATAAGATGTATTACATTTTTCCTCCGCCTCATCTCCTCTCCTCATCAAAATAAATCTTGTTTTAAGATTCAATAACAAACTATACCTTTCTTAAATCTAGAAACAAGTGTTCCTACAATCTTAATTTAAGAAATCATACCAAGTGAAATTATCTTGCTGCATGGACAGATATTTTTTACTTGTTTTGAGTACCATTTTCCTTAGTTGTAGTGTTTTTATCTTGCTTGAAGACCCCCTTCTTTTGCAGTGTACACACACACACACACACACACACACACACACATATATATATATATATATATATATATATATATATATAATTTTTTTTTTTTTTTCATTCTTAGATCGTCCACAGTGAGTTACTTAGTTACTATAGTGAGTTACTATATATATATATATATATATATATATATATATATATATATATATATATATATATATATATATATATTTTTTTTTTTTTCATTCTTAGATCGTCCACAGTGAGTTACTTCATCTGACTTGTATCGGTTTTAAGCTGGCACGCTGAAGCTCCTGCTGGACTGAGTAAGCATTAAATTCTTGCACAGAGGCTGCTGACAGAGACAGATGTACGTGCCTCTAGTAGATATGTCCTCCCTCTGCTTCCTGTGGTCTCTAATCAACTCATAAAGACACAATACCCTTTTACTAATGAGACAGCTAATATGACCTAATCCCAAGGGGGAATCTCTGAGGGGCAAACGACAGGAAAATGCCATCTGTCACTGCGAGTGATAGTCTTGCACGCGCCCGGCACACCCCTAAAGCGTGCCATAACACTGCTGTGGGCAAAATTAATGGACCGTGACATTTAACTCACCCCCTACCCCTCTTTTTCTCTTTAGACGCGTGCTCATCATTGTTGCCCCTTCACTTTCAAACCCCCATGAGAGTTAGACGGGGGGCCACGTCCAGATGGGCCTTGGCAGCACGTGCCGTTTCCGTTGATTAGCCAGTCCATCTGCTAGGGTCCTCTGAGACAAGGAGGGGCCCCACTGTGGCCTTAATTGGCTCAGTGCGGATTATACCATGTGTCACCCCAAACACCCCCCATGCCCTCTCCTGATAGTCATGAGTTCTTAAGAACACCTCTCCTGGGACACTGGTGACACTGGTGAGAGTCTAACAGCCTGCGTTCATTCATTCTTTTGTACTTGTGAAGCAATGTGACAGCAAACAGGTAGTTTAACCAGTAATCTTGGGGAACACATGCTATTTTCAACATACATATTTCCTGATTAAATGAGTGCATCTAAAACACGTCTGGCAAAGATAACTCCTTCTCATTGAAACTAGGGATGCACGATAACTGTTTTTTTTTTAAACCGATACCGATAACCGATAACTTTCAGCTCCTGAAGCCTGATACCGATAACCGATAACACACACATATACCTAAGATCATTACATCAATACTATGAACAAAACCAAAAACAGCTTTGTCTCATTAAATGAATAGATATTTATTTTTTACAATAAAAAACTATTGGCAAGCCTCTCAAACATTTTCATAAAGCTATCAAACAAACCTATTTGATAACTCACATCAACTTAAATAAGCTGCATTACTTACTGATATAAAAAAAAATAAAGGCTCCTTGAACTGATGGAAATAGATGCATCAGAATTACAAACTTAAAAAATGAATTCCTCAATGACAATAAAAAAATAATGCACAGGTCATAATGTACTGACACAAGTTAGACTTGTCTGTGTAAATAAACTGAAAAAGTGCACTCCATAGTAACAGAAAATTACGTTTAAAGGATTTTGGCTTGTGGTTCCATTCAAATGAATGCATTTAATTAAAGTAAATGAGGTTTAGTAGTTTTTTTTTTTTTTTTGGGGGGGGGGGGGGGGGGTTAATCTCATGGAAGCTTTAGATGAGAGAGATGATGGCGAGGAGCGGAGAGGAGAGGAGAGGGGAGCAGAGGGGTTGACTTGCTGTTGGCTTGCTCACGTTAGCTCATGTTAGCTCACTTTAGCACTTTTTTTGTGCTATTTTTCCCTCCTTCGCTAGGATTTGTCACAAATAACCAGCAAACTTTCTTCCTCTGAAACTTTAACAAAGTTCTACACCATCGCCGCCATGTTCCACAATGCTGCATTCAAGGTGTAATGTAAATTCCTCCGTTCCCTCTTTTGCTCGTTGTTCTTTCGGCCTTATCTATTTTTTCTATTTTTTATGTGTAACATGTGGGAAAATACTGTGATTGTCAATTAAAGTCAGCAACTACCAAAATTATGACCGAGTTAAAAAGTTGTTTTCTGGCATGAGGGGGTATTCTTGATTTTCCTTACTGACAAATCGTTTTTCTGATTATGCCGATGTCACTTGAACATAACATTCACTACCGGTCATTCAAGGCTCCGAGGGAGCGAGGCGCTGCCGTGTAAAAAAAAAAAAAAAATGTTATCGGGCCTATTCGTCATGTTATCGGACTTATTGGGATGACGTCATAATTTCCTGTTATCGGCCCGATAGTTATCGTGCATCCCTAATTGAAACATTAGTTGTGTTCCACATAGATTAACCACAACCAGTGGTAAAGCATACAAAGTGAGCCTAGATGTAAGTAAAATCTTCATCATCTCAGGCGTTTCTTAGATTTTATATGTGGGAGCTTTTATTACCTAGTTTGAATAAATGGACATATATAGTTAAATACAAACCTTCACATTCATGAAAAAAATGAGTCTAAAAACAAGAAAATAAAAAAAATGCTTGAAATCTAGATGAGAAAATAGATAAAATACATTAAATTCTTGGAGATAAAACAAATAATCTCCAAATAAAACATTATTTTCCACTCCGTTAAACGGCTCCAATTTCCTGCTAAGCGGTCTCTGGTCGGGGACGAGCCAGACGTGCTCCATTATAGCTACGTGGACAGTTTACACAAGGGGGTGGGGATTTAAGAGGCAATGGAAATGAGAGGGTAGTTTGCATCAGGTGGAAAACAAAGGCTCAAGAGGTCAAAAGATTACATAACATGCTAAGTGGTAATGCTCAAGCAAATAGCGCAGTCAGTCTGGTAACGTAATGCCAACACCCAATCACTCCGCTAAGCCACATCCAAAAACCCCTCCTTGCCCCAGCCTTCAGTGGACCTGGGAAGTCCACAGAAGGCACATTTACCCTTCACTAACCAAACACCAGGTGCTGCAGCTCAGACACAATTTTAAAATTATATAATTGGAAAAATGTAATTAAATCAAATCCCTTGCTCAACTGCTGGGTGTGAAAAGTCAATATGTTGCATTTTTTTTTCTTTTTAATATGGAGGAATAAATTGCGCTCAGCCATCTCAACATTTTCAATCCACGTGGCACCATGTGTTATAGGATATAAACTACTCACACAGTCTTAAAATAAAATATGGTACAATATGCACATTTGGATCAGACTTGCCTCCTCATTGGGCGCCATGTCTTTGCTTCCACGGGGCTCGGCCGTGTCGTTGCCCAGAGTCTTGTAGTAGTCCCCAGTGCTGGGCTGCTTGCTAAAGCTTCTCGACTTCCTGTTTGAATCCACTCGGCGCAGTTTATCGTGGTTTTCTCCAGGCGTCAGCTGCTTCGGAGTGCAAAAAAAAAAAAAATTTAAAAATGAAAGAAAGACATTTAAATGTATTTGGTTAAATCTGTGCAAAATCCTCAATATATATTATTAGGTTTTTATGATACATTAATAGTTTTTATAATGCATTTGAAGGAAAAGCAATAAATGACATAAATACATAACTGCTTGTATTTTGAAAATACTAAGTGGTGGATGGCAGCATGTAGCTTTAATATGGCCAAAGAGCAACACACTGTGCACAACATATTTTCTCTCCTTGACTGCCAGATCAGCTCTCTCATGTGACCAAAGAGGCTTTGATTGAATAAAAGAACAAAAAGAACTTAGTCACCCTCGCTTTCTCCTCCAACACTCTTCAAACAATTGGAGTTGTTAAAGAGATGTTAAAGTCCTCTCAGGCAGTCTTCACCACTTACTGTTGTTGGAATATATATGTGGTGTTGTTAGGACGGCAGTGGAAAATGTCCTCGTTCAGCCCTTAAACCTGACAAGCTTCTTTTTCTGTCAGTGAAAAAGAAGCTTTTTTTGCATTTTCCGAATGCAAAAACCCTTGAATTTGCATTTAGTACTTGACTCAAAAGAATCTTCCTGCACTGAAACTTTAGAATTCTCAAATACCATTTTTCCACATTCTATAACAAAAGAGATGCATAGACAAGAGAAAAGAGAAAAGGCCATTTTAACTCGTTATTCTCAGAGGTGTATTTTGAATGCAGGTGCATGGAAACACGTGTTAAACATTCAAAACAAAATGTTGCTTTGCCTTTCAAATCCAGGATTTAAGCATCAGATTTGTATTCATTTACATCTTAATGTTTGCACACAGCATGGCTTTTCACGAACTCCAGACCAGTATATCAAACGTCTCGATGTCTGACGTAAATCTAAGCAGGAACAATTGTCAGCTGACCCCTGACCCGTCCTCCTCTGTGGTGTCATGTTCTGAGTTCTTCTAAGCCTCTTTAATTGTGTTGACTCATGTCTGCAGTCAAAGAGATGGTCCCTGAGCGCTCATCAGGTGGGAGGGTAATGTGAGCAGGGAGTGCTGCAGATGGTGTGTCATCCTCTGGGGACGTGGGTCAATAATAGCAAATATACAAAGCAATTTGCCTGCCCCCTCCTCTCCCTCACACAAACACGCACCCACTCCTCCTATTTGGTCTGTCAATATAGTCATATAGTTTTTTTTTGTATGGTATACAACCAGTCTTCCATTTTTATGGTATGTATGACAACAAGTTCTTTGGCAGGTTTTTGTTTGAAACTGGTCATCATATTTGCATGTGGCCGTGTGCAGGCAGGCAATTTAGCTCATAAGATAACATGGGTTAAAGGTTAGTTTAAAAAAAAAAAACACACTTAATTCCACAACATTTTAAAGCACGAAGGCATAGAGATTTATACATATGATCAGATGTTGAAGATTAATTATCTACCTATCGCAAAATGCAAAACAAAAAGGTTCAAAACATAATTTCTTCCTGTTACCATTGTCCCTGTGAATAAAGCACTTTGATAGTTACATGCATTTGATAGTTACTGTTGTATTTATTTATTCACTGATGTATGTGTGTACTGCTAGCTGTAAAGCAAATTGCCCTTTAGTGATATCATGAACCTTGAACCACCTGTACAAAAGCTCAAGAACCTGCAGGTTTGCTTAAAAAAAAAAAAAAAGAAAAAGAAAATGCATAGCAGCTCATAATATTGTTGTCTGATCTGCAACACAAGCCTCTATTTATTCCCCTTTGCCACTTGTAAATCATTTTCATATACGCCTTACCTTTGTGTTAAGAATCCACTCTTGCAGCTCCTCTCTGGTCTGTACAGAAGCCAAATCCACAAAATCCAGAGGAGCACAGAGAGTAGCTGTCACCAGATCCAGTGCTGCTTCACCTTCACTCTGCTCAGTGCTACACCTGTCACTCTACCTGCCCTCTCACTTTACCCACAGGCCTCATCAATAACCTATTGGCCAGCGCAGCAGTGGCAATGATGTCACCACCAACCCGCAGACCAACCACTCCCCAACCCTGCCCAGTTCCTCTTATGCAAATCACAAACTCCCATGTATTGCCCTGACCGCAGACGGCCGCACGCAAATCCTCTGGGCTTTAGGATTATTAGAATATTCCAGCCTTCTGTGTTCCCAATTAGCCGCAAAAACTTATCAAAGTCCAGGTTTTCTTGAAGGATATAAAATGGAGAGGCAAAGAGGCCTTTGTTTGAACGCTTCACATTAAACATCTGAATTCAGTCAAATCAAATGCAGATAAATGAGCTGAGTGAAGCAACATCAGAAAATCCCTCTGCTGCCATAAAGAAATGAAACCAGAAAAAAAAAACTGTTGGTCTTTTTATGGCACCTTAGGTATTTGCAAGCACCTTATTTGTGTGTGTTTTCGTGCACACATCGGTACGTGTGCTCTGAGCGCTGGCTTTTATTAAATTATTAATGAGGGTGCACCCCGATCTGGTCACCTGGCCACAGAGGGCGGAGGGGGCGACACTAATTAAAGCCTCTTCCCCACATGGCTAATGAGCATGCTTGCACACACACAAGCACACACGCACACACACACACACACACTTATCACAGAATTCACAATGGAGACGATCCGTAGCAAAAGCTCACTAACTCACTATCTCTGGACTTTAAAACTGCAACAACAACTGCCTTTTCACGCCGGATGCACAGACTCTCTCTGTCTGATCAAATGATTTTCCTCTGATTCCCGTTGCTTTCTCACTTTTTACCGTTTCTGTGCTTCAGATGAAAATGTTCAACAGCCTTGAATAAAACAGATCCAGATGTGCAACGTGTTTCTTACTCTACAAGATGAAAACAGCTTTTCAAACAGCAATTTCAAAAACAATAAATGAAGTAAAAAAAAAATAAGATTAGAATAATTGCATAAATATTTAGCTATCTTGTGTTGTTGTTGTTGTTGTTTTTTTTCAAAGCTAAATAAACCATGAGTGAACAGAGGTGCGCTGCTACATTTTTATCTTTTTGTCCTTTGGCTTTTAACACAGCTTTGAGATGTTAACTTGTATTGTTCTTAATTGTAATTCATTTACTATTCCTATTTTATTCTTCTATTTATTCTTCTTTTGGTGTCCAGCACAATGGGCTTCTGCCTTGTTTTTAAAGTGCTTTATAAATAAAGTTGAGCTGGGTTGAGTTGAGTAACAATGAGGAAATACATTTTTTATTAGGTGAGAGTGATCCATCAGATTAGGTGTCTTTGTTGTTGTCGTTCCAGTGTCGGGAGGACGACTCATATATATCTCGATGAGACTGACTATCTTTTATACTACTAAAACACCAGAAACAGTACTAATGCTAATGTCAACTTCAACTGCCGCTTCTCGTCAGCTCTTCAAACGTTTATGAGTGGTCGGTGGCCAGATTAATTATTGGAATTAAGATCAAACACATCACATCAACCATTGTCTGTGTCAACCCAGAGGGCCGCCACAGTAATGAGCATCTTCTGTGGCCTCGTTAGCCATGCTAACACAATAACATCATTGTGGGCTTCCAGACAACGTGCACTGTTGCAGAAGAGCGATAGCTGAACTGATGTGACACACAGGGGAAAAGAACCACTAATTGCCAGTTTATCTCAAACATCCTGTTGTTCTTGATTCTGAAGTGCTGCCATGCTTCATCTAACAGCTTCTTTAAGACATCCTGGATTTCTGAAAAAAGGAGATTCCAGGAGTTTTAATAAAACTTAAAGGGGCATATTCTGGTTACTTCTAGCCAACTGCATGTTGCTGTGTGTTCTGCATGTATTTGATTATTTTGTGCTATAAATGAACCATTTATTGTCAAAAAAAATCCAATTGGTGTGAGATTTTAAGAGATTTCCACAGATTAGGAGATTTGTGCACGGATGAAAAGCTTGGCTACAATGTTTTTTTTTTTTTTTGTTTAAACCACTATTGTTCATACCTCCATTTTTCTGGTGTTGCCGTCCACATGACGCAAGTTGCTCTTCACCTTAAGGAACTCAGCTGAGGTCGGCTCTTGAGGGGGTTGTGGCGCCGGGTAGCTCGGAGGAGGAGGGGGGCTCTGGGGGGGCCTGTGGGGGAGGCGGGGGGGGGTGGGTAACTGGGAGGTGGCGGGGGTTTGGAGGCAGAATCGGCAGGTGTCTCGGTCTTTTTGGGCGCGTCAGCTCCGATGTCTGGGTTCAGCATGTCCATGTACGCTTGCATGTCTGAAATGGCCGTCTCTGACGCACCTGTGGCACAAACGCAGAGCGTGAGGGGAAGCCAGTCTTCCCAGGGAGGCAGGCGCATTATGCAGCAGGTTTTTATTTCACAAAACTAAAGCAAAGGGTGAGCTTTTAACACCTGCTAATTTGTAGTTTGTCACAGACAGTTCTAAGAAGAATGAGGAATGTGCTTGTGCACCTTCATTTAAAACAAACCGGTGGCACACAGGCCACTAGGGTGCAGCACCAGTATAGAGAGCACCTGCCACAGAACAAAAGGAAACAACCTGTTGCACGTTGTTTGCTCCACGTTGGTGAACAAATGAGTGTTTAAATGAATTTACCACAACAAAAACTGTTAAAGCCACAATCATTGTTGATTGTGAGCAAAATTGTAAGATATATTTCCTAGTAGTGCTGGGCAATATGACGATACATATCGTGGGGACAATATAAAAGTGTATATCGTGCCATTTCTCTTCTATCGTTTCTATCGTTTCTAACCTAATTTTATCAATTATTACAGCAAATATGTAATTAAATAACCTGCAACGATAAATTTGATAGAATCATATCTACTTCTACAAAGTAGCCTTTCATGTTTGCACTTTTATTCATGGTTAATGCCTTAAACAGAGTTCTCTTCAACCCTGATGTTTACTTTAGACACTTTATATTGGTTTGCAAACTTTGCACTACAAGGTTACAGGTTTCAGAAAGTTGAAAAATAATTTGTGTTTATTTTTTATAGCTGAACTTCAGTGCAAAAATGTGTTTTTCCTCTCAGAAACTGTTGTGCACTTTAAAAAAAAATGTGAAAGCTACTGTACCTCTGTACCTACCTGTTTTTGCTGCACTAAAATGTATGTTTGTGACAGTTCAGCTAAATGTCCTTTCAAAATTAAGTTGAAAAGTAAGCAATGAAATTTTTGTCAAACTTTTCAGAGAATAACTGAAAACATACTTTATTAAGGTATATCGTGATATATATCGTTATCGTGATATAAAATAGTCCATATCGTGATATATGATTTTTTCCATATCGCCCAGCACTATTTCCTAGTATGAAGATAACTGCAGACCTTGATGTGGAACTGGGTTCAGTTGAGCAGGTGGGCCGCGGGACATTGTTAAGCTGCTCCTCTTCTCCCCAGTGCTGGACTGACTGGAGCTGGCCGAGTTGTAGTCGGACAGGGAACTGGAGGGTGATCCAATCTCAAAGCGCGCTGGCTGGCTGGTAGGAGGCATGGTCGTGTTGGGGGACGAGAGGCCCGAGTCTGGCTGCTTATACTCAAGGTCTGTTGAGGGGTCTCTGGACAGAACACGGTGCTCCACACTCTGTCACAGGATGCAGTTCATAAATACAAGCTGCTTCATATGTGTTAATAGTCATTCGATTAATAGCTCATTATTTACACATTCCTTGATTTGGAAATAAAATGATACAATCTTTATCCACATGTTCAGTCATCACCTCATAATCCCATCACCTCTTAGTCCCTGGTGTCTTTCGTTGAAGAGAAAAGCATTATGACTTTAATTACGCCTCAGTAATAAAGCTTCTCACTGCATGTCAGAGAGCCTCTGGGGCTCTTCGCTTTTCCCACAATGCACAACTCATGAGGTTGAATGTCCCTCATGAGAAAGAGCACAGGAGAAACTAAATATGTTACCCAGGCACCAGAGAGTTCAGAGTGGAGGAGTTATTGTTATTACTTCGTGTACTCTGGGACTTCAGTGTACTGTGGCCATGGACGCCACTGTATCTAAAGTGTTAGTAGCTGTAATAATTAGCAGAGAATAACTACAATCTATCAAGGTCAAAGCTGGTTCAGTGACAGTTATTTGTTGTTGAAATGAATACATGAGTATGCCCTCCAGTGTTCAGTTCTGGGACCATGCAGATAACCTGTCATGCTAAATATATATTCTTTTATTTCATTAATTTTTTTTGGTATGGTTTCACGAGCAAACTTCAGCCCCTCTTATATGGTTAGATTTAGTTATGTGTTCGAAAATGAAAGTCCAAAATGAGGTAATACAACTTGATTTCCAATGCCCTGCACTGTAGATGAACCACGGTGACCTCAATTCTGCTGCAGTAACGTGGGAAATGTCAGGCCCCTCACATGCACCCCAAAACAGACACTGCTTTATGTAACAGCATTCATGTTCAGGTCATCAGAAATGAGCTTATCTCATTCATGTTCTACGAATTAATTACATGTGTTCATGAAGGTACAGCCTGTGTGCAAAGAAACTGAAGACTGAGTTGATGCAATTATATGCAGACTTTACAACAAGGAAAGCACATGCCTAAACTTCCCTTTCATTGTTTTGGCTCCTGTTTTAAACTCTTCATTTTAGTGCACAAGAAACTTTAAAGCTGGATTTTAAATGCTTACATAGGTGTGTGGAAGAGCAGAAGATTGATATGGTGCCAATTAAAGCATGAAATCTTATGCTATTACTATTTCATGACAGATCATTCAAGTGATTCATATCATTTTTGAGTTAAATTGAATTACCTCTTTCAGAAGAGGAGCTGACTAGTTTATAGTAATATATTACTTCATACTTGAGAGGTCAGGATTCAGTGCAGTGAGACATGTTGGTGACAGATCCTACCATGTTCTCCACTGTGCGCAGATATTTGGCGCACTGTGAGTGGCCGTTGTATTCGGCCAGGTCTGCTGCTGTGAAGCCGTCCTGGTCTCTGATGCCCAGGTCCACGCCGTTGACCACGAGGATCTGACAGCACTGGAGAGCAGACGGAAAGTGTCAGAAGCAAGATAAAGTGAGTACAATTCAGTTTCATTAAGAGATGATTAAACCAATGTAAAACCTTGCAGTTAATTATTCTCTCCAGGGAAATTTTTCAAAGAGTTTTTTTTTTTTTTTTTTTTTGAAGGAAAAACTATTTCCAGTTTCTTCAATGATTTTTACCTGAGGATAAAGTGTTTCTGTTTTACACCAAAGGAAAACTTTCAAAGTGCTTTACTGGGCTCTGGTGTGGACGGGAGGGGGGCCGTAACATCAAACATCACAACACAAACCACAACACATTTATTTACATCCACCGCAGCCGACCACACAAACACCACATGCATCAGCATACGTCACACAACACACCCATCACTGTCTTGTGTCTTTGTCTGTCCTTTTGTGTTTCGCTCTCAGTCATTTTAGTCCTCTCTGCCAGCATCGGGGTTTCAGGTGTTAATAAAATATGCTGGATCAAGCTCTCAAAGAGGGCTGCTGAAGGACACATTTACTCTCACTTTCACATTACGCACAATAAAAACAGCATCTGCTGCAATATCAAACTTATCAAAATATCAAAAAAAGGTAAACCATTAATATATATGCAACGGTTAGAAAAGAAATCTATGCTGAAGAAGCCTTTTGGTCTCAGACCGAGAAAGGTTTGGTTTGCTATATAATTACTTGCATTATACTCAGCTTCTTAAAAAAAATCTATTTACAGTTAAATTTCTAACCCTTCATATGCAATCCAGCTTTCTCTAAACAATAGATTCATGCTTTCAAAAAACTGTACAACCAGACTTGGCTGCAGCATAACTATTAGTCAAAGCAGTGAGTTAGAGAGGTGGTGAAAGTAATAAGCGAGACGACATTCATTCAAAACAGATGGCTGTGAAAACCTCTATGGGGAAGTGAGGAACAACAGTCACAATAACTGTGCACGGTCTGTGGAATATTTGCTTTTGACAGCTGTTTTAGCATTTCATCTTCTGAAACTGACCTTTCTAGAAAAAAAGAAACCATAACAAAAGTAAGGAGTTTGTTCAAGTGACCCTCCTCGATAAAAACTGTACTCATTTATCAGCACATCTATCACTGGTGAATAAGCTGAGTAGAGGACACTGCTCACTTCCAGTTCGCCATTCTCTGCAGCATCGTGAAGGGGGGTCCCTCCCCAGCTGTCGGTGACAATCTCTCCTCCGTGCAGCAGCAGCCAGCTGAGGACCTTCGAGTGGCCGCGGCTGGCTGCAAAGTGCATGGCCGTGGCTCCATCACCGTCCCTGTCTGTCAGGCTGATCTCTGTGAAACTCATCTACAGGAAGGACGATATGGACACAAGATATTCGGACAGATTTCCACTCCTTTTGGGGTACATTTGGTGCATTTATTCACTCCACTAGTGAAATGAAAACACCAAAGCCAAAGCACTTTTTTTTTCAAACAAAGGATAAAGAGTTGCAGTTTACAGCAGTTTCATTAAAATGGTACAAATAAATGCATACAAATGATGTAACAGTTTCCTGATAGTCCAACATACCAGCCAGACAATAACGGTGTTGTGGCCCATCTGAGCCGCAGCATGCAGAGGTGTCATCCCATCATTAGCTCTGATGCTTGGATCTGCCCCACAATCCTTGACCAGGTATTGGACTACCTCCAGGATGACCCTCCTGGCAGGCCAGGTAGAGCGGTGTGGCACCATTCTTAGTCTGGGAGTTGACAACACTGTTGGTAAATAAGACCACAAAGCGGTTAAGAATCTTGGATGGACTGAAAATAAACCAGACTGGAGATTCTATTTTTAAGATTGACTCAACTGGGACTCTATTTTTAACCGTGCATTCAGTTCAAACGGAACCGCCTGGTTTGACCAGGACCGTTTCCACCTCAGAAGAGGAAAACCCTGGTACATCTATACAACTCCAGTTATTTTTAGTTGAGGTTTTGTCTGCGCTGGCGTATGGCAATGATGCTTCCAAGTAGGTGGAGTATCCACACCGTTTAAATGCCGTACAAGATGGCTGCGTTTGAACATAATAAAAACAATGTTGTCTTAGATGGTGAAAAATTCAGTAGAAAAGTTACATTTTTTTTTTAACCAGCACGTGATTGATGGAACAGTTATTGAGTCAATTAACTGTTCCAGAATAAAGAAACACTGAAGCCAGTTTAAGGTGAAGCCTCCTCATGTTTTCCCCCTTTGTTTAAGAGACAGATATGTCTGGCTGTGTCCATGACTTTGCTTGTATCACGATCTCAATTAACAAAGTGATATTTATTTATATTTGAAATTTTGAATTAATTCTTTTAAAAATTTTTTTTTTTGGACCGCTGGTGACTTTTGGGTTTGTAATACAGAATTTATTTTGTAATTGGTCATGCCAAGACATAATTTTACTTCCTTTGTTGCGCTTAAAATGAGATTCGTTCACAAGCCTTCTCCAGTGAAGCTAAAAAGTGACAGTTCACCTTCAATAATCTGTGTTTCCCTGAAGTTTGTGTACTTCAGTCATACACAAACTGACTACCATGTAAGTTTGTGTGTTTCAGGCGCCGCACCTCTGTTTTCATTTATTATACTTGTTTGTCACAGAGCAAAATAAATGTGAACAAAGCTGACTGCTGTTAAAGCTTAATGATTTATGAGGAATAGTCAGCAACCCTGCTCTCTCTGCACCTTACCAGATGATGGCTATAAAGCACATTTTATTTGCTTTATTTTGCTACCAAAACAGCCATTGGGAGAGCAAACAAGGATGTTTTTCAGTTTCTCTAATATTTCACTATATTTCAGGCATGGCGCTTTATGAAACCGACCTGAGAAGAGCAAGTCTTTTCAATGTGAAAACTGTATTTTTGGACTTTATCAAAAAATGTCCATATGTGGCAACAACCCAACGGACAACAGAGAAACATACATTTGTCAGCATCATTTGCTATTTTAAGGCTAGACAGCAATGATGCCCAGCGAAATCCTACTCTCCCTTATGTCTGACGGGCCTCAACCCTGCCTCCGAAGCAAAACCTCTTCCAATGCATGCATCCCTTCTTGTCCCAGATCTTCTCAGCCACAGTAGGAGGTCACGGAGTGAACAAATGCTCCACCACTTAATCCCATAAGGTCGTACTTATTTTTGGACCCTGACAAATGAGCAATGAGTCTCTTAAGAGGATTATCGATCCACGAGCTCTGCCTGACTTGGTATGTGCTTAACGAAGAGTTGCCAGTGGGCAAGATAAACCGAGGAAGGTAAAGAATGGGCGTCGTGAATGATGAGGGAAATCAGGGGCAAAGCTCACACAGACTCAAACATGAACCTGCCTTGTTTTGCTTGAAAGGACCATTTTGAAGCTATGTGTGGATAATTAAATATTAAAGTATCCAGAGCCGTTTCTGCTAAGGATCGTACACGTCTTACTCTGAGCAGGAAAAGGCAACTTCGGTAAAAATGATGAAGTCCACAGCGTAGCTATGCCTTTGAGGAAAATCCCTGGAAGTCTCTTTAGACGATCAAGCGAAAAGTTCCAAGTAAAAACAATTAGATATTAAATATTTAAAAATGAGAAGAGGAAGCAATCTGCACTTCTGACATCAGGAAGTGGGCAGTCAAATAAATGATTCATGCATGTAACCAAAGTGGATGACTGTACTGCACACAGTCTGTGTAGGAGAGAAACTCCCATTTATCATCAGTCATAAACACAAAACAAGGCTGGGTGCCATCGCAAAAAAAAAAAAAAAAAAATGCGACTGCTTTCACCGCTTCTTACGGGGAAGATACACACATTTCAGCATATTTCTCAGAAATGAAGTGCTTCTGGAGGACAGATGTAAACTTTGGGGATAAACCTTGTGGGACAACACATTTGGAAAGTGGCACAAGACATCAATATATTTCCTGTTCGGCTCTAATGCGCATTTTATGTAAGTAATTGGCGGTCTGCTGTTACCATCTTCACCACAGTAACAGACAGCAGAGTTATTTTCATTACCAGTAAAGTAACTGATGTCACAATGAAGGTCTTCTTGCATGTTAAAAGATTTTTACCAACTCAGTGGTTTTTTCCCATTTTAGTAATGAAGCATGTTGTGGACAAATGTCTGTATTTTGTTTTGGCTTGCGACATCTGCACGTATGTAAGTTTTTACATGTCTAATGATGGAGATCAGACAACACAAAATACTGCTCTAATCTGTGATTCTGTTGAAAGACGGTTGTTGACACCAGAATCCCCTGAAGTTTTACAATCCCTTAAAGCAACTCTACATTTCTGTCTCATTTCATATTTGAGGGATTTGTAAATTAGCCTGAGATTGCGGGAAACTGGAGAGGAAACACAAACTAAAACACCAGTAGAGACTCACACCCGGCTTAAAGGAAACAATTTCACACAGATAATGTCAGCCTTTGACTTGAACCTTGCTCCCAGTAGCAGACTGTGAAAAGTAAACTAAGCAGGATTAATGAATTATGTCATTAATTTTATCATGTATGTCACTGGTATCCTGCGGTAACAAGCCGGAAATGCTCAGTTATGATTTTGACAGCTTAAAAATGGAAAAAAAAAATCACTGCACTGACATATTAAGTAGATTAAAACTCTAAAACCCTTCTGACTGAAATGACCTTTTAAGACAGTTGACTGACAAGGCAGGAGGCATTTGGTTATATTCTAAAATACAATATTAACTCAGAGACAGTGAGCAGGATGAGGTGCTACAAAGGTGTAAATGAAGAGACAGAAAGAAAATGGAATGATGGAATGAACACTGCACAAATATTAGACAATAAGGCCGAAAATGTGACAAAAAATGAGCACAGAGAAACAAAACAATAAAAATATAAAACAGAATAATAAAGTACAAACAAATGGACAGAGACTCAAACCTTTATAAATAAACAAATAATACACAAGATGGTAATAGAGAGATTTATAATGATGGCCAAACAAGACAATTGATTTTGGTAATAACGCAACCACATGTCACCTCTTTGTGGTTTGTGGTTGTTCAGTGCCTTTTCAGTTGAAATGTTTTGGTTGTTGAAAGAAAGAGGGCAATGATTTACATATCTGTTGTTTCATAATCGATCCATACCCTACAGCGTCTTAGAATGGCGTGGTACATTGCATTGCAGAGGTTTAAACTTCTTGTTGTAAAACTGAGCTGAAAGGGGCTTTTATCCAACTTGTACCAATAAGTTATTAAGAAGATTAAAATCAAGGAATGAGAGTGCTGCTCAGCTGCTGACTGAATTGAAATACTCGGTTATTTAACACCATCAAATAAGACGACAACAGAAAGTCTGAACCGGCTGTGTTTGTGAGTAGCTACCATTATACACAATTAGCAGCAGGCGGATTTTATTGGAGAGAAACATTTTCAAAAGTGCTCTCAGTCTTCAGAAGCCACCCTGAACCCTTAATTTAGTTGTTTCAACAGCTTGATCTCTGTCTTCTCTTACTTATGCTGCAGCCAGTTTTCTTGATTACTTTGATGCAGCGGTGTACCTTTTTCAGGTTTATGCTGGAATTGTGTCTTGGCCAGCGTAATCTGTACCAACTGATGACATAACCTGTCTGCCGTCTCTCTCTCTCTCTCTCTCTCTCTCTCTCTTCTGCTCTCCATCTCCCATTCATTCTCCCCTTTGTGTATCAAAGCTATCAGCACAGGCACAGCACATTAGGGCTTTTGTTTTGGTTTACTGGGATGGATCGGTGAACGAGCCACCAATTCACATGTGGTTCATAAATCTAACAAACTGAAGTATTTGGAAACAAAGATGCAGCCGTGCTCCCATCCATTTATACACACACAAAAAAATGATTACATAAATGGCACACCTGCCTTGTGGCAAGACCTCTGCTCAAATTGCCTGGCTTGCCTGCAGAGTACATTTACTGTGTGCGTTTGTAATTTCTTTTTTACCTTCAGCCTCCACACATGTCATGCTATATGGCGCATCAGCAATATTCATGCCCTATTAGCCTACTGAATAGCTGGAAGCACTAGTTGTACTTTCAGCTGCTCCAATCTCATTAAAGGAAATCAGGGGAGGACACTTGTTTGTCAGTGTTGCCGATGTATTCAATGCGCTACATCTATACAAAAACATTTGTTGTTATGGATAAGCAGGAAGTGTCATCAGGCTTTCTTGATATGCTGTAAATGAAACGGAGTATTTTCAGCTACATCAAGTATCGCTCTAATCAAACTCATGTCGGTCCAACAGCCGATTAACCAGTTGTTTCTCTAGTGCATATTCCATTGAAAAATGCCATACAAAGTAGAGGAAGGTGCACGATAACTATTGGCTCGATAATTATCGGACCGATAACAGGAAATTGTGACATCATTTCGATAAGTCCGATATCATGACGAATAGCCCCGATAACATATATATATTTTATCAACACGACAGTGCCTCACTACCACTGAAAACTCGAATAACCTGCAGTGCATAATCAGAAAAACGATTTCTCATTTAAGGAAAATGAAGAATACCCCCTCATGCCAACTTGGTCATAATTTTGGTAGTTGCTGACTTGAACTGATATTTGCAGTATTTTCCCACATGTTACACATACAAAATAGAAAAGGCCAAAAGAACAACTAGCAAACGAAGGGAACGTGGGAATTTATGTTACACCTTGAATGCAGCCTGCAGCACAGCGTGCTGATACATGGAGGCGTTTGTATGGAACTTTGTTAAAGTTTCAGAAGAAGATAGTTTGCTGGTTATTTGTGACACATGCTCCAAGCGAATTCCACGAGGAGGGAAAAATAGCACAAGCTTTAATACGTCAAACCCGATTAGCCATCTGAAACAGAACCATTGCTTTTGAAAGTTTTCTAATGCAAAAATCGTACTAATGTGAGCTAACGTGAGCTAACGTGAGCTAGCCTGAGCTAACGCTAACGTGAGCAAGCCAGCAGCAAAGAATTCACTGGTACTTACACATATTGGATAGGCTTTTGAAAAATCCAAGAAATTTGCCAAAGATGACCCACGGGCAAAGGTGAGATGGGTAGAAGGTAGAAATGTTTGAATATAACTTGTGTCAGTGCATTAATTTTCTATGTATATTTACTTTTTGTAAACTTCTGGAATGCACTTTTTCAGTTAGTAATTCTAATGCATGTATTTCCATCAGTTCAAGGAGCTTTATTTTTTTATATCAGTCAGTAATGCACCTTGTTTAAGTTGATGTGAGATATCAAATAGGTTTGTTTGATAGCTTTACAAAAATGTTTGAGAGGTTTGCCAATAGTTTTTCATTGGAATAAATAAATATATGTTCATTTAAAGAGTCAAAACTGTTTTTAGTTTTGTTCATAGTATTGATGTAATGATCTTAGGTATATGTGTGTGTTATCGGTTATTGGTATCGGCCTTTAGAAGTTGAAAGTTATCGGCTATCTGTATCGGTTTTAAAAAATAGTTATCGTGCATCCCTAATACAAAGCACTCTATTTAAGCTCCTGTTGCCCGCATACTTTGGTGGCTTCCTTCAGAGCAGTTTGGACCACCCCCATCCCAACTACTTTTTTTCTGTGCCAGAATGAATCAATTTAATTTTTGTTAATGATGGTGTTCTGTTCTGTATTGTACCGGAGGTTTACTGCTCTTGTGTTTCGTGTTTGAATCCAAGATGGGGACGTGTGAAGGAAGTTGCCAAAAAGGACCTCGTCTGTGTTTCTTGTTTACCGTCTGTCAGAGTTTGCACTTCCACCGCTGCACTTCCACTCTCATTATGTAACACAGCCACTGGAATATTCATTACTAAAGCTACGATGTACCAAAAGAGTCAGATTATCCTTGTGATTTCACAGGCAAAACAAGCTATGAACCACCCGACTGCCTCTTAAAATGCACTGATGTATATTTGCATCTTGTAATAAACCCTGAAACCAGGAGGCTATCTCTGCGCTGTAAAGTTCCATTCCAAACAATGCCTGAGGCACATCAACTTGAAAGCAACCCATCTATTCAAATAGATTTGTTTTCCTCATTATCTTATCACCAGTTGGTGCTTCTGTGTGTTGCCGTGGAGATGGTGGTAAACAGCACTGGCGGGAGGGGCAGTGCAGAGGAGTGAATGGGTCCATGCTATCAGGAGGCTACCATGTCCCTGAGGCCATTAAATTTTCAGCAGGTATACACCTGTCTGGGGTGCAACCAGACAATATTGGAGGTGCAGAGCACAGGGCTAGCTGCTCATCCTGTTAAGGACATCCTTGTCAAAACAAATGACAATGAAAGGCTGCTTAACAATTGAGCCGTAATCTCTTTTCTGTGTCGTAATAGGAGTAGCCAGCGATTGTTTTTGATCATTCTTGTAGATACAAGGGCAGAAAAGCCTTCCGCTTAATGGTTAATGTTTCCATACAAAAAAAACCCTGAAGCACTAGCTGAGCATTAATTATGAGTGAAAAATCACTGTCAGCTAAAATGTCAGTGTTAAAATACCACCACAACCAACAAAGGACTTTCTAATGATTATTGATTATGTCTCATGTTAATTACATCTTAGCAACAGTTTCTTAATAGGAATGAACACAGTACTCCTTTGTGGCAGATTAACTTTATGAAATACGTTTTCTTTGCAGCTGTCTCAGTCTGTTTTGGTGTTGATTTGCCACCGCAGGTGCTTACTATCAAACCGCAGTGGTAAGTTAGCGTCTGGCAGGCGTGGACACAGTGAATTTTGTGACTGGCCCCGTTCCATATGTATCCACGGGACTTCCCCTTTCAGAGTGACACATTTTGACAGGAGACTATTTCAATGAATTGTTTTGCATGAATTTAATTGGTTGAATTAAAATTTAAATAAAGGAGGTTAAAAAAGAAATGTGACAGTCTGGCTTGCTGGCTCTTGAATGCAACAAGCTGCTACTTTTCCTGGTCTTTTGCTGTCCTAAATTGAACATGTTGGGTATTTGGGCTCATGTCTAGTTGACTTTTCATCTTCAGTACAAAGAAGTAGTCTGGTTCCTCTGGCTTCCACTTTAATTTTTCAGGGGGCAGCACCAACAGCTGCAGAAGTAACTGCTTCTGGGTGCCGGTGCATGGACAGAATTGACAGAATTATGAGGCAAGGACCATCTACATGCTGAAAAGAAATAAGAGTTACCTGGGTGAGACTTGTAAATCCGTTAATCAATACGAGGCTCCTACTATGAAAGCAGCCTGAAATCTGAATATTAGCAGGAACTCTCTTTCAACAGGTTTCAGTTACAAATGGGGGTCAGAAAGCAACATGCATCCTTGTTTGTTTGGCAAAATCTGAGCTGCAGAGCAAAAAGACAAGGCAGTTACTGCATCAACACCAGACGTGACAGACATAAAATGTTGAAATTTCCAAGTTGAGAAGAAGGATGGCTCAAGGCCAGTTGGACTAGAGTCGAGGGACTAGGGTTGGACTGAGGTCCTGAAAGTCACTGACCAAGAAAATGTCTGCAGTGCTGATTTCATGTCTCAAAAACTCTGATTACATGTAAAACTTCATTGTTAATAGTTGTCATGGTTACATGCATCTAAGGATCCATATATGTGTTTTTTTTACTTCCTCAACACCATTTAATTTCTCGCTTGAATATGTCCGGCCACTCACTGTAAGGGATAGTGTTGGGATCTAGTTTCTCAGCATTTTTGAATTATATTTGACACTGGGAATGTCAACAACATGATTAGGGGGTGGAAGGTTCACTGGAAATGAACTGAAACAGACATTTCGAATCTATAACTGACGTAATCTTGCCCATGTCAATTATTTCAATTATTTTCATGCGTCTATCTTGGAATTATTCAGTAAATGACCTTAGATAGTTAATCTGTGTGTTTCCTTTCAGTGATATTAAGATCAAAGATATGTTCCCTGTCATTAGAAAAAACATCACGGTTTTAATAGTTGGGCATATTTGCAACAAAAACCTTGTTAGTGATCGATAAGTGCAAATAAAAGAAAAAACTAAACCAAGCAAAAATAATTTCTCAATAATCGTAATGAGCGTATCATGTTGAATTAATTGTGATATTGATTTGCGGTCATAAGTCTGAACCCTAAATATAATAACTGTCATCTTACATTTTTACACGTCTGTATTAAAGCTCTGAAACAGCATTTTAGGATTGAATTATTTCATTATGGAGTCTATAGGTGTTTAGAAATAATGAAAATGCATACACACTAAAGAGGTTTATTGCAATCCTGTGACAGCCAGTGCAGATCTGAGCCCTGCACCCCTGTATGTGTGTTGCTCTTACTTTGGGCTGTGCCCCAGTAACAGCCGGAGAGATGGCAGGTCTCCCTTGGCAGAAGCATAATGAACGGGTAAGGCGCCCGAATCGGTGGAGGCCTCGGGGTCCACCTCGCCGCTCTTCAGCAGCCAGTCAGTGATCTCGTGGTGACTGAAGCGGGACGCAAGGTGGAGGACAGTGGCACCAGAACTGTCTCTGTCCTGCAGATCAAACAAGAACAGCAGAGATTAGACTGAATATTAGATGAGTATTTTGTATGCTCTTTTTTTTTTTTTCAAGCAGCAACCATACAGCCTAAGACCCAGAAATATCTGAAACTTTATGTTTTGTTTGCCCTAACAGAAAGCATCCAGCCCTGCTCCCATTCAAACACATTTTCACACACTCTTGCCTGGGTCAGGGAAATCATAAGCATTTAATTAATATTTGTCAGATTTTATAGAGTTAGACATGACAGAGAAGTGCCTCTGAGTGCATGTCGCTCCGCACTGTGCCGCATGTTTTTCGGTTGTAGGTTTACGGGGTGTCCAGAGGTATTTTGGTTTAATTTGGAAGTTGAAAGAAAGAGGTTTCAGACTAATACTTCTTTGCTAAATTATCAGGCATTGCCAGGCTCGCAGCCACTTGCAAATTCCAATGTGGCAAACTTCATAAGCTTGAAACTTTTGGCATCGTCTGGCGTCCAGGGACCACACAAAAGTTATTATTCAAACTTGAAAACAAATGGAGAGGTGTGTCCAAGCGTCTGATTCTGTTCAAATTACAGGAAACTGAACCAGTTGACTTAACTGGATTTAAGCAAGGAAATGATTCCTCCTCTTCCTACAGTATAAATGGCAAATAACTGTTATAACTCTAAAGTGGTTATTGAATAAGGAAACTTTCAAGCATCCTGAAAAAAAATAATTTTTCACAACATACTCATTCAATCCCTCCTTTACAATGAAATGGGTTTAGGGTCGTCAATTCCTGCCAATCATTTATCTGAGATAAACTTTTATTCATTTAACTCAGATGACACCCTCTGGTTAGCAGCAGAAGTTGTACTGATGACCTGTCTTTAACATCAGATAAAGTCAGAATTCAGAAACAAAAGTCCATCAAGCAGTTGTCAAATGAAATGAAACCAGTGAGCAGATCATAGAGAGCTTGTATGACGAACAGAAAATTAGGATCACAGATCACTACAGCTCAGTAGGACTCCAGTGTGGTCGAGTTTATGTTGTAAACAAATCACTTTCATCAAAAGGGGGTCAGCTCTGAGCCTCCTCTCAGGACAATCTGAGCCCTGCAGACTCTTCAAATGAGGTGATCGCTGCTCTCAGTCAAAATTTCCCCAAAGGATGAATTGCCTGCGTGATGTTTTTGTAACTTTAACTCTGTGAGAGACTTGTGACCTGAACTGAGTGTATAAACCGCATGCTGGGATAATGTGGAATATGATTTCATTAGAAGCGTACAGAAAATGTCTAGGGGATGACCTTTTATTTGAAATCTTACTCAGAAATGCATTTTCCTTCTTGAAATGTAATCATAAGAACTTCTTTGATTTGGCATTAGAGAAGTTTTTTTTTGTTTTGTTTTTTTTCATCATAAAAGGGATTTCTCTTCTCATTGAGAAAAAAATAGCCTCCTCTTCATGCTCATTGGCTATCTACCTTTTCTGAAAACAGACTGAACCCGGTGGATGATTTTTAACAAAAACTATATGTTTTGATATCCTAAAATGTATTTTCTTGATCACTTACATTGGCCGTCATGTTAACAGAAAAGTCGACATTGGTTTAACCATGAGCTTGAAGCATCAGTCAACATGTGGAATTCTTTTGCTTATTAACTATCACTAAAAAGATGCAACAGATTCCAAACATACATATAGTAGTGTTCTTGGAAATTTTTAAGAGTTTTATACGCTATTCATTCATTCATCTAAGCTGACGTTTGAAGCTCAAATGTATTTTATTTGACATTAAATGACTGAGCTGGAAAGTTTGAAGTGCCAAAATCTGCGACGGCCTCAATATTTCTGCATGAACTTACGAGTACCCTACTGCATATTTTGAAGATCACCGATAGAAAATTGAGTCACAGCTTTTACCAAGAGTCCTTTAAAACACATGGTGCATTTCTTCTTGGCTAGGTGAGAACAATTCACACCTACCAGGGACACCTGAGCAATGAAGTCAGCATGAGGTTGTAATCCTATCATGTGACCGGTTTAACCATTAAAGCCCTCAAACATTCATCCAACTGTCACATCATGCATGCATACATACATTTGTGTTTGTGACCGCCATAACCCACTGTAACTGCTGTGCATAGGACATTATTTGCAAATCCTTTTTTGCATACCTCATTGCCATGGTAACAAAAAGTGCAACAAAGTAAATTTTAACCTGAAAGGAAAGTCTAACTACAGTGTACTTCCACCCTCCTGCAGTTCATGTATACTTATGTTTTTTGTGCTTTATTCAATTTCTATATCAATCATGCCTCGAGGGGTAATGTTGTTTTTCCCCAGTGATGCAAACAAGAGTAGGTATCCTGCCATCGGTGTTGTCTTTATCATCTGATATCTACATATATTATTGTTGATTTTTTTTCTTTTTTTTTTTTTTTGCAGGCAGTCACCATCTATAATTGCCTAAATATACCAAACCCATGACGGATTTCCACTTACTGGATGCTGTTTTCATTCCTATGAGTGAAATAATAAGGTAGTGTTTAGGTTTGGAGTAGCTGACCAAATAGTTTATATTGACAACAACAACAACAACAACAACAACAACAACACACACACACTCTCAGTCAACCCTGAACAATCTGGCCCTGGAGCCAGTAAATCTTTGCTACTGAGTTTATTAATATAACTATAATACTGCAGGTGGGCTGTATGGTGTTTGCATATTCTTCTTGTGCTTGTGTGGCATTTTCTCTGGCTTCTTTCCACTGTCCAAAACCATATATGTCAGATTAACTGCAGACCCTAGATCAGGGGTTGGGCAATCCCAGTCCTCGTGGGCCGCTGTCCTGCATGTCTTAGATGTTTTCCTGCAACGACACACCTGATTCAAATGAGTGGATCTCCATCTGCTTGTCATCACATCGTCAACAAGACCATTAACGACCCATTCATTTGAATCAGGTGTGCTGGAGCAGAGAAACGATGGCAGGGGTGGACTGGATTTGCCCACCCCTGCCCTAGATTGCCCACATGAGTGGGGGTGTGTGTGGTTGTGTGTGACCCTTGAAGGTCCAGGTCTTTTATCTTTTATCTCTGTGAGACTAAAGGCTAATAATAAAATAATAAATGTTGTTCTATGGGTTAATTCACTTTAACACTAATTGCTCTGGTTCTGCTCTGGCCCAGCTCACTCACCTCTGGCCGACATCCCCCCTGCGTCAGCAGCCACTGTAAGCAGGCCAGGTTGCCGGTGGCCGCCGCGTCGTGCGCCGGACTCGCACCGTTGTTCGCCAGGCAGTTTCCCGGCAGTCCGGCTTCCTCCACCAGGAAGCGCAGGCAGGCCAGTTTCCCAGCCCGGGCAGCGTGATGGACGGGCGAAGCTCCCAGCACATCCTTGACGTCGCCGTTGAGCGCTTTTGCCGCTAACTGCACTTTCAGGGTCTGCACGTCGCCCTGCCGCGCGGCGAGCAGCGTCCTGTCGCCCTCCACCACCATGACTGATTCTCCTTACGTCGCCTCCTTGCTTTGACCCCGATTAGTTCACCGGGGTAGAGGTCAGCATTGTACTTTAAGAAGCCTCAGATCATGTCAGTCACCAGGTTAGTTTCGTGGGGAAATTAGCGCGCCATGGATCTTTACGGAGCGATGGTCAAAAGCCAGATACTTTCAGAACCGAACACCGTTTTACATGTTAAAGTAAGACTCAGTTCATCCTTCATTATTCGAGGGACAAACTAACCTGTTGTTTGCGCGACGCTGTGGCTCAGTTATCCGCTTCTTTTCTGTCCTCCTGAACACCTGTTACGCGCACTCTCTCTCCTGCCCAGTAAACGATGTGGTATAACCAACTTTATTTACCTTTCTCGCTGCCTTATAATTAAACTGACGCATTATGGGCCCCGGAGAATATTTGGTGGTGTTTTTCTTCCTATAGCAGATGGCGACATGGGACTCAGCACCTGTTAAATAATCCAGCAGGGGGAGGACCGCTGAGCCTGTTACAAGTTGCTGCTCTCTGGAAATCGGCTCAGACGTTAAAGGAGCAGTGCGCGCAGCCTGCTGGAAACTCTCGGTGAACCCCAGCAAAGAAAGTCTTAGGAGCGTCTCGGAGGGTTTCTGTCAAGTGCAGACCCACAGCTAATTTAGAAACTGGCCCAGTCTTGTTCGCATACAGCTTCATTCATGTTTACATCTAACAGCATCACTCCATATCTGGAGTTTAGATGCTGTGTAGGTCCATCTGCTGGCCTCATGGAAAACTGTAATGTAGACCTGACTGTAACCCTTGTTTCTCTGTATAATAAAGATCCTGATTATAGACATGTATTATTTTTATGTATTAAGTATTTTAAAAAGCCCTTACTAAAATGTTGAATTTCCCTTCTGGGATTAATACAGTATTTTTCATTGCATTTCATGTTGTTATTAATGAAAATACCAATTTAGGTTGGAGTAAGGCACAATGGACACCAACTGGTCTGTTTATTATAACAAAGCCCTAAATAACTTGCCATCCATGTGTTCTTTTTTATTTTGTTTTTGTGATGTGACCCAGAGACTCACATCAGAACCAACTTGTTCTCCTTTAAAGCTGGACATAAAAAGTGTTTTTTGCAGCGTTTAGTTGCAGGCTGAGAAAGTCTGTTATCGATTCATGACATTACTGATGCTAAACAAAAGGTTAAACAACGTTAAGAGACAAACTTTAAGAGCCAGTGATCAGTGGATATAAATATGTGCAGTGACTGAACTAATTTGCTTATCATGCAATGAATTACTTTAGATTAGGTTTCTACGATTTTCCTCTATTGAAATTTAGAGGACAACAATTCCACTACGTGATTGGCATGCCTTATTGATCATTATTTAACATGTCTAAACCTTTAAACCCACACTATGTAACAATGTCACGCCAGAACAAATGGGGGCAGTATATCACAAGAAAGTGGTGTAACTGTGCAAACAGGAGTGCTGCCAGAGCTTGACGGTGGGTGCTTCTGACGTGCCTCCATCATACCGATAAACAACCGATCAAATTTCATCCCGCTCAGTTCACAAGTCTGAATACAGTCCCGCCCCTCCTGTACGGTTTCATCAACTACCACTAGCTGTGTGGCCGCGATTCTCCTGTCAACACCTGAAAAAGCTGAACTTATCTCAACTTCTGACAGGAGCAACAGCGGCACAACGGACCCACAATGCACTTTGGCAATGCTTGATGTCGTCCCATTCAAAGTTAATGGAGAGCAATGCTGTTGATGCTTCTAACGTGCAGATGTGGGTGACGGATAAGATGAAGCAAAGTGTACCTCTAGTATGTGTTTAATATTGGGTCTTACACGTCTTACATGTAGCAACTTTTTTGTTGACAATATCCACTATTCCACCTCTGTATATATACTTTTAATTTTTTTTTTTTTTTACAACTGTCTGCATATATATTGGGGTGCCATAACCCCTTTTGTTTAAATGTAATTTGCTCTTGCAGCAGATACAGGTTTTCTTGTGAGCACGTCAGGGTGAATGTGTCCTTCTGACAGTCTGATCTAACTTCACTTGGACCTGAGACTGATTCTGTCAGAAAGGACAAAAAAATCACAGACAGGGAAGCATGAAAAAACAAACAAAGACTTCCCCCTATATATATGTTAAAATGGAATAACCCCAGACAACAAACCCCATAAAAAAAAAAACAAACATTCAGCAGGTTTTGCTTCAACTTGAAGAATCAACAAAAACGTGTTACTGGTATCTTATTTTTCTCTTACAGTATTAAATTGTATTATAAAATCATAAAATAAAGTAAGAGCCAGATGCAAATTACAGCCTACTTGATTTCCTTGGACTCGACTGTGATGAGCTGTAATACTTTTCATCACCAAGTGGTGGCAGGAAAGCCACGTCACACTGTGTGCCTCCACCTGCAAAAGGTGAGTCCAGGTATCAGGTGCTCGTTTAGTATTGGCTCCTTTAAATCACCGTTAACTGTTTCATTTGGCCCTATATTAGAGCTATAGAAGGACTAATAAATAATATATAATCCTATAGCTAATGGTGGAGGTTTTTGAAGTTGACCGTCACTTCACAGGCCCAATTGGAGTATGTACTGCTTTGTTTGGAAATTGAATGTACAGTACAATATCAACATTTCAAACAGGGTTATGCTTCCAACAGAGCTGATGAGCTTTTATATTATTATTATTATTATTATATAGGGTAGCTTATTTATGCGTTTCTTATTCATTAGAAACAGAAATAGCGGCAGCTATGATCGCGCAGGCTCACAGCTCTGCTTCCCCAGCGTCAGATTAGGCTGATTGATTTTTCCGCTCTGGCGGCTTCAGAGGGACGTGGGTGGGTTTACAGCGGAGATCGTGAGGGCGGGGGGGTTGGTGGGAGAGGCCCGTGCTCGGCGCGTGCCTCTGCGGCCCATCTGCTGCAGCGCTCCAACTGTCATAGACACCGCGCGTAATTTGGAGATGCAGAGCGGTGATTCCCACGAGCGTCCTGACAAGTGGTACAATTCCCCTAGAGGAGGTGGATGGTAATGACTCTCTAGCACGCTTCAGGGAAGGAGAAGGCCGCGAGCCTCTGAGCCCAGATATCTGCTACATCACAGGAAAAAACCCGAGTAGCTTTTATTATGTCGTGAGGACTGTAAGGGGTCAGATGGCATCCTGGATGCATTACTATAGGCTGAACCAATATGGCTTATTTTTTATATTTTTTTTCAGAGCATTTGTACACAGGGTCTAAGCGTGATATTTTAACAAAGTTGCCCCCAAAGGAGGAAAGCAGGAATTCTCAGTGATTTAATTTAGCAGACCAAATTGAACTGAATAATGTAATGTAAGATCATGTTCCACGCTTTCTAAAATAAACACAACTCCACTTGTGAATATATAACGCCACAACAACTGATAACCAATTTTCTGCTTGATATATTTGAATGTAATCTCTTTTTTTCCTCATGAGTTTGAGAGACACATCCAGTCAGATGAGACAGTCCTTCCTCTGCGCAGCTGCGAGCCTTTGATGCTCAGTCTGACACAAGGTTTAATCAAGTGGAGTTAATGGTGGACTCCTTTTCCCAGCGTTCCTCAAAGACATTCCCACAACTTCAGGCCGCGAGGAGCTAAATCCCCACTGAACTGGAAAAAGGGGCAGCCAACGGTTTTCCCCACCAAGTCTGGATAAGCTGGGATATTTCTTGCACGCGTCAGACGTGCGACAGTTATTCAAATTAGACTCGATTATTCAGCGCGTGGGCCCCATCTATTGTATGTTCACATCTGCTGCTGAGCGGGAACATTCAAATCAGAGGGCATTTTCTGTTCAAGTTCGTGCCTCCTGTAACTTGACATGCCGTGGTTGGTTTGTAATAACGGCGTGGACCCAGAAAGATGTTAGAGCTGCTCAGTTTCATATTTACATTAATGCTATAATAACAACGACCTTGAACCATCTCATTCAAAATTTCCAAACTGAGCGAGTTTCCCAGCATCACCACGAAAAATAAGACATTTACGGATTTATTCATTTATATATTCATTATTAGTTCATGCTATACTGCATGTGTTGAATAAAAAAAATAACCTATGGCAGGACTGATGTAGTTACAGAGCAGCTCCTCGCGCCCATCTGCAGCGACTCAGCTGTTTGGCGCGTGCCACAGAGTAATTGCTTTTTGCCTGAGCAAACCTGGGCGCGTGCAGGGAGAAGTCCATCAATTTATATCTAACCATACATAAAATCATCTTTTACGATATAATCGAAGGCATTTATAATAGAATACAGTTTATGTTATTTATGATATATAGCTTGCAGCAATTTTATACAACAGCAATCCTGCTGTTTTATTCTCAACAGTGTAAGTGGGCTGTGGCCCATTTCAGTATTGTGTATTAAATAAAGAGACCAACACAAAACAAACTTTATTGAGCAGCTGAAATAAGACAAACACACGCAAAGAGAGAAAATGACTTTATTTGCAATTCTCATGCTCAGATTTATTTTCTTTCTTTCTTTCTTTCTTTCTTTCTTTTGTCATTTTATTTTATATTCAAATTTAACTCCAAAGAATCATTTACAGCAGTATTCTGCTTGGAACATAATAGCCTTATAATATTACAGTCTTCTTTGTGTAAAGTAAATTATTTAAGTCATTATAAATGTAATTCCACCTATAGGCCAAAACATCAGATAAAAATACTATAAAAATTGCTAGCTACTTTAAGTAAGATGGTTTACAATTCTGTACCTTAAAAACTACAGTGGGCTTACTCATCATGGAAAACTGTGTGAAGAGAAATCTGAAGTTTGACCTGCCCAGTTGGGTTATTTTTGTTTTCCTTTTTTTGAATAAACTATTTATCTTTACGAAGCCTTTAATTTGCACTTCATTTATACAAATCAACTTTATAATCTCAAGATCAAATTTGAAAAAATGTCTTTTAAATGTATTTTTAACAAGTACAACAGAATGCAAATGTCATGTTATAGAAAATACTGCCTTAAATTCCTGTAATACAAATGCTTTTTTGACAAGACACTGACCTCTGTTTTCTAAATTTGAGTTTTCTTTCTGAAGCTGATTCGTGAAGCAGTTGAGCTTTCTTTTCATTTTATTTTTTAAAAGAAGCTCCAAAAAGTCCATTTTTAGGCCTACTAAAATAGCAGTACATATTGCACAGCTTGTCTGAAACTGCTCATCTGGATACTTTCCTGATCTTCTCACAGCCTCGAGACCCAGTCTTCAGTCTTCTTGTACTCACCACGCAGGCGTGAAGTCTCAGACAGATTCAGTCATCCGTGAGCTGCAGTGAGAATTTCTACGGTCAGACTTTCTCACACTCAGCAGCAGCAGATAGGGCAAGTCATCTGAAGAGACAGGCGTTCAAACAGTGTAACATCAGTGGCAAAAAGTCAAAGGAAAATAAGAGATGAAAATAAATTTGATCTTAAATTCACTTGTCTTTTTCTCTCTCCTTTTTTTTTTCTAACAGAAGATCAAGTAAATTATTTAATACAACCACAAGTTATCTGAGCCAAAAAAAAGGGGAGATTTCAAAACAAGAAATATAATAGAGCAGCTTGTTTGTAATTTAATATTTATCTATAATAACCCCGAAGTCACGTGTTACGGTTACATGAATGCAGATACAGCCAACAGATGCATTTTAGCATGTTGGCCAATTTGTATTATCAAACTTTACTAACCTAACACCAAATCGTAAAGGTAAATATTCTAAATAAAAAGCCATCACCGTATTTCAGAGTGACGTGAGCTTGAACTACATGTAGGCTAAATGACCTTCGACATAGTGCTGAAGATTCGAGTTCGAGTTATGATAAACCCTCAAGCTCATATGGACATTAAAAAAAAACATAAAAGCTTTAGATAAAATAAAATGAATCAGAAACATACCAGTCATCTCGGCTGCTCTGTCCTGCTGCAGGTCTCATCATCTCCGGCTGCAGTTGTATTCAGCGCCCTTTTACACCACGAGGTTTCAGGCTCACTGACAGCGACGCTTCTCTTTGTGGGCGGACACCTCACGTAGGCCACGCCCACTCATGGGATGCGCAACTCCGTGCCAGTTTTATAGGATAATAAGACGTTTACAATTCTATTAAGAATCATATCGTCAATTTTATATTCCTTCTTTTATAATGTGTATTTCAAACCGAAATCTTTTGTGTATCATTTACCATAAAGTCATGTGATTATTGCATCTATGTTATAAAATAAAAAGTATTTTTGTTTAAGCCTTGTATTTGCAGCAGTGCATACATTCTGAATGTGACACTCCTTTCATGGAGAGACCAATCTGATTCACTCTTTATTTTGTTTTATTTCATTTCATTTCATTTTCAGATGTTGTGTGAACTATAATAAAGCTGTGAGACAGAACTTGTTTTTATTTCACTTTTAATAAATAAAGAATCTCATGTTCGCTGATTTCCCCCCGGACAACTTTTAATGTCCCCTGCGTTTCCGTAACTTCAAAAATAAATGATCGGGGCAGGAAGGCCATCTGCTGCCTTTGTTCGCCTGGCTCGTGCTGCTCTCGTGCTCCTGATATGGCCAGAAATCCAATATTCAAAAACCCCGCCAAGAAATCGCCTGTCCAACAGATCTACCTCTATTTTACTTCTCTTGTCCAGTTCTCTGCAGCGCGCAGAACTAGGTAATAAAGGACGATGGAGTCAAAAACGTTGAAGTCTCAGGTCTGGCGTGACCTTCACGTCTGTGACCTCCAGACGTCGGTGGAGCGACTGCTGGTTTTCCTGCAGAGCGACGCAGTGCGTAAAAGTCTGCCAGAGCTGGAAACGACGGTGATTGGTGGAGAGTCCTACGCGACGCTCAAAGTTTATCTTCGTAAACTCTGAAGAGACAAACAAACGTGCACCACCAGATGTGAGCACGGAGCTTGGCTTTTGGCTTGGTTAGGCTTCTTTGAATATTCAAATCCTGTCTGAGCCGTCCATCTGAGTTTCCAAATATTTGTCCGCATCTACAACTACAAACGACGCTTCAGGACTGACGCTTTGCACTGGAGCAGATCTGATTTTGAAAGTGGAACAATGGCTGGACAAATAAATGACATAGCACCTACACAGAATGTAGTTTCACATTCAGGCTTAACACTCTCCATTTCAGAATATGTACCTGGTTTACTCCATCTCTGTTCTTTTTATTGAATATGTATGTTTTAGACTGATTTTTTTTTTTTAATCATCGTGAGCTGACAGGATAATAATACAGTCCATAATGTCGGGTTTCTCTGTGACCCTCAACACAGTTATAAGCATGTTGACTATGTTAACATTCAAACAATAGCAGTGCAGCTTAAAGCTTCAGGACACATTGACGTATTTTAGATGACGAAAAGCTGAAAAGAAATTATCGCCGACATCAAAAAACAATTACAGGTCTCTTTATTGTATAATGAAGAACTAAAAAAAACAAAAACACGGTGGGATTTAAATTCTGCATCAGTTTGGCATGTAACACATTTCGCAGATTGGAAGGACGTCCACCTTTTGTTATCGCCTCATAACAGCGACCTGATGGGACGCTGATGCGATTCGATGACGTCAAATGGATTTGGCGTAGCCTATCAGAAAAAAAGGTTTGGATTTTCTGCGTGGCAGGCTTTTTGTTTAAAAAAGAAATAGCGTTGGTTTAAGCGTGTGGAAGCTCATGGGCACATTTTATATGTGCATCCCCACAGGGAGACACACAGGTGTGTGTCTGTGATGGAGCATAAAAAAACAGAGCTACTGTCTGTAATTGTACCAGGGCATCAGTCTGTTCTTCTCAGGATGAAGCCCAAATATAGATTTCTCTTCTTCATTCTACCGACACACATCACATGCATGTGCTGTGTCAAAAGAAAAAAACAAATCAGCACAAACATGTTATTTTTTATCCCTTCAAGTGGAACAACAACTATAAGGTACAAAGTCAGGCCTTTATTAGCCAGACATCAGACATGTCTCTGTATCGTCCAAGACAATCCTAAATGTTTGTGTAGACAAGTTCTCTTCTGGTCTTGGCTCTTGAAGCTGCTTCATCTCTCATCTGAAAGACTGGTCGACAATTTCAGGTCTTTTGGGGTCATTCCAGTTGTACTTTTAACAACAAAAAGTGTTCCCCCCTTTAATTCCCTTATTCTTCAGCACCATGGACAGTGATCACTACACAGAGTATCACCACACGGATAAAAGGTGTCTGACACCTGATTTAAAATTACGGATGAAGCTTCACGATGGACGCCTCACGTACAGCCAGATAGAATAATATACATCCGTACAGGACCTTACTTACTGTAAGATACAAGTCTGTAATAAAACACTGCTTTACCTTTTGACTTGGGGGTTGATGCTCATAACATTCACGTTAAATGACTCAAGAAAGATGACAGTTTTCCTAGAAAGATTTTTCTGTTACTGATGTAACCCAGACTAAAACAGAAAATCTAACTTTTTCTTTTCTCATAGCTCCTCGAGTCAGACAGCTGCCCTGGATGTCTCTGCTTCTGTTGGAAATTTTTTCAAGTTAAATGACTGTTTTTCCTTGAAATGGGATTTATAAAAGGACCTGTTCTCTTAAGACAGAATCGGTGGGCCTTAGTCTTGTGTCTTTGAAAAAAGAGAGTGTAAGTTGTGGTTTTCTCCAAATGGCATTGTAACATTTTAAGTTCTCAATCAGGCAATGTCCCTTTTATTTTTTGTTGTTGATAGTACTGAACAAAAGTGATAAGCCAGTTAAGACTATACAACAAAATGTGAATGAATTGTTGTGCACTTCACCTGAAATAAAGGCATTTTTCTTTGTTTCAGGTGAACTGATGGTGTTTCTGGTGTCACCTGCTTAAGGCCCAACTGTATGTTCAGACAAACTGGTATTATCAGCTGAGCTCTCCGTGGTGTTAAAGATTATTAAAATGATGGCATTGGTTATAAGATACTCTGAAGGCATTTTCAAAGTTACTATTATAAAATGTGAAGTAGTACAAATTTCCATCATGATTTCCAAAAATATATGTTGATGCTGCATTGTTTGCCAAATCTGATCTCAAACCTATAAGGTGTTTAAATTACAACACATCAAATCAAAGAGACAGTTGAGAATGAATAACTGTTAAGTGTTTGAGGTTTCATTTTCAAAAGAAACTCACACAATACCTATTCAGAATAGTTTAGATTGTTAGTTTGAGTTTATTTACAGTAAGTGCTGGACATTTCAGCCAGAACAGCAATATATGCCTGCAAAGTCAGCATTTTGTATTAAAAACAACAGTCAACTGAAATGTTTGTCTTAAAATCCAAGCCATGAACCACAGATCATATCAGTGTTATGAGTTTTAGTGATGAGCTTTTTACCATTATTCAATACTTGTGTGTGTGTGTGTGAGCCTAAATATGATAAAAAGATCTTTTAGTAGGTGATATTCAATTACCTCTTGTCCCAGTCCACACCACTTTAAATCTGTTAAACCTTTGGCAGAACAAAAGGGCTTTTGGCACAAATGCACTATATGCCATTTAAAGATTGAGCAGTGTGGTTTGGACTTTGACTGTCTGTCAGTCATGAATAAATTGTTTAAGGATTCATGGAAATGAAAACCGTCTTTCATTCTTTTCTATGTCTGCAAAATACTCATATTTTAGAATTAAAATGTGCAATTCACTGAGTCACAATCATCACTTTGACTTTTACTGCATCCACCATAATCAATATAAATAATCAGTCATATTAAGCGAGTCACTAAAGCAAAACCACAGTGTGCTATGTTGGCCCATACAGCAATTATAGCATTTACTGGAATTCTCTTTAGTAATTAAACAACAGATGTTATTATGATATGTAATTTTTCTTCATAGGCAACAGAGAAATAGACTATATCAGTTAAATAAATGCTTTTTGTTTGCTCCTCGATGAAATGAAAAAGAAGCTAAATAAAACTGTCACAGCAGAAATCTGTTCTTGTTTTTTTGTCGTATTAAGTGACTTAAATCACTTTAACTGTGTTGTTTTTATTGTTATTATATGAATCTATTCGTTTAAGAAAGAATTAAACATATTCTGAGTCTTTACATCACATTATTAATTTCATTTCATTCTAAATGTTTTTTTTAAAACAGTTTTCTTTGGCTGTGTTGTTGCGTGTTCAGACGCAGACACCATCTCTGATCTCAGTACAGATGCTTCGGTGCCATGGAGATCACGGTGGCGTGCATGCTGGCTTGGGATGCCAGACATCCTTTCATGTTCCGTCGCTGTTTTAAGGCTAGAAAACAGGTCTGGAAACTTCCATGTGAGCCCATCACCTCAGACGAGGCAGAATCCATCGACGCTTTCGGTTTCACGCCTCAGTAAATCAGCCCCATCTGTCCGAGAGGTTTGGCTCGTGTCAGCCTCACGCCGTTTATGCAAATAGATCAAAATTTAGCAGATTTTATTCACAAACATGACACTGAGACTTTAGATGTTCTGTGAAGGGCTATTATTGTTTTTTTCTCAGAATTCTCTCCTCATTTTTCTCTCCAAACTGATAGCTTGTGTTTTTCTTTAATGGCTCTCATTCATATATTAGATCATCATAGCTTATACAGTTACTTTTGTAAGTTTGATCTTTATATGAATGGCATCTGTCGTAAAGGAGTTTAGAGGAAATAAAGGAGATAATCGTGTCCCTTCCCTATACATTTACTGTAAAACTGATCCCGGTTTGGCCGCTCTTCAACAAAGAATCCCTGCTCTCAGCTTGCACAGATGGATACCCACGCTGAAACCAAGACAAAAAAGGTCTCAACCGAAACCCTCTCTTGGATTTTCCCCCCTTTGGTCTTATCTCGAAGGGCTAGTTCCCATACAGGGCTTGATGGCAGTTATTTGGGGCCCCATGGGGCAGGGCGCGTGCAAGATTCAGTATCTGCGGGGCTTGACAAAACAAGTGTGTTAAAACCAAAACGAGTTGTGGATGAATTTGGTTTTATTTTAAAAACAAACTAGAACTGGAACTGCATCTTTAACTCATCCTGTTGTTTCATGAGAAGTTGCCATTATGAATAGTAAAGAATCGTATCCCGGTGTGTTATTTTATACATTGTTTACGCAGCGCAGTTGCGTCTTTGTGTTTAGATTTAGTGGCGCAAACTTCCCTCGCTTCCTCCGTCTAAAAAGACAAGAACGCGCTCGAGGCGCATAACGGTGAGAGTGAAGCAGAGCTGGAGCTGGGATGCTGGTGGTGGTGGGAGCCTGCAGCAGAGCAGGGGGGTGGGGGGGTGCACCGTGCAGAGACCGAGGAGGAAAAGGGAGGGGGTTTCCCATCTGTTGCGCTGGTTGTGGCGCGTGCCGAGCGCGAGTCCCGCAGACGGCTCCGAGCCCCTTTGGTAAAATACAACGAAGCGAAGTGAAAATCTTTAAATATGCGCAAAAATAAAAGGGTCTGTTTTCAAACGTTGGCAACGTTTTTTTTTTTTTTTAATTATTGGTATAGTAGCTATTTAACGATTTGAAGCAATATGGGGCCCTTTAAATAAGGTTTAGTCTGTTTGGCCATCGAGTTTCTGTTTAAAGCCAGCTCTGGAGCAGACCTGTGCTGATGTTTCCGGTTCTTCTTTCCTCAAACAAGCGCATTGATACACGTATCTCTTTGCATGTACTGGAGACTATTTAGGCTCCTCCCACCTGCAGGTAAACGCCACGTTGTTGTTGTTGAAAATGAGTTTTTGAGGGTCCATTAGCAGATGTTAAGCCACATAGCGTGGCTTGGCTAACTAATTTATTCATTTTAGTTTTAGATTCACCTCGACGTCTCCAATTCGCCTATATTTGGCGCTTTTTTTTTTTGTTATGGCGGGAGTATAGACCTACAAGATCTGCAAGCACAAACACGCGTACAAAATTTCATCAGGTCCTTGCTTTCATTTTATATGCAACTTTTTAATTTTCAAAAATTCAGTGCAACTCTTCGGGTAACTAATAAAATGGATCTTTAACTGGTTTGAGCATCTTGTCAGCAAAGCAAAATAAAACAGAGCCATTAACAGATGAGTTTGATCATCTGTTCATTATATTAACAAAGCAGTGTGGAAAATGAGCCTGTATTGTAGAGAACTACAAAAAAGGAGCTTTGGGAGTCTTGGGGATAAAACTCCTTTTGGGTCAAATGTGTAATTAGATCTCAGATGAACGTTGAAGCTTCTGAGCGCGAGCGACAGCGCAACATTATCACGAAACTCCGCATACCAGCGCGCAGACACGCAGGGGAGCAACGGGAGCAGATGGCCCAGACAGGAGCCATCTTCCCAAGGGCATCGCCTCGCCCCCCCCCTCCCCCCTCAGAGCAGTGGCTTGTGTTCCCTCCCCTCTGACGCCCCGGAGACGTATAAATACGAGGCTCTTGAGCTCAGAGGCACATCCGAGCTCAGTCGCTCCGGGGAAAAGTATCTCACTTCAAAAAACACAAGTACAAGTATCAAGCGAAATGAGTCCCAGCATCACTGCTGAGGCCAGCCAGCCTCTTCCTGCGCGGTCCACCGTGGCCCAGAGAAAACAAGCCAACGAACTCAGAAAGGTAAGAAAAGGACAGAATCTACGCATCTGTAATCTGTGCTGGAAATATTTAAGAACAATGTTTTACAGAGCAGCCTAATAACGTATTTTATATAATTTCTTCCAGACTCTGAAACCCCTGTTGGAGAAGAGAAGACGTGCTCGCATCAACGACAGTCTCTCTCATTTGAAGAGCCTGATTCTGCCCCTTGTCGGCAAAGACAACGCGCGGTACTCCAAACTGGAGAAAGCTGATATTCTGGAGATGACCGTCCGCTTCCTCAGAGATCTTCCTTCCTCCCCAGTCAAAAGTGAGCACCGTCTCTATTATAAATCTAAAGTTACACGTCTTCATTTGCTTCATCTGCTTTATCTGAGAGCCCAGTCACTGATCAGATATCTCCCCGTCCTCCTCCAGACTCAGCAGACAGCTACAGAGAAGGTTACAAAGCGTGTCTCCAGCGCGTCTCCGCTCTGCTTCCCAAAACCAGCCTGGATCACGACGCGTGCCAGCGGGTGCACGACTTCGTTCAGCAGTCCATGTCTGCCACCGTCACCCCGACCTGCCGGAACTGCTGCGCCCAGAGCTCCAGGGACTCTCCCTCAAATCCAGCAGAGGCTCCTGAGCCTCAAATCCAGCCTCAGCTCCAGGCTGGAGAGCCAGTCCCGCGGCGGCGCGGCGGCGGCTCCCAGCAGGACGCAGTCAGGCCCGCAGCCGGTCAGCGCTGCCATGTGGAGACCCTGGTAGCCGGAATGGACACTTAGCTCTTGTGTGTTATTTATTTAGTGATGTTTACTATACTTTTTTTTTTTGTTTAATTAATGACAGACTTAGCAAAGAAGAAGAGTAAAAATGATGTGTAATACTGTTATTCAGCATATAACAAATGTTGCGCTTTCTGCCAGAGGGCACAGATCTCAAAGAAATGGAAGTCTATGGACTTTTTATAAAACAATGCAATCCTCTTTGGGGTTTCAAAGATACGGGTTGTAGACAACACTTTTGTAAAACCCCACGGGTTATTTTGTTTGAGGGTTGCACGATTGACTTAAAAGTATTTTGGTCTGTGCAACAGAGTAGTCTGTAAACACTGTGTGTTAAATAGGATTATTTATTGTTCATTGACGAAAAAGCTTGTTTCGTGACATTTCTAATGTTTTGTCATTGACAAAAGATTTTGAATAAATGCTCACCTGACACAGATGGCCAACTTGTTTGATCTTTGGCATTGGGGCTGGGTCAAGGATCTCAGATGTATAATTAACCCCATGTGCTCTAATGAGAGGGTTCTCAGGGCAATGAAAGGAAAGAAAAAGGCGCGCAAACGCAGAGAGCCACGGGTCAGCCGCAGCCCATTGATGCTGATGAGCAGCTGCTCCATTGTTGCTGATGTGAGGCGCCTCTCCTGTTGCCGCCAAAACTGTGTGGGAAGAAGACTTGTTGTGTGAGAGGAAACACACTGAAGCTTATGCAGTTGCAACATGGAGAGAGCCCCCAAACACAACTGTTGTGCCAAGACAGTTGTATTATAAATAAGACTACATCTTATTGGTTTGTTAGCCATTTTACAACTATCAGTCACCCATAATTATTACAATATTACCGAACAAAACATTTAAGATTTGGTGGTTTTTCTTTGAAATGTTAGTTGTCAAATAACCCAGATTTACTTCTCTATCCAAACAATACAGGAAAGAGGCAGCATATTATTCTTCCAACAGCAGTTTTACTAAACAAACTGTTCATCTACCTCCACTCATAACTGCTGCAGTCTGCTTTTCAGGTCTCGGTTTTATTTTGATTAATGAGGGAACACAATTTCTACATGCATCAACCTCCCCAAAAAAGTATGTAAAAACCACAGTGTAGAAAAAAAACAAAATCATTTTTCATGTAACAAAAAAAAAAGGACAGAGGAATCTATATTTGTTGAAAGCATAGTGAGTCCAAGAATCATCTTTATAACTGTATAAAAAGTGAGTTTCATCAGTAAATATTTTGTGGAAGTTATATAAGCTAACTTCGATCATTTTAGCAAAACATATTTATTGAATGAAACAATCATTAAACTTCTTAAAAAAGTGACCATGAAAAGGGATACTTTAAGTGATAAAGACTAAAACGGCCTTAAATGGATACAATTACTTTTATTGAGATGTAAGTCTATTGTCTGTCTAATGCAGGACAAATGATACAAATGTAGGAAACAAAATAGGTAAGGTTTGATGAATAATTCTGCAGACTTTTCTTCTTTTTAGTTAAATTAGAACAGGTCTCAACATGGAGATATTAGAAATTATTGATAACCATTTGGGTCAGAGAAAATTAGCTTTTTGCTTAATGTAATTAAGTAAAAAAAATGAATGAATAGAATTAAACAGAGTCAATAAAATGCTAGAAACAGTGTATTATAAAATGGGAAAACATAAACCACTTTTGAAAAAAAGAAACACTCATTGATTCTGCTGAAGTTTCTGTCACTAACATATAAGACAGTTGTTCTTAATAGAGATACAAAGTAATTAATGAGATAGAACCGTATTTGAAGTCAGATGTTGCCTCAGTTTGCAGATGTTTAGTGCAGGCTAACTGATGAGAGCTAAAGGCACTGAGGTTGTATTGCATGTGAGGAAACCAAAGAATGTTTGTGTTTCATTCTGGTTTCCTTTCTTAGTCAGCTTTACCGTGTGAGTTACAAAACATATGTTTATTTTGCTAATATAAGAAGGATGTGAGACACTAATGTGTCTACTGAATATTATGAACCTTTTAAAAAAAAGATAAGGACCTCTCATACAGTTGATAATACATATTGTATACATTTAAAAATGTCCTAGTTCCTGAGATGGTACATAGTGGAATTGAATACAACAAACAATATCACGTTCCAGATTCCATCTTTTTCGTGTCAATGGATTTGATTTTCTGACTAGTGTACTAAATGCAGCGTCTTTAGGCAGATAACATGCAAACATTAGACACTGGACTGAATGAAGCATCATTCAAGAGTAGATCTGCTGCTCTTCCACAATGAGAAGAGCCAGTTCAGTCAATTCTATTCAATTCAATACTTCATTGGACTCAGAAAGGAAGATTATAATCTTGCAGTCAGCATAAAAATCACAAGTTCAAAAGTTATTGTTGGGCAGCCGTGACCACATGTACTGTAGCAAAGTTGAAAAAGTCTCAAACTGAAGAGACTGTCGTTGAATAACTGTGTTGTGAAGAGGATATGCACTGTTATCCATTATTCTTCTTTTCACAATCAGCTAAAGGAGCTTTAGAACAGTCTCTAGAGTATTGCCAGCTTTCCTTATCAGTTTGTTTGACTTATCTTATAGCTTTGATGCTACTACCCCAACAAATGCCTGCAGATGAAACTGCACTCTGCCACAAACGTAGATATGCAATAATTTGCATCTCGCTGCAAAACAGTGAAGGACCATAATTTTCCTCAAGAAGTACAGTCTGCTCTGTCCCTGTTTGTCGACAGTCTCAGTGTTGCATCTCTAATCCAGTCTGATGTCCAGATGAACACCCTCTGCCATCACCAATTCTACTCCCCAAGATGAAATGCTGTTTGGGTTCCTCTTGATCCTCCTAAAATCCACAGTCCTTTCCTTCAGTCTCATTCACACTCAAGGTGACGTGACTGTTCTCACAACATGCCACAAAGTGGTCCACTAGATCTATACTCTGAGGGTTAGGGTCCCGCAACAGCAGAACTGTCTGAGCATCCCTGGAGGTGACAGAACCTCGGTGGTCAGAGCGAGAGAAAGTTGAGTTGGATTGAGGTGATACCTTTGCCTTTGCCAGGTACTGCAAGCAGAGAAGAGGCCTCGAGGACAACCAGAATCACTGAAAGGACATGCTGGGCAGCTGGCCTGTTGAAAACATGGTCAAAGAAAATGGGCAAAGAAAGTTGGAGAAGAGATAAATGGATGTATTTGTTAGTCTCTGTGAGTTGATGGCCAGCACTTCCTATCACTTAAAGAGCAATAGTTACACATTTCAATATACACTGAAGGGAGTTATTGCAAGGACCACAGCAGTTCGAGACTTTTCCCAGAATAAGCCGGGACCCTGCTTATTAGTAGGTGTTCAAAATTATTATTCTTTTAGATGACAGGAGGAGGAATGTAGCTCTGTCAAATCACAGAAAGTTGGACTCCATCCCTGTTTTTATAGGTAACAGAAAAAGTCTGGCTAAATATGCAGAGAAACAAGATTCCCCCAACATATTCAAATCTTGTGTTCATTCATCATCAACCTGCCCAAAACAAAAACTGGACCGATAATGCTCTGAGCACACTCAAACCTAGCGTTACTAAATGTTAGATCTTTGGCAGGACAAACATTTCTAATCAATGATTTTATTATGAAGCACAAACTCAGTTTCTTCTATTTAACAGAAACCTGGTTAGACAGAGAAAATGATTCAGTTGTTCTTATTGAAGCAACTCCTCCAAACTTCAAGTGTGTGAGTGAAGCTAGACCACACGAGAAAGGTGGAGGAGTTGCTGTTACTTTGCATCATTTGAATATGTAGCTCTCCAGATGAATTCCCTCTGGTCGTGTGCTGTTCCTTAACATATCTAGGCCACCTAAACACTCTCTTCTACAAGCTTTTTTGAAGACTTTTCTGAACTTCAGTCAATAATCTGTGTTGATTTTAATCGTGTAGCTGTTGCTGGAGATTTCAACATTCATACTGATAATGTCCAGGACAGAATAACCAAAGAGTTATGTTGTGTTATTGATAACTTTGGTCTAACTTAGCATGTGAAAGAAAAAACGCATAACAAAGGACACTGTTTGGATTTAGTCATCTCCAAAGGTCTGAATATTTCCAAGGTCGTGGTGATGGATGTTGCTCTGTCTGATCATTCCTGTGTTTTCTTTGAGAGTGCTGTTATTGTCAACAAGAATGTCCAAACAGAAGTTAAAAAAAAAAGGATACATGGGTAAAAATGCCAGTGCCTTCTCTCCCTCACCCCCTCTCTCCTGGCCCTCAGTTGATGAGCTTGTGGATCATTTCAGTGGTAAAATTAGAAGCATTATTGATGTCATTGCTTCCATCAAGGTGAAAGTGATCACTGCCAAAAAGAGAGCTCCATGGAAAAATGCCACGCTGTAAAAGCTGAAAAACGAGAATGTCGGAAAACTGAACGCAGGTGGAGGAAAACAAAGTTGCAGGTTCACTATGAGATCTATAAAGAAAGACTGAGGATTTATAATCTGGAGCTGAGAAATGCAAGACAATCATTCTTTTCTGACATTATTGCTAAGAACAGTAATAATGCTCATTCCCTGTTTGTTACTGTTGACAGGTTAACTAACCCTCCTGTGTCAGTAACCCCAGAACTACTATCCAACCAGGCCTGTAATAAGTTTGCTTCCTTCTTTACTGACAAAATTCAGAAAAACAGGCAGTCACCGCATGCTTCCACACCAGGGGCAGGACATACAGGGGAGGAAATAAGTATTTGATCCCCCGCTGATTTTAGCAGCTGTCATACTAAGAAATAAATGAACAGTCTCAGAATTCTATGGCAACTTTATTTTAACAGTTATAGAATCAGAATCAGAATCAACTTTATTGCCAAGTACGATTTTACACATACGAGGAATTTGTTGTGGCGATGATGGTGCATGCAAGTTAAGGAAAAATAACAAACAATGTAAACTAAAAATATTACAATATAAATATATATACACAAACTGTTTTTTGCATTAAGGGCAGAGTGACCAAGAGTGATGTGCCACGAAAATGTGCAAATGAACAGATAGTGCAGACTGAGCGTTAATGTAACGCATAGTGTTCTGAGTTCTGTCAATGTTACAGCAGTGTCAGAGTCAGAGGTGGAGAGTGAGGAGTGTCGGGGGGTTCCAGGTCTTATTGATAAGGCTGACAGCGGATGGGAAAAAACTGTTCTTGTGCCGTGAGGTTTTGATCTTGATAGTCTGCAGCCTCCTGCCAGAGGGGAGTGACTCAAAGAGTTGGTGTCCGGGGTGGGAGGGATCAGCCACAATCTTCCCTGCAGGCCTCAGGGTCCTGGAGGAGTACAGGCCCTGAAGAGATGGGAGATTGCAGCCAATCACCTTCTCAGCTGACTGAATGACACGCTGCAGCCTGCTCTTATCCTTGGCGGTGGCAGCAGCGTACCAGATGGTGATGGAGGAGGTGAGGACAGACTCAATGATGGCTGTGTAGAAGTGCACCATCATTGTCTTCGGCAGACTGAATTTCTGCAGTTTATTGAAAGAATATTGAAAAAAAAATGTGAGAAAATGACATGAAATGGAAAACAAAAATTAATTTGCAAGTCACTGAGGGAAATAGGTATTTGATCCCCTAGCAAAAGATGATCTAATACTTGTGGCAAAACCCTTGTTGGCAAGCACAGCTGTCAGACGTTTCTTGTAGTTGCTTACTAGGTTTGCACACACATCAGGAGTAACTTTCGTCCACTCCTCTCTGCAGATCATCTCCAAATCCTGAAGGTTTTGAGGCTTGTGCTTGGAAACTCGCAGCTTCAGCTCTCTTCATAGATTTTCAATAGGATTAAGGTCAGGAGACTGGCTAGGCCATTCCATGACCTTGATGTGCTTCTTATGGAGCCACTCCTTTGTTTCCTTGGCTGTATGTTTTGGGTCGTTGTCATGCTGGAAGACCCATCCACGACCCATTTTCAATGTTCTCGGGGAGGCAAGGAGGTTGTCACCCAAGATTGTGCGGTACATGGCCCCGTTCATCTTCCCATCGATGCGGTGAAGTCAACCTGTCCCCTTAGAAGAGAAACACCCCCAAAGCATAAGGCTTCCACCGCCATGCTTGACAGTAGGGATGGTGTTTTTGGGGTCATATTCAGCATTTCTCTTCCTCCAAACACATCGAGTTGAGTTGAGGCCAAAGAGCTCAATTTTGGTCTCACCTGACCACAGCATCTTCTCCCAGTCTCTTTCTGAGTCATTAATATGTTCGTTGGCAAACCTGAGTCGGGCCTGGATGTGAGCCTTCTTGAGCAGAGGGACCCTGCGTGCACTGCAGGATTTTAAACCATTGCGTCTCAGTGTATTACCAATAGTTTTCTTGGTGACTGTGGTCCCAGCTGCCTTGAGATCATTAGCCAGCTCCTCCCGTGTAGTTCTCGGCTGATCTCTAACCTTTCTCATGATCATTGAGACCCCACCAGGTGATATCTTGCATGGAGCCCCCAGCCTAGGTTGATTAACAGTCATGTTGTACTTCTTCCACTTCCAAATAATTGCACCAACAGCTGTCACCTTCTCATTCAGCTTCTTACTTATGGTTTTGTAGCCCATTCCAGCCTTGTGGAGTTCAACAACTTTGTTCCTGACATCTTTTGACAGCTCTTTAGTCTTGCCCATGGTAGAGATGGTGGAGTATTACTGAGTCTGTGGGCAGATGGTTTTTTATACAGGTGACTATTTGGAACAGGTGTCTCTCATGCAGGTAATTACTTCAGTGAGATTAGGAGTATGCCAGTGGTCTGTGGGAGCCAACACTGGTCAAGGTTGGTCGGGGATCAAACACTTATTTCCCTCAATGACTTGCAAATTGATTTTTATTTTTCATTTCGTGTAATTTTCTCATTATTTTTCAATATTCTTTCTACAACTGTTAAAATAAAGCTGCCGTAAAAATCTGAGACTGTTCATTTATTTCTTAGTATGACAACTGCCAAAATCAGTGGGGGATCAAATACTTATTTCCTCCACTGTACATCACCACTGTGCCCACTTAAAGGTGGGGTAGGTGTTGTTTGAAAAACGGTTCCAGCAATCCAACTCAAGTGAGATTTTGAAAATATACACTTCCTACCTCCTCCCAAAGGCTCCGCCTCCTCCTCTTCATCTCTCTGATTATACCCTCTAGACTGGACCAAAACGTTTAGTTTTTTTTTTTTGCAAATATTTTATTTCAGTGGGTGCAATGGGAATGTGAAAAGGTTTTCAGACAATATTGTAAAAAGTGTTGCAAAAAAACAACATCTACCCCACCTTTAAAAACATAAACACCATGACACACTTTTCTCCAATCAGTCCAAAAACCCTGGATGAGATCATTTGCCATCTGAAAACCACCACTTGCTGTTGGAGGTACTGAACCCAACCAGTTTCATATGCATATTCACCGAACCCTTCCTTATTGAAAAATAAAATGTTTTTTTTTTTCAAATTCAACACATATGTTTTATTGGTGCACAAAATGAACCCGTACATTAACATCACTGTGTTCAAAAAACAAAGCCAATGTGATGCATGAACTGCATGAATTACATACCTTACTTATTATTTATCATTCATTTTCTGAGCCTGCTTTATCCGACCACTTTCTTTTTTTTTGCTCGACATAGTTAGTTTGGATGCATGATGTACCATCATAAGTTGACTATTGAGCGCACCAAATTCCCTGATTGGCCAAGCAATGTAAGGTTATCACCTGTAGCCAGTGATGGCCAAGCGTGTCATCATGAATCATATGAGGTACGTGTCTTGACCTCTTCCAAAAGCCATAAAACCGACTCTCCAAACCCCAATGGTTTGATCAAACCTAGGTCAAGAACCACTGAGTTAACTGAAGACAAAACTGAAATAATAGTTTTTGGAGCCAAGGAAGAAAGATTAAAAGTCAGCACTCAGCTTCAAAGAGCTAAGTTAGAAACCAAAAACAAAGCCAGAAATCTGGGTGTAGTCATGGACTCAGACCTGAACTTCAGTAGTCACATCAAGACAGTTGTGAAGTCGGTCTATTATCACTTAAAGAACACATGCAGGATTAAAGGACTGATGTCTCTGCAGGATCTAGAAAAACTTGTCCATGAATTGATCTTCAGTAGACTTCAATGCAGTCCTGACAGGTCTCCCTAAAAAGACCATCAGACAACAGTTAGTCCAGAACGCTGCTGCTCCGGTCCTCATTAACACCAAGAAAGATATAACTTTTTGATTAACTTTTTGCATTTTTATATTTCTACATTCTAATATTTTATTTTATCTTTATTTCCTCCTTGTTTTAATGTACTCTTTAATGCTCTGTAATGCTTCTAATGTTTTATGTAAAGCACCTTGAATTGTCTTGTACATGAAATGTGCTATACAAATAAACTTGCCTTGCCTATTGCTTCTTTCCATAAAAAAAAGAAAGAAAAAACTCTTAGCACTTCAGTCCCAGAGAAGGAAGACTGAATCTCCAGTTTTCATATTGTCTAAAAGGTATACCAGCTAACAGTTAACAAGAGAATCCAGTAGTCTTACAGTCATTTCAACACCTTCCTTTGTGGTTCCAGGTGAGCTCCTTTGATTTGTATAGAAGGCTTTTAAATTCAACTGAAAACCTGTTGCACAGATAAAATGACTAAAACCTGTCCTACATGAGCATGGAAGCTACCGTCAAGTCTTAGATTAATCAGTTTACATTAACTCAATCATTGCTTGGCCAAAAAAGTCACACCACACACTCAGAAAAACCATTTTGACAATCTTTAACTCTGATGCCGTTATGTCAGCAGGGTCAGTGTAAGAGATGTCACATCTGTTTGTAACACTGCTGAGTCTCAGTTATTATATTTGTGCACAAGGTAAAAGTGCAAGTCACAACATGTAAATAAGAACATTTTGGAGTTAATACGAAGTTCGTCACTTAGAGCTCGCTGTAGAAATACATTTCCAGTGACCGTGCTAATAGGCTGGCTTTGTCCGGCTGGGTTATTGGGGGCGCAGAGAAATAGAGGGTAAGTCATCACCATCATTCAAGATTTTTTTTTTCTGGCACATCATTCCCTCAGAGGATGGCTCCTAACTTGCCTTCCAGCTTTTAATTATCTCTTGGACAGTGCTCGAGTTACAGCAGTCTCCTTTTTATTATTTATTTCCTTTATGCAGAGCAGTAATTTGACCCTTCTGAAACAGGATTAACATCTCTTCCATGACCACACGGTGTATTTTTCTACATGGTTGTTTAAGGAATGAGAAGCTCATTACACAACAAATTAGGGTTAAATAACGTTGTTTCAGCTGAAATATTAATGACTGGAGTTCTTTTCAAATGGGGGGGCTCTTAGGTCTCACGCTCCACGCTGCTCGTCTTGTTCATGTTCCTTCATGTATCACATTTATTTTGACCTCCTATTTTACTTTTGTGCTCAATTTTCTCTCATTTCAGGTTGCTTCATTTTCAACCCCACCCCCCAACCTCTCTCCCTTTGTTCTCTGCCAGCTTGTCTGTTTCCCTCAGTGATCCCAGTGTTCCAGCCTCGTCTCTTCAATTTGACCTCAGTATAAGATCCTGCCTGTTTTCCTGGAGTTTGCCTCTGCCTAGTGAATTTGGATCTGCCAGTTTGTGACTACTAAAGCCTGTTTCCTCACTCGCATTTTGAGTTGTGTGTCAATTTCCTGGTGTCAGTCAAACATTATGTGTGTGTTTAGTCAAATCTAAGTTGTTGTTTTTTTTTTTTTAAAATACCAGGCAGTGCGTTTACATTTTTGTTAAATTGCAACTGGTTTGGTGGATGACACTCTTGCCCCACAGCTACAAGGTCCTGGTTAAAAACCCTGCATACAACCCCTAGCAAGCTTTGGACGAGCACTCACTCAGACATTTCATTCTGTAGAACAAACTCAGATAAAAAGCATGAAACAACAATGAAGTTTTTCAAAAGTGCAACTCCTTGGCATTCAGAAACACTAAAAGAAATGAATAAAAAACATTGGGGTGGTCAGTAAATGTTATTTTTATAGAGCAAGTACAGGGAAATAAATATGGAATCACTCTATTCTGAAGAAAAAAATATGGACTCATGAAAAACAGACAAAGAAAAAACACATCACTAGTATTTAGTTGCACCATCTCTGGCTTTTATGACAGCTTACAGTCTCTGAGGCGTGGACTTGATGAGTGACAGACAGCATTCTTCATCAATCTGGTGCCAACTCTCTTTGATTGCAGTTGCCAGATCATCTTTGCAGGTTGGAACCTTGCTGTGGACCTTTTTTTTCAATTTCCACCACAGGTTTTCAGTTAGGTTGAGATCTGGGCTTTTGCAGGCCATGACATTGACTGGATGTGTCTTTCACCAAGGAATGCTTTCGTAGTTTTTGCTCTGTGGCATGATGCATTGTCATCTTGGAAAATGACTTCATCATCCCCAAACATTTTCTCAACTGAAGTGATAAGAAAGCTGTCCAAAATGTCAATGTAAACTTTTGCAGTTACTGAGGATTTAACCACAGCCATCTCCCCAGTGCCTTTGCCTGACATGCAGCCCCATATCATCAAGGACTGTGGGAATTTTGATGTTTTCTTTAGGCAGTTCCTCTTTGTAAATCTCACTGGAACGGCACCAAACAAAAGTTCCAGCATCATCACCTTGTTCAATGCAGATTCTTGACTCATCACTGAAGATAGCCTTCATCCAGTCATCCACAGTCCATGATTGCCTCTCCTTAGCCCATTGCAGTCTTGTTCTTTTCTGTTTAAGCTTCAATGATGGTTTCCTTTTAGCTTTCCTGTATGTAGCCCAGTAATCCCCAAAATAATAAGAGAAGGGCCCTGAGTTCTTTAACTGATTTACCTTAATGTACAAATAATAATAAATAATAGTTAGGTAATGTTTACTGCTCTTTTACCTTTAAAATATTTTATGTGTCTTGAGTTTTTTTTACTCACTGTAAATAAACTGTTAATCTTAAGATTACACTCTTTTGAACCTCTGTAATTTTCTATCTTGCATACAAACACAATAAACAGATGAAATAACCAAAAATCACACTGGAATCAGTGGTATAAAAAATAATCTCAATTATTTACTGAAAAAACAGTTCAAATAAATAACTGCAGATAAATCTGCTTCAAACGAAATATAGGTTAGTCTCACACAACCTAGAACTGGTATTCAACTATACCATGTAAACAAAAACACAATCAGTGTGTAAACAAATAAACACAGTCTGTGGTCCCACACACACACACACACAAGCCGGCAAATACTACCTAAAAGTCCTTTTAGTTGCAGGCCTGATGCGACGCTTGTGTACGGTGAAGCCAAAAACTGTGCGGCCGCTTCACTCAAACTGAGCAGAAATAAATAAATATGGTACCTTATTCCCACAGTGAAGTCAGTTTGGCGGTAGGAAATCTCTCAAAACCAGCTGGCGAGGGTGCAGTGGTCCCTGGTAAGGGTGCTGATGGCCGCCAGGATCGTCCTCGATAGTAGGTCTGAGCAGTGCAGTCAGAAATACTCCAAACAGTCTCTGGGTAGCCCGCAGCGCAGTCGGTAACCTCCGTGGATCTCTTCTTCAAATCTCCTCTTCGGAAAAGATGAGTTACAGCCTTGTTAGTAAGCTGAGTTAGCTGTACTGTGGCTAAAAGTTCATTCACTTAGCTAGTGATGCTAACAAACAATTCGGTGGCTAACGGCTAATGCGCTAATACATACCGTGAAAACCTGTTCAACACACTTCGGGTAGAAATGTCCTCCAGCCTCTCACAGAAGATATGCAGATAATATCCCGGCACAGACAAGTCGGACAGACTGTCTCAAAACACCGACTACAGACTTAAGCACACTTATACAAACTGTTACAAACTTTTACAGACTCCGTTTTCCTCGTGACTGGACACACCTACACATCAGTTCAGACTTCCAGGTAAAACACACCACTTCCTCTTACTGCCGCTGCCTTCAAAATAAAATACTCTTAATCAAATAAAATAATCATACATTTAGCGTACTACACAGTACTTTTTAACATATTTATATCATTGTACCCCTTTTTAAATTTCTCATAAAATAACATTTTAACCGTATTTATGATATATCTTTTTATGAACTGATTTTTAACCACTTATTTATTCTACTTAAATTTTTTTAAACATCAACTTTATTACTTGTGATAATTTAACCAGGTTACATGTATGAAAATCCCATTTCCTTTAGGTGATTTTGTACAGTTCTGTCACATACATTGACTCCAGCTTCCTCCCATTGCTTCTTCATTTGTCTTGTACATTTTTCAAGACATATGGCCTTTAGTTGTTTGTCTTGACGCTTAGATGTCTTCTTTTGTCCCCCAGTATGCTTGACTTTAACCACCCTCCCATGCTGTTTGTACTTGGTCCATATCTTCGATACAGATGACTGTGAACAGCCCACATCTTTGGCAACCATACGTGTAGAGTTACCTTCTTCAAGAAGTTTGATAATCCTGTCTTTGGTCTCAAGAGACATCTCTCAGTCCAACACAGTCCAACAGCACGTCTCAGGCAGACTGGTGTCTCTGAGCTGACCTTAGGACTGAGTATGAATGTGTGTGGTTGTAGCTCTGTGAGTGGCCCTGTGATGGACTGCATAGTGTTTTCTTTGAAATAGATTATGTTTGAGTTGATTTATTGTGAAAATGTATTCATCTACTGCCCTCATTTTAGTAGCTGTTAGTCTCGCTTCCCATCAGAATTCGTCCTTGGTTTTCCAGTCTGATTGTGCTGTGAACACCGTCTATTGTAGGTAAGCACTCATAGGTGCTTCACCTCAAAACACCAAAATGTCCCTTTTAGCACAGGCTTGATTATGTGAAAGAAGTATTACTGCTAAGAGGTCAAAATTAGGGCTGGGCAACGATTAAAATTTTTATTCGCGATTAATCGCATTATTTCCCTGATTAATCACGATTAATCGCATTGTATACGCAAATCAAATAATTGAATTCAAAAGTAGTGTAAAATGTACTTTTATTGAATTGTTCTGCTGCCATATGAACTAAAGTGTCATAACATTTGTTGTTCAAACTCTTTTAACATCAGCACTTGTCAGTAACACATATTTAGTGTAAATCTCATCTTAACAAATGTAAAATAAAATAAAACGTATTGCCACTGCCAAGGCATTAATGTCATTCTGTCTTTATGAAAAATAAAAAAAAAGTCTACAAACAAAATTCAACAAAATGATTCTCAGCACAATCAGAACATTAAAACAGGCAACTTCTGAGGTAAGTTCAACTTGGCAATTGTTACAAATAACCTTGTTTCTGTCAAATCCTCCATCTGGGAGAACTTTAAAATGAAAATGTCCATGTTAAAGTTCAGTAACTTTACCAGTCCGTGTATTATTCATTCTTTCCATTTTCAATTTTCAATCAAAAACTTAAAAAAAATTAAAAAAGTTACATTTTATTACGTTTTTTGTTTTTTAATGACACACTCACACACACACACAAACACACAAAAACCTTCAAAAAGTCTGTTAGAAGTGTACTACATACAATACCTGCTAGAACCACCACAGAGACCAGTAAACTGATGCAGCAGTAACCCTGGAAATGCTTGGCTACAAGGATAATAATACATTAACGCCACAGGCTATAAGAAATAATATACCTGATCATGCCACCCAAAATAAGGCTTTGACACATGATGAACTGACTTTACCTTGACTTTACCCACTTGACCACAGCCACTACATAGTTGGCTCAAATGGGAACTATGAAGCCACAACCAAGTACCTACAAAAGAGAAAGGCAGATCCAAGTGTGCCCTTCCAGTGATCAGATAGTCACTTCCCAACAAACACTACAAGAAAGGAAAGAAATGAAAGAGAGGAGAAAGAGGAGGAACCATCATGGAAGGAGAAGCCCCTGGACGGCATGTAGCACTGGTAGATAGAAGCAGTGACTGATTTTAAGAGGTCCAACCTGCAGTTGGAAAAGGTTGTTCTGCAAGACTGAGGCCCTAATCATAGCAGCACAAGAACAGGTCCTGAGTACTAGAGCGATAGGGGAAGGGGTGTACCATATCAGACGAGACTAAGCTGTGCAAAGATAATTTATAGCAGGGTTTAAGGTGCAGGCACGTATGGCACACATGGAACACCTGCTGCAAACATTTTAATTGCTGAACCCAGAATGCACACGCGTGGAGTCCTTAGCTGGCTTTGATATAGTTATTGTAACTTTTGAAGCAGTCTGGTAGTTTGAGGAAGTGACGTCCAAGGGCTAGTGGGTGACAGGTCCAGATATCTGAAGCACAGGAAAACCAAGAGTGATGCAAGGAACAAGGAATAAATACTGTAGCTTGAACAATACTGGCTGGTATGACAAACTCTAAAAGTGTGTGGAAGCAGGAGACTGGTGGACAGCTTTGATTGTGCAAAGATGGCAGATGGAGTCTGCCGCTTACACACCAGGGCTGCATCTGGAACTCAAACAGAGGGGAGGGAGGAGACATCAGGAACAATGTCTTTTGGACAGATGAGACCAAAGTGGAGATGTCTGGCAATGATGCACAGCCCCATGCTTGGTGAAAACCAAACAAAGCATGAAAACAGAAGCACCAACTAAAAATCGAAGGTGGTTTGAGCTTGATGATTTTCCAGCCACAGGACTTGGGCCCATAATGTACTGTAATATTCGACACATGAGGCCATGTGTCCACAAGCTACATAAAAAAATGAATGGTGGAGTAGGAAGATGAGCCCACACACAAGCAAATCTACAACAGAATGGCTTAAAAAAAAGAAAATTAAAAAGAAAAGAAAAGAAAAGAAAAAAGTGGTCCACTTTTCCCTCGTCATTGAGTGAAACATATGGACCTCAAGACACATGTGCATAAATAAATTCCTGCAACCCTTAATGAACAAGGTTGTGTGAGACCACAATAATGCAGAGGCTGGTAAAATCATTATGAAAACAATGACTTAAATCATTGCTGCAAAAAATGATCATGGGGTGTACTGTTTTTTTTTTGCACTCATTCTCACACTTGGCTTACTTTTTATAAAAACACATGATCACCCTCCCATATATAAATTCTTAGCTGAAAGAAAATGTAGGTTTTTTTTTTTTTAATGATTGGATCTGGACAAACACAGTTTCCTCTCCACGTGCCTACAGGTGAACTTGAAAAAAAGAAAGAAATCTGACATTTTTTGAGTTCATGAATTAATTTATTCTAGAAAACTATGGAGAATATTATCTTTGTAAAATACAAACAGACCCTTGCTCTCAGGTGCTGGTATTACCCCTTTATCTTATTTTGCAAAGTCAAACAATCTCTGATGTCAAGTTCCACCCTCCAGTCCGACTTTCTTTCAACTGCAAAACGCCTTTTTCAAATTAGGCTGGATCATCAAAAGACATCCTCTAATGTTGAATTTTAACTTACTCAGACATCACTACTCAGACCACTGATGAGAGGATCATAATCTCGTTGATGGGTTTCAGCTTCAACTGTCTGAGAGATGCTCTCATATTATTGTCATGCAGATTCCTTTGTTGATTCAGCAGCAGCTACTAAACCATTAAGCAACCTAAAACCTTTACCTTTCTGCCACCATGCCTGAGTTGGCGAGGGTTTTCTCCTGAAAAGGGTGTTTTTTTTTTATCTTTTCAGCTGTCACAGATATTTTATTATTTTGTCCAAAGTTCGCCATTCCAAAAAGAATAGCTTTTATCCACTGGCGAATTTAAATTATTCTACAAAGATCTTGTTGGACAACCAATGACTTTTTCCTTTGATGAAGCCCTTCATTCCTAACTTGCAGCCAAATTTCATAGGTGTAGGCTACTTTTTTTTTTGAATCCATTTATTCATTCATTTTTGCTCCCACTAAAAAACGAATGACGCGTGGTTTTTTACTTTGTGCTTCGCCCCGTATGCTGTATGCACTTATGAGACGATGGTCGTTACAAGTAGACATAAGATACGTGAATGAAAGTTGATACAGCTACACCTCATACATCGTGTGAGACTCTCATCACATCAAAAGTCACTGTTTCTCCCCCATCCATCTCTTAATTCCCATGAAGTCTCGGTACATCGTCAGACAAAGGCTCCCTGTTATCCGGCCTGCACAGATGGGTTGCCGACGCCGAATTTGCTTGAAAAGACAAAAGAGGACTCTAACCGTAGGAGGAAAACGGAGACTTGCTGACCCCCCCACCCCTCCCCCTCCAAGTGCACGCTCCCCATCAACATCCCTCCTGAATCCCAGCGGGCGGTGAGGGGCGCGTGCAGCAAGTGTGCCTCTCAATTTCAGGGCTGCTTTGCTGAAACACCACAAGATCACGTCTGCACGAAGCTGGCCTTCATATTATGGATCTGTGGTGTTTATTTGTTGACTCTTAAGTTGCAGAAATACTCTGATGATGTCGAGGTTTCCTTGAAATCCCGCATACAGGCTGCTGCGATGTTGATGTAATCCTGCCATAATAAGGGAATAAAGTCGAATTGCGTGTATGAAAGTGGAAAATAATGTCTACCATAGACGTACAGGGAGAAAACACAACGACAAGAAAAATATTGCCACAAAATCATTATTTAAGAAGTATACAGTAAACTGCTGACTTTAAATCTGTGAGTCTGGAGCCTAATATGGTTTTGCTGCAGGAATACTCCCAGCAAAAGCTGCATAATTAAGGCTATATATGTTTTAAAATTGTTTTAAATCTGTTTTGGGATGTTTATGGGTTCATGTCACAATAAATAGCACAATTTCCCTGCTATGGTGTTTCTCAGTGTGAATGATATGCCTTCGGAATCATGCCAAAAGAATCACACATTATGGTCCCAAACAAACATCTTCGCTTCCCAACAGATTGGGTTTTGTGTTCCGTCATCAGCTTGTAGATTGATAAACAAGCATATCATGATAGCTTGGACGCTACAAATATACAAGACAAAAGACAAAATGAGACAACTGTAGCATGGAATAAAACACTGGGTGGGGCTGGGGGAGGGTGATGGTGTGTTTCAGTTGGACACTAACATCACGGGCTCATTAGAGCCATGCAGATGGGGTACCCACGCTAAAACTGCGTGGAGATATTGTGAAGTTTGTAGAAAAAAAAAACCCATCAACACATATATCAAACTGTGTTTGTGTGTGTGTGCTTGCGCGAATGCGAGGGATGCAAGAGATCCTCGGTGGAGCTGCGGGACTGGCTACTCAGGATGCTGGTGCGCTGCAGGAGGTGGGGGAGGTGGGGGAGTGGGGTGGAGTTGTAACAGTTCGCCATCTGGTCCCCGTGGCGCGTGCTGCGCGCGTGGTTCCCCTGAGTGCAGAGGCATTTGATGGGCTGTCATGTTTTACTCCAGAATCAGAAATCTCCGAGCTGCTCTTTGATGCTTGAATCTTCTCTGGGGAGCAAGTTTACGAAGCAAATACTTAACGTACAGGTCCATGTAGCCACTCTAAATATTAAAGATCTAAATAACTCGAAATTTTGAATTATTTTATATTTCTCAGGGGTTATTGTGGCTGAGGAGTATGTGGGCTAACCCTCCACTCCCCCGGCTCTACAGCCCCCACATCACTGCATGAAGCGTCAGCAGTAATGACGTATACAGCCCGCAGGAACGGACCGCCCCCCCCCCCCCCCCCCCAAAAAAAAAAAAAAAAAAACTAAACGAAAAACATGATATGCAAAACTATTGTTGTCAAAATCTAACACCAGATGTTATTTGGAAGCAGCTTGGCTTGGGTATGTGATTGGAGTAAGAGTGCGTATCTGTGTGAACACTTTTCTACACACGCAAGCCTGACCCCTGTGCCAGTGATATGTGTACTGCATTTCTTGTGTTCTAAGCTTTGATGTATATGTTAAAACTCACAGAATTAGTTAGTTAGTTTACAATGTAATGTGATGTTTTTAGAAGAAAATGTATTTTTGAATACTACTTTAACTGCTTAATATTTACATCAGAATAAGCATGATCGATATCTCACCTTTTGTTTCCACTAACGTTGGAGCGCTGCGTAATTACGCACCAATACGTATGTTTTTCTATTTCTTTTTTTTAATCTATACTACTGGAATAAACATTGTATCGTGTAAATGTGAGCTATATAGAATTGGTATCCTGTGAATTGGGATTGGGTGCGTTCAAACTTTAAGCTTCTTTACGCGCGCATTTCTCCAGCTTTTTGACGCAGCTTTTGTTTGGTTTGGTCTAAGGATCATAATGCAGACACGCATCACAGCCACGCAAAGATTAAAGGTAAAGGCAGATGGTTGTTTTAAGTAAATATGATGCTTTTGTGTTGCTTTCATCCTATACGGGACCGGTCCAAATCGTTTTGTGTTGGCTTGGGGGCGTACCCGTGACGCACGGAAACCAGACGCCAAGAAACTGGATAAATAGCGCAGTTCCTGACCGTTGGAGACACCTCCTCTCCTGTTTCGCCTTCGAACACTTCTGTGGCACAAAGACGATGCTGAAAATGTCCCCGAACATGATTTGTGAAGCTCTCCCGTCCTACTCGCCAAAGTCTACTCTTGGCAAAAGGAAGGACGCTCTTGAGCTCAGAAAGGTAAGAAAGGCGACATGATTTCTCTGCATCCCCTTGAATATTTTCACCGATGTCTTCAAAATATCACCGTGAATTAAAATTAAATACAGTTTTTTTTTTTATTTTCAGACGATGAAACCGCTGATGGAAAAAAGAAGGCGCGCTCGTATCAACGAGAGCCTGAACCGTCTGAAAAATCTCATCCTTCCCCTCACAGGCAGAGATGTGAGTTCTTAAAAAAAACATTTTGAATAGCATTTCCAAGGTTCAAGACTATTAAACTCAAAGCAGGGTTTACATTTTAGAGTATAACACTTGCTTTTTAATTTTCTTTCATAGAAAACTCACTATTCCAAACTGGAGAAGGCCGACGTCCTGGAAATGACTGTGAGGTTCCTCAGTGACATTCCTCCTGTTAACACAAAAAGTAAGTTAAACACGTGGCTGATATATCAAATTTATGAGGTATCGAATGAATAAAAAGAAGACTTGATCGCTTTTCAGCAACAAATCTAATATTCAACTGTGCTTTTAGATCCAGTGGACAGTTACAGAGAAGGTTACAAAGCCTGCCTCCAGCGCGTCTCCGCTCTTTTACCGAAAACCAGCTTGGATCAAAATACGCGGCAGCGGGTCAACGACTTCATCCAGACGTCCATGCCTGCGACTGTCGCTACAACTTGTCTAAAGTGCTGCGCCCAGAACTCCAGGGCTTTTCCCCAGATCCACCAGAAACTCCTGAGCCTCAAATCCAGCTTCGGCTGCAGAGCGGAGAGCCAGTCCCGCGGCAGCAGAGCAGAGGTTTCCAGCAGAGCGCAGTCAGGTGCGCAGCCGGTCAGCGCTGCCGTGTGGAGACCCTGGTAGACCTCCGCGGTTCAAGCACATGTCCAAAAACTGGGAAAAGACTTTACTGTGTTTGACATGAGTGAAATATGTTAGGATATTGTCACTTGTAGATATGTACAGTATTTCATTTGCGTCGTTTCCGCTGATGAAAATCCAGATTTTATTTTTAAATCGCTACGGTTGAGTATTATATACTTAAGATTTGCGCGTCTGTTGTCCCGTATTAGTTGACAATTTTAGACGATCGTATTTTTCTTAAATCTGCATGTATGTATACGTTGGATATTTAGTCCTCTTTCTGGACTAAGTGATCAAGGGCCATTGAAACAGCCCTGTAAGACCCAAGGGGTCATTGTATGTATGAATTTGCACAAACGACTTCAGTGTGCTTCTGAGTCCGTGCAGGTGAATTGTGTAGACATAACATGTCACAAAAGGTATCTCTGTTGGGATGTGTTTTATTTTTTTATTTGCTATTTGCAGCAAATATTGTATATATGATGTACACCAATAAAACTACGATGTCGTGGTTACACCTTGTTTTGTGGTTCCATTCAAATATTGAAAAATATTTGGGAATTTATTTACTTCAGTGAATAAAGCCCTGAATTTTAAAATAATAAGGGAAAAAAATCTTCAAAAAAGCCTATATCGATGCAGTCTGAATTATTGTTAGAGTAGAAAACTAACTCATATGCAGAGATGTGACCTGTTACTGAAAGGCAGCAGAGGGAAACAAACTGTGTTGAAAATGTTCTTTAAAGCGTCAAAATATGGTTTAGCAAATGTTTGCAGTCCTATTGAACAGATAAACTGAATTATTTTAAGATCAAAAAGCATGCGAAGCAGAATAAAAGTCCGTGTGATTTTTTTTTTTTTTTTTTTTGTGGTTGATCAGGGCAATAACAGGTGTAATAACCGTTTAAGTGGTCTCTGCTGCCCTCTTCAGGCGAACCGAGGTAGAGCTTTTTTTTGCTTCCGATTTCCGCTGTTTTATTCATCTCTGAACAGGCCCGGGGCTCATGTAAATGAACCGGCTTATGCTTCCTTCCGTTTTAATGGAGCATGACCCAATTTAAAACACGTTGAGAGAATAAAACTCGCCGTGTTTGCTATCAAGCTATATCCGCGCGGGCTTTTTAACGTTTCATTTGAAAGAGGAGTTGAACCCCGCAGCGCAGCGACCGCAGCATCCGGCGAACACCGGAGGAGTCACATTTCGGTTGGATTTTACCGAACACATCACACGGCAACATCGTTGCTTCCCGAGAGCTCCTCGAGACCATGTCGGATACGGGAGAAGCGCCTTCCCCCCTCCAACTGTGCAGGTAGAAATGTTTACGACACACTATCACGCGTGTGGATAAGATACACAACGTTCTGTGTGACGACAACAAAGCAGCAACCGGCGCGAGCGGCTGCTGACAGGACGATGACCCTCGCAGGCTAATCCTCCTCTTCACGTCCCGTTTAACACGCAGCAAACGCAGTCTTCTTGTCTGTACTCTGGTTGGAAACGTTCATTCTGTCCGGGTTTGTGATACACTACAGGCGAACTGATGTCTGAGGTATTTTTAGCTTAAAAGCTCTCGTGCTTGTGTCGCATTTGCTGACCTATAGTGCTGAGCACCGACAGTAAATTCACAAGGATGGAAGGCTACAGTCACCGCCGTTTTACCCAAAGTGAAATGAAAGTTGTATGTCACAGGCACATTTTGACTTCGGTTCGTCAGGACTGTAGGGAAACTCGTGATTTGCATGCTTTATTTAGTCACAAAAATGTAACAACTAGAATGATGACAGAAATAAAAAATCCATTCACGCACAACTCGAGGGCAGCCAAGCCTAGTCTGCTTTCTATTAAAATATTCCTTCGGTGAGTAAGCTGAATATCCCAGAAGCAAGCGGGTTGGTAGTATTTCTTCTCGCCTGTAGAGGGAGCCAAACAACTCTCTGCCTTCTGCTTCACTTGAAACTTGGTGCTGCCAAGCGCCAACATCTCCATCTCCAGGTTGAAGCCTGAAGCGAGAGCGGTGATGACAAAAGTCGCAATTCCTTAACTGACCGCTAGGTGGCCAGTCCAAAACAGAGCAATTTCCCGGTGACTCTCATGTTAAAATGCCAAACTTTGAAGCAGAAATAAACATGCTTACCCAAGTGGAATGGTGAGGTCACAAGGATCAGAGATAAAGAAAGTGGAGGAGGATTTTTAGTACATAGAGTCAACAGTCCAGAGCAACAGAGAGTGTGGAGAAGAGGTGGAGAAATGTGTGGAAGCAGGTTGGAACGGGTGGAGAAAAGTGTCAGGTATCATGTGTGATAAAAGAGTGAAACGGTGTACAAGATGGTGGTGAGACCTGTGATGTTTTATTGTTTAGAGACTGTGGCACTGAGGAAAAGACAGGAGGCAGAGTTTAAGGTGGCAGAGGTGAAAATGTTGAGGTTCTCTTTGGGAGTGACAAGGATAGGATCAGGGACGAGTACATCAGAGGGTCAGCGGATGTTAGATGTTTTGGAGAGAAAGTCAGACAGGCCAGACTGAGATGGTCTGGACATGAACAGAGGAGGGATAGTGAATATATTGGTACAAAGATGACGAGGTTAGAACTGCCTGGCAGGAAGCCTAGAGGAAGACCAAAGAGGAGATTTATAGATGTTGTAAAGGAGGACATGGAATTAGTTGGTGTGAGAGAAGAGGACAGAATTAGATGGAGACAGATGATTTTCTGTGGTGACCCCTGAAAGGAACAGCTGAGAGAAAAAGAAGAAGAAGATGAAAACTATGGGGGTTAATTTTTTTCTCAACCACATCAGGTAAAAAAAAAAACCCAACAGAATTAACTTCAAAATCTTGTTAGTTTACACTTCAATTAATAAAATGGGGCAAAAAACACATTTCTGATCTTGTAGAAAATAAACCAGGTAGGTTTCTGGTGGTTCAACCACTCAGTAGGTAGAAACAAACAGGGTAAAAAAAGCATTTAGATAGCTACTATCCTGTTCACAGATGGAATAAACTTCCTGTAGATACCAAATGCGCCTCAGTCCTTGAGACTTTTAAAGTTAAATTGCAGGAAAACTCTGCTGTATTCCTGTGCCTTTAAATAAGTTTAAGTTTATGATCCACCCATTACTGCAATTTTTTTTTTTTACTTATCTAAGCATTGTTTCATTCCTTTGTTGTCTAAGTCTATTTTTTATGGATTTTATTTGCATTTGGATCCTTTTTTTTTTTTTTAAATTAATTCCATTATTTTTGTTTTCACTTCTTTTCATCCTAATGCCATTGTAAAGCACTTTGAGATGCCTCTGTGTATGAAATGTGCACTAATAAACACGCCTTACCCTTACAATTCTATAAAGCAATAGACATAGGCTGTGTCTATGGCACAAAACCATAAACACAACCTCGGCTCCTGGCTCCATCGTCAGCCAGCCAGTCAACTAAGCAATGCTAGTTCTGCCCTTTTGCAGCATGGCGCTGTGCAGTATCAGGAAAAGGAGGCTTCAGAAGAACTGCAGAAAAGCCATGAGCGACGTCATGGATTATTTGTCAAGTACAGTCAGTGGCTGTACACATTACTGGACTGCAGAATTTCAAGTGAAGTTTAGGTCCTCGCAGTTATAGCATCCCCACAGTCGACAGCACAGGCGAACTAAACATTAACATTATATTAGTAAAACCAACAACAATTTAAAAAAAAGCAAGAAAGACAAAAACAAAAAAACTTAACCCGACATAGCATCTGAACTTTTCATGGTCAAAGGTGGTACTGTAAAATATTATGCCATTGTGAAAAATGTCACAGTCCAACTTCGCAGAAGAGATAAACATATTTAGAGCCTTTTACAAAACAAAAACTGAAAAAACTTTTTTTCATGTACCTCATTAGGTAAGTTTATATAAAGTCACACAATTTATGCAAAAATAGGGCGTGTGCTTCTTTTGAGTGACAGCTGATGTTGTCAAATGGCTGGCTGTCACTTTAGCTACATAGCAGTTTTAGTGAACCTGACTTCTGATCTGTGAATAAAGACCTTACAGAGCATAATCAATGTTATTTTAAAAATAAAATTGCTTGTTGTACTGTTAATTGTACTAACTGATCTCTGTGACTGGCTCTGGGTCGGCCTGAAAAAATTTTGGGAGAAAACTTAGCTAAGCAGCTTGTTGGTCAATAGACCCAGTAGCAACTTGAGGAAGATTAGAAGTTTTTATTGTCATTGTTTGGTGAAGTAGCTTATATAGCTGTTGTGTCTTCTTGGTTTGAGGTTTTGTAAACCAGAGAACGAAGTAGTGGTTAAACTAGGTCAGAAAGCATCTGTTGAGCCAGAGGAACAGCCCTTAATTAGTTCCACTGCATTTTATTTGAGTAAAGGTTATCCAGGTCGAGTCACCCAATTATGGGGTTCTTGTGAGAATTTCTAAATACAATAAAGTGAAATGAAACATAGGGAATATAAAGAAATCCCAAATATTCTACAGATCAAAAGATAAAAGGATTTTTTGGTGCTTTGTGCATGTTGTGAGGCATCTCTATATTAATATGGCATGAAATGTACCTAATCTTTTTCGAAGTCCCAACAATAGACAAATCTGAGAACACACAATTATGCGTTTTTATTAAACACACCTATAAACGTCGACGATCCTGAAGGAAAAACTGAGTGAAGCCCTTGGATTTAATAACTAGTTGAACCTCCTGAGGTAATTATGACTTAATGAAAGCACCGACCCTTCCCCCTTAATGACAAGCCGTGATCCAAATCAAGGAAAATTTCCAACTTCTCAAATTTATTGAATGAAAAGATCGTGCAGTTTGAATCGGAGATAGTAGAATAGAATATCAATATAAGTTTATTGGTGAACCAAAATGGCAAAAACCAAAATGACATAACCAAAATGACTTTAAGTGAGAAATATTCTGTTTGACGCTCAATTAGCTGCATTTTAATGAAATCCAAAACACTTCACTTCAGTAACTTCAGCCTTTTTTAACAGACTCAACATACACAAACATGAAATAAAAAAGTGCAACCACTGAGGAGTAGTTTCAAAAAGAACTCAAATATGTAGCATTTGCTGCGTATCCACTTCCTGAATATATTAACAATTTCCTATTAAAACTATGTAGTCACTTATTTAAGCATTAATCATAAAGCTGACATAACAAACAGAACATTTCAGTAACAGCCATTTTTAACACTCAACAGTGCTTTTATGCTCAAACATGAAATAAAACAGTGCAACCACTGAGCAGTAGTTTCAAAAAGAACTCAAAATATATAGTTTTAGCTGAATAACCACTCACTGACCTTTTCTTCAAGATAAGAAAAACCATATCTCATATATTCTTTGTTGTATCTGTGTTTCACCATGCTCAACATATGTAAACAAGCTTTGCAGGTCTTTTTCTATGGTGTGAACTGGTGGGTGTCAACTTGCATTACAGCGCATTATCGCCATCTACTGTTAAGGAGTGTAAATGGCACGCTTTTTTTTTTTTTTTTAGCATTTCCTTCCCCAGGCAAAGGCTGGGTCGCGGCCCACCACTTGAGAACCACTGATCTAAACAAAGCATGAATATGCAGTTCAGGAGTCAGCCCGGTAAGGGAATTTCCCCCCAGCCCTGATCTCATCAGCATACCAGTGTCAATTCAAATGTATTGGTCCTAATTCAGTGAGCCTTGAGCGTATCACTCCACAGAGACAAAGGCACAGCCTGGCTTTAAGATTAGCATTCACACTTAAACTTGGGGCTCTTCCCGGTGGTCAGGAAGTACCGAAAGACAAAAGGTTGATGTCTCAGACACCTGGCGTTGCCAGACTTGATCTTCTTAGAATGTCATCATCTTTATCTCAAAATGTAAAACCCAGTATACATAACCGTGATTTATCATTTTATAAATTTGTAATCCAACAACTGCTTTAAGAAGACCAAGCTGAACATGTGTAAGCATTACAAAATAAACGAGTAGATAAATAAAAGTGGGAATAGATTTAGAAAGAACAGAGCTTGGAATAGAGCTATAGACTGAGGTTGAAGCCTTTTGCTGAAAAAAATGAATCACTTGAAGAACTAACAGAGCCTTTGCTGGCTGCAAAGAAGGTTTTACAAAAATACTTGTCAAAGAGGACATTACATTTTATTAACCAAGTTTAATGCTCAGAATTCTTTATTTGTGGAATTCAGGTCACCTTTTACTTCGGTAATTAGGGATCAAACTTTGATTGACAGTACACAACTTCCGTCGTGTAATTCTGTCTCACTCGTCCTGTGACCTGTGACACGCAGATTTCAGTGTGATGGTAACAGATTTTATTGGCTGTCACCTGTCGGTGTATCCTCAGGTGAGCTGAGATCCAGTTTGGCAAGTCGTGACTTGGAGGGTGGTGTCAGTGTTTACGCTTTAAAATGACATCACTCAGGGCTTAAGATGACAGAAGTCTGAACGTAGAGATCATACTGCAGTGAGGCACGTTACTGAGCAAGGCTGAGAGTCAAGCTGTGTGAAAGGATGCAGTGTTTTAGGCCACAGAGCAAAGATGTAGCAGATGATGCGTATCGAAGGAAAGTGATGATGGAAAAATGGCAGCGTAGCTATACTCACCTGATCAAAAATGACACCAGAAATGTCGGTGAGGCTGAATTTCAACAGGGCTTCAACACTCAAGTCTGCAGGTACTGTATCTTTATTGTGCTGACAAAAATGCAGAGATTTGTACTTGTATCTTTTCAAGGACACTTATTGACCTAAAGTGTTCCCTTGATTATATTCCAAACATGTAACACCACAATTAACTACTTAATCCCTAAATCCATAAAGCTAAAATAAAGATTTGTGCAAACAAGCTCATAACTGTATGCAAAAGATGTTTAAGTTTTAAAACTCTAATTATTTCTTCACAAAGCTAGGTTTTAAATTATATATACACACACTTTAAGGGATACACACACCCCACATTCCACATTACCACTGATACTCAGTATTACTGTTTAGGTTTGTTATAGATGTTGGCAAACACAAGTTATAACAGATTTATATAATACCCTATAATAAAAACATTTTCAGTGGAATAGCTGTTTTTTTTTAAATCTACATTGCTGCTGTTTTGGACTACTTTAGAACATAAAAAAGAGCTCGTATTATGAGTAAATCATGATTAATTGGTGCCTTTCAGTGCTGTCACTCTCCTCTTGTGCTGTCATTTATCACATAAGTTTCTTCTAAATCTAGTTGACATTTTACAGGATATTGTCAGCACTCTGACGTTTATAACAAGAGAGAATGACTACTGTACAATTCTATAGAAAATAAACCATGGCCTTCCCATAAACGATGGGGCAAATAGTTTTTTTTTTCTTTCTGTACACATTGACTGAAAACCTTCCTGGTTCACTTGGTGATTCACATCTCAGTGCAGCGGGGAAGACTTGTGTCATTAGATGTTTGCGTGTTTGTCTAGATTCTAACTTGTAAGACTAGTTTAACCTAACACACAAAAGAACTGGATAGCTCTGATGCACATGATAGCACTGTCAGTAATGACATGTGGTCATCCATTGTTATTTGTGACTGCATAGGACTTGTTCCTGGAAGAATCTATGTTGTAATTTTCTGCAGTAACTGTATGTTCTTCAAAGGGTTATGTTAGGTAACATTCATTAAGTCTCAGTTCGTGATCCATCAGCATGGCTGGTCAGGTTTTTAAGTTTTTGATTGCATATTTATTATACAGATGATGACAGTAACTCTTTAAATGACCCTTTTCATGACCTGATGGTAATAAAAGCAGATTTTACAGTAATCCCACCTATCAGATCCACAGCCATTTTAATGCACCTCTCTCTACTGCAGGTTAATGCGGCCAGATGATTGCAACATCATGGGCAGCGTCCATGGTGGTGTCATCCTCAAGATGATCGAGGAAGCTGGAAACATTATTGGAACCCGACACTGCAACATGCAAACTGGGGTAAGAGACAATCACATTCATGCTAAACTGTTTATTGGTATTAGAGTCCAATATAAAGCTGCAGTCTTGCTCTAAAAGGCTGTTCAAACCAGACGTGGGAACAATATTGATAACGATTTAAGGGTTCTCACAGATGAACAAAATGTTCTGTGATGCAAAACACATGGCATGCCCTTTATATGTATTCATTGCTTCAAACAAATGAACTTTGATGGCTTGAAAGAAAAAGTAAACCGAAAGTGTCCAGGTTACTGAAATTCTATAAAGATATAAGGAGTTTGGAGAACTGAACACTGCAGGGAGAGCAGCTGTGCTTTGAGGTTAAAGTTTATTCATGAAGTCACTACCAGTTTGATGGTATCCAGGTGATTACCAAAGAAGAGAATATTTATAAAGACCCAAACAAACTTCAGAGAGCCCATCAGCTCAAACGCTTTATAGTTTCTCATTGCCTTTTTAACTCTAATCTTTTTGTGTGTGTTCTGCTTGGCTGTTTTAGTTTATCCATAAAACTATTCTGAAAGTGAATCATATAATATTGTTTTTATGGTATTGTTGTTGTTGTAATTGTGGCATGGACTCATCTGTCCTGCTTAAACCAATATAAATGTTAGTTGTTCACCTTTTTGATATGGAGGTTCTACCTTTCACCTGGTGAACCTTTACCTACTTTTGACTTCATCATAATCTTATTTCCATCTCATCTGTTGCAGCATTCTGATCATAGTCTGCTGATAACCTGAACTTTAATGTTCAGATAAAGACAGTAAGAAGACCCTGCTGCAAACAGAAAACTTGTTGTTGCACAGCTCTTTTATTGAGATCAGTTTAATGTTTTCAGTGGAGAATAAAGATAATATCTCCTGGAAACTGAAGGTGATTACTGTTGAGACTTACATTAGATGGCTGTGATTGAACATCCTACAGCTGGGGTGGGCAATCCCAGTCCTGAAGGGCCGTTGTCCTGCATATTTTAGATGTTTTCCTGCCACAACACACCTGATTCAAATGAATGGGTCACCATCAGCTTGTCATCCAGCTCTGCACAACACGGTGAACAATCCATTCATTTCAATCAGCTGTGCTGTAGCAGGGGAACTTCTAAAACCTTGCAGGACAACGGCCCTCGAGGACTGGCTTTCCCCACCCCTGTCCTACAGTGATGTAGTCCAGACAAAGATAAAGTTTGCTGATCGTCTGGACCCAAATCTTTTTGGTTGCAAAGGTTGATTTGATTTTTGAAGTAATAATTAACATAGTTCATGACACCATGGTAATATAGATGATATATATGATCGAGTAACACAGTAACATTGTATTCCTGGTAGTAGGGCTTACTAAATGTCCTTTTTGTGGAATATTCTTTTAAACATGTGTAGTTCCTTACAGTGCAGCTTTCTGCAAGTTTGACTGAATCCTGTTGAGTGTAGTTATAGATGCCTTACAAGTTTTCTGAGATCATCTTTACTTGACCTCAAACATTTTCCACCAAGGTCAACTGAATGTGCTATAGGAAACACTGAAGATGAAGTGTCTTTTTCTGAATACTTGAGCACATCTCTGGTTATGCCTTTTTAATCTGCTTCCTGAAATTCCAGTGATAATTCCAGTGAAAATGACCTGTTCTGTTCTGTGAGTGTAAGTTTGTGTATTTTTCTTTTTTCTTTTTTCCTCACAGGACCGTTGTGTGGCAGCTCTGGTTCGGGTGGAGAAGAATGACTTCCTGCTTCCAATGTTCGTCGGTGACGTCGTTCACATCACTGCTGAGATGACTTATGCCTCCAAGCACTCCCTGGAGGTTCAGGTCAAAGTCGTGGCCGAGAACATCCTCAAAGGTGAGTCATTCTGTCATTGACGTTTAGTCATAGAGCGCGTACATGCCACTTAAAGTTCAGGGTTTCCTTCAGCTGATTCACATGCCAACGTTCTTTATAGTTTTTTTATAAGATCAGTTTGACAGCAATGATTGATTTTTCCTTCCTGGATGATTGTCTGCCTTCACAGTGCTGCAGTTTTCACCTTTACTCTTGTTTTTCTCCGCATCATTCCAGAGAGCAAAAAGAATGAAGGAAGGACAAACATGTTCAGAGATACACTCATGCTAACACAAATACCAGTCATTCATCACGGAGATGAAACAGAGACATGCAACCCTGCATATTCACGCTCATACCTACAGTTAACATGGATATTTATGTAGGGTGGGAGGAAATGTAGCACCTAGTAAATCCCCTTAAAACACTCAGGAAGACCAGGTAAACACCTTGATGAAAACTGATAAACATTTGATGGTCAAACCAGTTGAAAAAAAAAACAGTTGAAAGCTCAAACTTTGGTTGTAAGTTGCCTCTTCAGAGTTTGAGTGAGACTTTATGGGAGCAGTTTTTATTTTGTTTTTGCTATAATAATTCCAACATTTTAAATGAAGTGTGGGAAAAGCAACCTGACCTTGATTTGATAGTTTGGAGTTTGGTCAGTAGAGGGCAGTGAACAAAAAGTAATGACGCTTTCAGAAGCATAACAACTGAAGCTCCTCTCCAGAGATGCTGCATTGTGTACTTTAGCTTATATGTATATATATAGATATATATATATATATATATATATATTAGATATATATATATATATATATATATATATATAGATATATATATATATATATATATATTATATATATATATATATCTATATATATATATATATATATATATATATATCTATATATATATATATATATATGAACTTTTGTTTGAGAGACATAATCCTCCCATATAGCAACCCGACTGCCCTGTACTTGAATAAATCATAGCAGGTAGAAAACAGAGAAAGAAACAGAATGAGATCGATCGATAGGGAGTGAGACCAGAATTAGAAAGGAGCCGTGAATCACACAGATATAATAAGGTGCAAGAACATAACAAATATCAGTGGACAATCACAACAGAGTAAGCATAGGAAAAAAAATGGAAAGACGCATTAGGAAAAAGGACAAACTGTCCTCTATGTCAGTTAGCCTGGCAGCACACTTGTTCTCCTTGGTTTGCTTGTTGTTGTAACACTCACTGAGATAACAGTTATCATCAAATTGATCATTTTTCAGCTTTAATCATACTAAAAGAGTTCATAACTGTGTCTTGTACGAAGAGAAAAATTGCAGCAGTTCTGAATCTGAAGTGCAGGTTTAGTGTCAGGGCAGTGTGGGTGTAAAGCAGATGAACATGATTGAGCTCATGCAGAGAAACCACATGGAGGTGAAATCCTCAGGAATTTGCTAATGAGGTTTTGAGCTTATGAGCCAAATACAACTGTGATGATTTTTTTTCTATGACATCACAAATTATGTAAAAACTACATCTAGTCCTAAAATATATAAACATATATAGGATATAGAGAGGGGGTCATATGTAGCTGTAGTTCCAGGCATTTCCTTATATGAGTTATTTTGAGATCATCCAGCTACCATTTAACCGATGTATGTGTTTTTATGAATCTACCAAAAACTAAAAAAAAAAAAAAAAAAAAAAGCTGCTGGTACCACTTTCTTCTCTTAACTTCTCATGTTCTCATGTTCAAAGTCTGGCTGGTTTAGATAATCACAGTGCACACATTAGTGACATAATTCTCCATTTTTTTCATCAATGTAGTCGTATTGAAGAAAGTTTTTTTTACGTCTATGTTGATGCAGTTCACATGTATGTATTTAGTATTATAAAAATCAAGCAAAGCAACAGTTAAATTCTTGGGTAGATCAATATATTGATAAATAAAATGTCAAATTTAATATCATGGAAAGCAAGTCAACCCAGTAAGACACACATAAAAGTGTTGCTGTAAAGATGATTTCTATTGAACCTGCTGTGTGTGTGGCATATTCTTTAATCTGTGTGACTCCTCTGTGTGCCATAACACCACCACCTTAAAACAGCTCTTCTCTTTCAGTTGGCAAATTAAGTGAAGAACAGATGTCACTATGACAACCTCATTGCCCGATTGCTACGAGATGTGATGTGAGATGCAGAGCTTGAGCTGCAGTATCCAAGCAAATCATTAACGTGCCAAAATATAGATAAGATAAATATTTATACAGAGATTTTATGAGTGCTGCGGTGTTTAATCCATTCTATGGCCAAAACATAAAAGTTGTTAAACCTCTAGATTTTCGGATTATGCATACCTCTGCGCTCATCATGTTTCGTGAATGATGCTCTGAATAGACAAGAACGATTGTCTTTTCACAAAGTCCTCTAATCTGTTTGCAGCACAAAGACTAATTTTGGTCCAGAAACAAAGGAATATGTAAAGATGGCCTTACATTGAGGCTATTATATAACAGCCATTAAAAAAAAAACATTTTCTCCATTGTGGCTTCATATCACAGTTATTTCACAAAGTCTTCGCTGTTGGCTTAAAAAGCTTCTGTCTACTGAAAGTATTTATGCCCAATTGGCATTTTAATATTTTTAACCTTTTTTTTTTTTTTAATTCTTTGTGTCTGCAGGTACAAAGAAGTTGGCCAACAAGGCAGTACTGTGGTACGTTCCCTGTTCTCTGCAGAATGTGGAGAAGATCATGGAGGTGCCGCCCATTACGGTACAGAGAAACCTGAGACTCCTGGAGCTGAAGTGGCTCTTTTTTCCTGTTAGCTTATCTGTATCTCAGTGACTCAATGTCTCATGAAATATCGAAAAGAACCCAAGTCAAAGAGAGAGAATCCACCTGAAAGGTCATCAATACAAAATGGCCATTGATATTTAACATGTTGAAAAGTCAATTCTACTTTGTCTTTACCATGAAAATTGATTTATCTGGTATTGACAGTGCACGGACTCAAGTGGGCGATAGTTTTTCAGTTGGATGACATGAACAGGTTTTTTTTTACACATCCTGTTCGTAGATAACAACGGAACCAAATGAGATCAAAAATACTTGATATATTTATTAAGAAAAATGATGCAATATCAGAATCAGAATCAGATTTATTATTGTCACTGAGCCAGCGTCCCAATCACAGTGAAATTTGTCTTCCCAGTACACCGTCCAAGAGGAACATACAGAAACAACAACAACAACATATGGACAGGAGTCAACGGTGCTTGGGTCAGCGCTATAAGAGCGCTTCTACCCTGTCAGAGGCGCAGTATAGTCAGGCACACAGATGCCCAAGTACACCACCCTCCGGCCAGGGCACTTTTAGCAGAATATTGCATATTTATGAGTGTCAGAAGTATAGTTTCCAGAGTTTCCAGTTTCCAGGGTTGAGAGTTGGTTATGACATCTCTGAGTATGTTGACTCTGAATGACCTCGACTATAAAAATTACATCATCAATAGAGCTTTGTTACAGTTATTCACCAGAAGGGATCCTCCTACTCTTCTTTGTTAAATAGAACTTTTCTTCATTAAATTAGAACTTTTCTTCACTGAGCTTTTATTGCCGGTAAAGGTAACAGACCGAAATTATTCAAGGAGCGTCGATGGGAATATAAGTGTCCTCAGGGCACCCAATCAAATTGGTAGAAACATACTGTTCTTTCTTTAACAGGCTTTGTTCAGCATCCTTGTTGATATGAAGAAAACTGACATTTACAATTAAATAAAGTCAAGTCAAAGTCAAAATGAACTCCATTGTCAATCGGACCATGCAATATGAATTCCACAGAGGACTGAAATTGCATTTCCCCAAACTCCTAATGTGCAAGTATAAATTTAACACACAACATGGAACATAATATTGAACACAGACATCAACAAAATAAGCAAATAAACACACCATATTCAGACAGACAGTGGGCATATGGATCTTCCAGAATAAAAGCTTATAGACACCCCGTCAGGGAATCAAACCCCGGTCTCCCGCATGACAGGCATTCATTCATTTTGTGAAAAAGAAAACTGAGTTTCTCTAATTTAAGGTTCAACATACTCAGACTTTGCACATAACCTGATTTCATACCTTGCAATGATGATATGCTGAGGCAAAGGGAGAGAGAGAAAGGGTGTGTGTGTGGGGGGGTCTCAGCAGCTATGGACCTTTTAGCTGAACAACTCAATGGATTGCTCTGGGTTATCAAAGCCAGTACGAAGAAAAAGCTTTATCAAAAAAAACAAACAAAAAAAACCCACACCTTTTTATGCTTAAGAGCAAACATGGTTTTGCATTCAGAAAAGTAACCGGAAGCTGCACCCACAAGAACAGATCCTGATGTGAAGAAATTGATTTGAATTTGAGACAGTGAAAAGAAGCTAAAACTGAAGAATTGTGAGGTGTTGTAGCCAGTTATGGTGATGTGAGGAAACCCCCTCAACATCCCAGAGTTGAGGATGTCCTGTGACAGAGAAAATCCTTCAAGTTGATGTGCAGAACTGAACCACATTTACTGATAAACATTTCTACAGTTGTTCATGCACAACAGAGTCACAGCAGGTACTAATAACTAAGGTTCACTCAGTTCTGTCACCCAGACATGAAATACCAGATCACTTCCCTCTTCAAACAAATTACCTCAAAATAGTTTTTCCCTCATCTGTTTAAGTTAACTTGATGAGAACTTTGAAATCTGACATAGTTTTGCTCCTGTAATGAAGGTCATATTTATACAGACATAGAAGCACTGAATATGTCCATGCATTATGTTCTTACTGCGTATTTTGTGTCTGTAGTATGCTAGTGCAGAAGAAGAGGAAGAGGGCAAGAAGCGGTATGAAGCCCAGAAAAAAGAGAGACTGGAGACTAAAGCCAGGGCTGAAGAGGTGATGCCTCCTCTGCCAAACCCAGGTAACCAGCTACTGGAAGGTCCAACACAAAACTGAATGTTTGTTTTGGAAGGACACAGTCAGGCATGAAAATCCCTCACCTTTCGTCGAAATTCGCCGTTTTGAAGTCAAAAAAAGGGTGACCTACGTGAATTGTGTAGATCTGAGGAGTTTTCTTTTTTCTTTTTTTTGGGGGGGGGGGGGGTCGGAGTCAGGAGATTTTTTTTTTTAAATTATCATATAATTGACCTAATAAGCAAACTGAGCACTTCAGAAATCGGCCCTTTAAATGACACTTGGACGGTCAGTATATCCTGCCCAGGACCAATCATACACCAAATTGTTCCATTATTCCAGTCATACGAACATTCCTCATTCATATGTACTTGGAGTTTACATTGCTAAGCGAGACGAGAAGCCAGGACCAGTGTTGTCAGATTTGGTCGAGCCAATTCCGCCCAATTGCGTTCCAAAACCTGCCCACTTCAGGAAAAAAACACCCAATAAGCGTTTTCATATGAAAACATTTCATATTTGAATAAATATGGATTTAAATGCATTTACAGTATTAAACAATTAAGCCTAAATGAACAGTTGTATTTTATCACAGTGCATGTCAGAGAAAATGTGCAAAAATGCACATCATGTATCCCAGTGCCAGGCCCAAGTTAACACAGCAGCACTAACATCAACCACATAAACACCATTTCTTATATTTTCTCCACTTCAGCATGATAGCCTACTTATTTTGCTAACAGAATAGCCTACCACTTTGAGTTTAGAGAGAGCGGGCTTCTGCCTCAGACTTTTGCATCGGTGCACTAAGCTTTGTTGAGGTGACGTCACGATAGCGTGTTGTTACAGCGACTGAATAACTCACTGCGATTAAATATTTTTTAAATTGGATGACCACAATATGACTGAGCGAAGTATACTGAATTTTGTATTTGTACTGTTTTTAAACCATAAAATAACAGTTTGTTGTGCTGTTTTCACAATATTAAAAAAAACGCAAGATGTTGGTAAAAGCAGCCCAAATTGTATATACCCGCCCAAAGCATTTTTTCCCCGCCAGCTGTAATCAAAAGTAGCCCAATTGGGCGGGAAACCGCCCAATCTGGCAACAATGAGCAGGACCTAGTGCTGTCCACGCCGGGGACGACCCAGACGAGCGTGCGTTCACATTTCCTACCTACATTTACCAGTGGATTGAATTTGGTGAGTTATGGTTTCAATCGTTTTCATACTTTGCAGTATTACAAAGTTACTGCCATTCGCTACAGCTAACGTTGAACACTGTCAGAGCTAGCTCCGGTGAAAAATAGCTCCGGTTTGCTAGAAGTTCACGTCAAGCTTGTGTAGAATAGAATAGAATAGAACTTTATTAATCCCACAGCGGGGAAATTCACTTATTAAAAAGTAAAATTGCAACAGGGCTTGCAGCAAATACTCATAGAAATAGGCTAAAAATTAATATAAAATGTATATAAAGCTCTCAAAAATATTACAAAAATTAACAAATTATTAAGAAAATAAGCTATACACACAGGACTATTTACAGTATATACACATATTTGAACACATCATGAGATGGAGCGGTAGATATTTTACAATGGGATCTATTATAATAAATAAATGTGGCTTAAATAAAGAAAGTCTAAAAAGAAAAATATTGCATGAGGTAGGAGGTGAAGGATTGTACAGCAGAGAAAAAAGGTGTTCCATTAAGTCATGCTGTTAAAGAGTCTGACGGCTGGTGGGATGAAGGACCTGCGGTAACATTCCTTCTTGCACTGTGGATGCAGAATGAGCTGTTCAGTGATTTTACGGTCTCATACAGGGGATGAGAGGGTGTTGTCCAGTTAGCAGTAACATAAAAGAAGAAACGCAGGCTTCTTTCTAATATCTCTGTATATATCTACCTGCACCCCCCCCCGGGCACGCACTCTTCTCACCTTTTTAACCCCTGACCCATTTTCATGTCTGCACAGTGTTCTTTGGTTCCACATTTTATAATTTAGTGTACCTGAATAGTTGCTTTGAAAATTCAAATTACAGTTTTCTTGGTGTTAGTACTAGAAAACAGGGCCTTGCGAAAGTATTCGGGCACCTTGAACTTTTCAACCTTTTGCCACATTTCAGGCTTCAAACATAAAGATATAAAATTTCAATTTTTTGTCATGAATCAATAACAAAGTGAGACACAATCGTGTAGTGGGACGGAATTTATTGGATATTTTCAAAACTTTTTTAACAAATAAAAAAAATTGAAAAAAAAAAACTTTCCCAAGGCACTGTAGTTTGTCTGCATTCATCACTGTTAAGTAAAAGGATAAAAAGATCACAAATAAAGGGATTATATGTACTCTAATGCTTTAATAACTAATTTATTGTTTGTGACATCATGTTTGTGACAGTAACGGTATTGTATGATTTTGATATGCTTGCCTAACCACAGAGGATGCACCAAAAGGTATGTGAGCTACATCAGCATGTATTTGTTTGCATGAACTTTGGTTTGGTTAGTACCTGTTTGTTTTGATAAAATACATGTTATGTTTGTTCATTGTAGAATTAAACCTTTCCACATTTCTTACGTTGAGTTTATGTCGTCTGGATTACTGAGTTCATGTTTGTGTGTTTGCCCACAGAGCAGCACACAGTTGGCTTTAGCCAGAGCAGTTTGATCTATTTGGTGGGTCCTCTAGACTGCACGCTGCACGACTACGTTCATGGAGGTGAGTCCGTTTCTTTGTCTTGCCTAACCTTGCAGTTGTAGCAGATTGTGTAATGTTAAATAACCTGTGGAAACTTTCCAAACTGTTCAGATTTAGTGGAAACTGCAAAAAGTTATCTTCTGTAAGCACAGACGAAAGTTCCACCGTAGTCAGAGCGTCAGTTAGGAGAAAATAACTGTTGTGCGGTGTAAGCTGTGAGCAGATGATGCCTCATAGAAAGCAAGGGTTGAGGAAACATTTCCACATTTCCCAAACACTTCGGTTTAAAGAGGACTTGTTGCAGGCTTTAAACAATCTTTTTCACCCCCCAAAAAACAAAGAAAATTATAGATTTGTGCATCTTTTGATTCTGTCAGAGAGTAATAATGCAACTCCTCAGAATCTAAATCAGAATCAAAAGGAGCCAAATATGCGCTCGAACATAGGCTTTCCTGGTTAATGAAGCTTTCAGTTCTCACATGCAGTTATTAACACAAGCAACAACAAACTTAGTCAAAAACATGTAGAAAATAGAGAACAGAAAAAACATTATAACTGAAAATAAAAACTGTTCAGTTTTATTAGTCTTTTATCTCAGTCTATAAGTTAAAAGTCAGTTCTTTCTGTTGTAGTTTGATTATCTAAGAAGGACATTATCAGGTGATTATCAGAGATTGAATTATAATTGATAAAGATATGATTGAGACTGTTGCTCAAGGTGAATTGGATGTGTCCACCTTTCTGAGATAGTTTGGCAGACTTTAATCAAGACAGTTTTATTTCAAATGTAAAACCATTCAAGGGATATTTAAAAAAAAAATGTAAATGTATGACTCTTGCTGCTTGGCTGCTTGAAAGATGCTTGTGTTTGACACAGGTGTGATCATGAAGCTGATGGATGAGGCCGCTGGCGTTGTGGCAGTTCGACACTGCAGCACTTTAGTCCTCACCGCATCTGTGTCGGCCATAAACTTCCATCACAAGATCAAGAAAGGTGAGACAGATACATTTAAATGAGCTTTAAATGATATATGTATACCCACAGGTTCCATAGGATGGAAGCCAGACTCAAATTTTGTCTAATTAGTTCTGTATTTTGCTGTATAAAGCAACCCTGGGTCTGTCATTAGATGGTAAGGAGTGCTGACTTTCATAAGGGACCAAAACAACGTGACTTGAAGCCGCTGAATTCGAAGGGAACATAGGTTTCAGAGATGTGGAAACTGGTGGAAAGTTTGGACCACTAAGACCACTGAGGTTTGGTGATTCTGCAGAGGTTTTGGTGGTCCTGCACAGACGATGAAAAAAAATTGATGAAATCGCTCAATCACATGAAAAATGTGTGAACTGATAAATTAAAGAAATTATTAAAAATTAAGGAAATATATATGACCAGTTGACATGACGTAGGACCATAATGCCTGTAAGATAAAATGCAAATAAAACAGAAGAAGAATTAAAATATTCAAACACAACAATTTACCACAAAATTTTGGTATTATTTTTGGCCTCAAGAATGAAAATCAAAAGACCCGGCCATAACTAAGTTTTTATTTTTGGTTGTACTAGCAATTGTATATATCAAGCACAAAACTTCAACTCCAACTCAAAACTGATTTGATTCAAGTTGCTTTGGTCAATAATGAACGTTTTCACTCCTGACCAACTAATCACACACCCAGAATCCAGAGATGTTCCTTTAACATCTCAGAAATGAGAGATGCAGCTACATTTTCCAAATAAACCTGAACCATAAATAAACTTTAAACCTGAACCATAAATAAACCTTAAACCTGAACCATCTCAGTGTAAGATGATTTAAATGCTTTTACTTTCAACTAGAGGAGCAGAGGAATTTACATGAAACATTAAGATTTTGAAAAGTTATATATCTCTTGTAAATTAGTTCATTAAGATGATAATGATTTGTGACAGTAACTTCTATTACAGGATGCTTTTGATTGATTTAAAAATCACTTTAATGGCACATCCATTTCCTCTTTTCTCAGGCTGTGTGGTGACAGCAACAGGACGCCTCACGTTTGTCAGTAACAAATCTATGGAAGTTGAAGTGATGGTCGATGCTGATTCACTGGTGGAGGAAGAAAAACGGAGATATCGCGCCGTTTCAGCGTTTTTCACCCTCATCTCCCTGGATAAACACAATAAGCCTCTGGCTGTCCCTCCTCTGAAGGTTGGTGCCATCCACTTGCTTTGTGAAGTCCGGTTATTAAACTTTATGTGGAGTTTGTTTGATCCTGTCCATGATTGTACATCATACATTTACACATAGAAGAGTGTGAATTTTGCATCTCGCCCTCTCTTCAATTCATCCCTTTCTGCACCTGGGTATTAGGCCTGAAGGCTGAATGCTCACATACCTAAAACATGCTTGGACATCTGACTCAGCTGAACATGGCCCATTCGGACTCAATGTCCTTGCCTCACTTGGGATGCGGTTCTTATCTGATCCAACTCGCCACCTGGTGGTGAACAGCTGTACCGTGTGTTCGATACATACGAATGCAGGTCCGATAACACGACTACTGTCTCGAGTGTTGTGATGCCTTGTGCGTTTGTGGACAGTGTAATGTTGGGACATGGTGTTCGTTATGGACAAACTGACTGGCATAGAAGTTCAACAACATAATACCGCTCTGATTCAGATCAGAGAGGCAGTTTATTCTAATCAGATCCCTCCAAGTACTACTGTTGTTGCCCACATGAGCGATGAAATCCCACAGCAGAATGATGGCGTCTCCTTCCAGCACTCCTGCTAAAGGACAAGAAGGTTGGTTACTCTAAACTGCTGTTTGACACAAAGGTGCAGATAACAGTCAGAGCCTAAACATTAAACATTTAAGTAGCCTAGCTTGCATACCATTAACTAGTTTTCATGAACGCCACCTCATTAAAAGTTTATTGTAGATATTGATCAATAAATCTGGTTAATGTGCAACGTGTCGAGTAATATCATTTAATAAATGTAATTTAAATGTTTAATACAAACAGCAAATAAAGTGAACAGACTCACCGCAGCACCATCACCTGAGTTTGCTGCCATGGCCGACCGGTCCGTCTTACTATCTGGGTGGGTGTCACATGACCAATGGAGTGTAACGTGATTGGCTGGACGTTGGCTGAATTGAGACAGGGATCGATTGCTTCTCCCTGGTGACCCGGATGTTGAGTCTGGTTCTTTTTACACTGAATTTTTTGAGGTTGAATTTTTTTACACTGAATTTTTTGAGGTTGAATTTTTTGAGGTTGAATTTTTTACACTGATTTTTTTTTTTAGAAATTGAATTTTTTTACGCTGAATTTTTTTTTAGATGTTTTTTTTTTTTTTTACACTGAATTTTTTGGGGTGTTGAATTTCTTTACATGTTGAATTTTGAAAAACTGAATATTTTAAGACAACAATTTTTTTTTTAACACTGAATTTATTTTAACAAAATAAAATTCAGAGGCAAAAAAAAATTCAGTTCTAGAAATCTGATGTTTTTTAAAATTCAAAGTCTGATTTTGATGCTAAAAAATTTCAATCTTAAAAATTCGTATTCAAACTCAGGTGGCACAGAAATACTTCCATACCCTTTCTCCTTAACCATGACCGTGAACACATTCCTCTCCTTCGCCGCTTTTATAAAAGCATCTTGGCAGATGTAAGTGCTACAACAGAGCGGTTTATTAGTAGCATCAGTAGTAGCCTACGATTCAAGACAGCTCATCATCATATAGTCTGAGCTCATCATCATATCATTCTTGACATTGTACCCAAGATTAAGAAAACGCAAATCGTACAGTGTGAGATGTTATCATCCCATACAACTGCAGAAATCAAGTCATGTCGAGGAGCCCTTAAATATGCAGTCAGCACTGCAGCTGTGTCAGGGACAAGTGGACCACTGCGAGTGTGCTCACAGTGTTTTTACTGTCTGATGATCAGAAAGTGTCAGTGTACTCGCTCGCTCTTGCTCGACTCCCAATCATATGGTTATGGAGTACACTAGATCCATACTCAAGAGAACGTACCAGGTACTGGCAGTAAAGTTACTCTGTCAATAAATTAGCTTAATATAATCATTTCAGTGTTCAAAGGTGCAGTCAAGGTAAATAGTAATAAGGATCACATCACGGCAACAAACTGAACTCAGAGGAACACAATCACATCATGAAAGTGACATGATGAAACTGAGGGTTTCCTTGATAAAAAGCCACAAAATCTGTAAACTTGGTTACGTCTGTGGATCTACTGTGGATCTACTGAGCTACAATGTATGTCTCCGTTTAATAGAAATGGAATTTAATTTCCATCAAGACAGCTATGCAGCCTTGATGAAACAGCTGGATAGTGCATTCTTTTCATGAATCTGCCAAAAAGTTCCAGTTCCTTTGATCAGGCTCATGGAGGAGGTCATTGGCACATTAATGATTTAGAATTTCAGGTGGCTCCAGCACTCATGAATCTGGATTTACTTTAAAGGTATTTTGCAGTTAATGTGAAGTTTTGTTTTGCTTTTACAGCATCACAACAAGCAGTTCTCTGGGAAAGCCCTGTTAGCTTTCCTTACCTGATACTTCCACTCTTCCTGGTTCCTGTATTTTCTGAGTTGGCCTGCATTAAAACCAGGGAATGTCTTTGTGTTCTTAACCGACTTGTGCCTTGTAGGCATTAATTATTAAATATATAGTGCTCATTCTCCATCTTGGTGTGTTTCACCAAGATGATGAATGGCAATTACAACAGAACAGTGTGGTAAATAAGAGCTTTATGTGCATAAAAGCCGAGGAAGCGTTTTAATGCACAATGTCTGTAGATGTCACACGTGTCTGAAAATAAATCTTTCGTGCTTGTCTTTTTCAGGTCGAAGGAGAGGAGGAGCAGAGGCGTTTTCGAAGAAGGCAAAGCCCGTTACCTCGTCTGTAAAGCAAAGAGAGAAAAGGAGCGCCAGCAGTGACGTCGACTCGCCAGAAACAAGCACCTGCAACATTATAACAGTATCAAACAACAGTATAGTGACCTTACACAGTAACTACAGCTGAAAGGAATTCAAAAAACAAACTCTGCTGCTTTGTGACCTTTCACCTTCTTTTTTTCTGCAGTGTAACACACCATTCTGAGTACAGTGTATATGTAAGACTATATATATTTAATTTTAGGGAGACTTACAGTATCTTAATGTGTGAAATTTATTTTGGAATAACGTGAGCGCAAAGTCGACAGCCTGACTGTCTGCAGAGGTAAGAAACTATTTTGTTAGAAGAACATCTTAAACTCTAAAGACTAAATGTTGTCACTGTTAAGGGAGACTCTCAGTGCAAGAGAAAGAATAATAAATAACACTGAATAAAAGAGACAAATGAGAGTCCTACAATCTTTCCTTGTGTCCTTGGTGCCAGTGATGTCATTGTCTTGGACTTTTGTCAGACGGCAAACACCATTTACAAATCATTACTTTTGTTTTTAATTTGCAGTTTACACACCAGCACAAATGTCTTCTTATTTTTTTTTTTTATTAGTCTTGGATACAATGCTTTATTTGGAACTAAATGCTAAAAGAAAACCTGACCTCTTTACTCATAATTATTTTGAGCTTTAGAATCTGCTGCTTGTTGTCCAGTTTTCACAGTTCTAACACACAGTAAATGCAGTTTCTTCTCATCTGTGTTCTGCCGGCGGTCGGAAACATTGGTTCTGTTCCGGTTTGTGGTAGACGAGTGCTAATGTGTGGGGTGTTTAAGCTTGAGAGCTCTTGTCAGGGGTGCAGTCCATCTTGCTGACCTTTGCTCTGTGCCCCTTTTAGTAAACTTCCAAGGATGCTGCAGTCACCGCCACTTTACTCAAAGTAGAATGAAAGTTGTGTTTCACAGGCAAATGCTGGCTTCTGTTTGTCAGGGCTGGTATGAACCTTTTCAGACTGGTTAACCAGACCGCTCGTCAGTTCTTGGTTTTAGGTTTGTAAACCAGAGAAGGAGCAGTGGTAAAATTAAATGAGTCAACATCTATTGAGGGCAGAACAGTGGTTTGGTGGTCAACACTGTTGCCTCACAGGAAGAAGGTTCCTGGTTCAAACCTCAACAGGCCTTTCTGTGTGGAGTTTGCATGTTCTCCTCGTGCTTGTGTGGGTTTCCAGAAGCACAGCACTGAAGCAGTTTTATTGCATTTTATTTGAGTAATAATCCAGATCCAGTCACACAATTATGGGGTTCCTGGAGCTGGTTAGGGTTAGGTTTTATCCAGCCGTAAATCCTTTGTGAACAATAAAATAAAACATGTGTAATATGAATAAATACCAAGTGTTTTACAGATTAAAAAAACAACACAATTTTATTTGATTACGATCTGGGCTTTCAAAAGGAAGCTGGGGGATTTACTTTGCCTCAGCAGTTTTCTCTCGTATTCTGCCGCGGACACTCCGCCTGCTCCATGATTTACATGTGGTAGACTCGTCAACAGAGATTCTTGTAAATTTCAAGACTGCAAGATACTAGTACATCAAAAACAAGAGTCAGTCCTTAAAATTGGAAGTAAATTCTGTCAGGACCCCAGCACAAAAAACACAAAATGAAAGTATGAATAGACTTGAAAATAGCAGTGTGTGATACAGCTATGAGCTGAGGTTGAAGCCTTTTGCAGGGAAAAAAAAAGATACTAAATCACCAAGAGAAGAATGAACGGTCCCTTTGGTGGCTACAAAAAAGTTTCACAAAATGTAACACCTGCCAGAGGAGATGCTACAATAGACTGCTCAAGGATAGAGCTCAGATGGTTTTTTTTTTTTATTTCTTTTTCTTCTTTTTTTTTTTTTAATCTATTGATTTGTATTTCTGTTGGAAATCAGGTCATCTTTAACTTCACTATTTTCATATGATATTTTGATGAAATTCTGTGTAACACTCGCAGGTATTTCTTTCTCTTCCTGTCAGCTGTGACGCACAGATCTCAGTGTGGTGGTAACAGAGTAGATTGTTTCCCAGCAGTCAATATGTCACTGTATCAGCTGCAATTGGCTAATCATGACTTGTAGGTGCTGTTATTTTAGTTTTCATTTAAAAGAGCAGTTCACCTCACAAGAGTGACCACAGCAGCCAGCAGACACCGAAGGGGCCGGATATCCATTCACATCCCAAATTAATCTTCCATCCCGACAGCTCCTCAAAGCCATGTCGCAGACACATGAAACATCTTCCCTCCAGATGTCCAGGTAGGAATGTTTACGACTTCATTTTCACATGATTTTAACAGCAACTTGTTCGGCAGCAAGCCTTTGCACTGTGGATCAATAGTAGGACTCCTAGGATGGTACAGTCATTGTTGTTTTACCCTAGAATACCATTCAAAAATGTATTTCAGTAGCAAATTTTGACAATTACCAGCCCCACGTCCAAATATTATGATGGACTTAACAGAGGGAGCCTGGGAAAAAAGTTCTTATAAGTACAGAGCGGTGAAACTAATTTTGATTATATAATTATGTGCTTTAGTCACATCTGAATAGTTTGATGGGAAACTTTACACTTTGTCCCAAAACATTAAGGACACTGTAGACACTGATATGAATATCCATCTATTTGTCTCCTGTTTTCTGTGGCATTTTCAGAAGCAGAATTAAGGTTTCACTAATCAGAAACTGTGTTTTATACAGTTTGAAATAATTGAATCTCGGCTTGATTAGTTTAAATTGTGGCGGGATGGTCTAAGGTGGTCTCAGTACTCTAAAAGCAGTGGACTGCCGAATCACAAGCTGGTTTCATAGTCTAGAAGGAAGTCTCGCATGATGCTGAAAACACACCAAACAAACTATACATTCAGCAGCATGTTAAACTGTAATGAAAGCAAATCTAATATCCAGTTCTGAGCCATCTGCTGCACAGCAACCCCAAATGGCATTTGGTGCTTTCTAAAGCCAGCAGGGAACAGTGGAGCTGAAAAGATACACACTGGAAAATAAATACTCCATGGGCGACTGGGGGAGGGTGGGACATAATTTGCCCACCTGATCAGAAGTTTGAAATGCAAAATAAGTCATCAACTGATTGGTGTGATTGCCATGGGCAACTGACCTGAGGCATATGGAAATATTTGGCATGTCCTTTGAAACTCAGAAAACTGGTGAAAGTCCTTGTGCAAATAATGCCGTGGTGTATTTCACAACCAACCACACAACTTGCTCAGACAGGTGCTAGAGAATAAGAACAAGAGTATAATGATAAAACACACCTGGCTGGTGAACAGACTTGTGCAGACGTTGATGACAAGCTAATGGGTTCATTGGGATCAGGTGCAATGAAGTAGCGAGACATTTCAAACATGTTAGGGCACTGATTTACACCCAATGACTGCAATAAAAGAAATCTTTGTTGTTGTCCATGGGCTCCAGACTTCACGCCCAGGGACAACAACAAGGGACTGCATTTAGTTTTGTCTTCTGCAAGTGAAATACGGCTAAACCATGGTAGACGTACTCATCCCTGATCCTATCCATCCTCGTCACTCCAGAAGAGAACCTCAAGATTTTAGCCTCTGACTCTGGAACTTGTCTTCCTCAGTGCCACAGTCTCTAAACCATATACCATTGTGGGTCTCACCACCGTCTTGTACACCTTTCCTTTCATTTTTGCTGATACTCTTATCACACATCATACTGGACACTTTTCTCCACCTGTTGACCCTTAAAATCCTCCACCTTCTTTATTTCTGCTCCCTGTAGCCTCACCGTTCCACTTGAGTTCCTGTCTTGCTGCAGATAACCTTCATTCCTTTCCTTTCCAGTCCGCCTCTCTAGACTTTCCTCCACCTGCTCCCAGCTGTCATTACAAATCACAATGTCATCTGCAAACATCGTTGTCCATGGAGACTCCTTTCTCACCTCATCTGTCAGCCTGTCCATCACCATAGCAAACAGAAAGTGGATCAGAACTGATCCTTTGTTTCAGTCCCGCCTCCATCTTGAAGTCCTACAGCACACTTCACCCCTGTCTTGTTGTTCTCATCCATGTCCTGCAGCGCTCCAAGTAATTCTTCTCTGCTCCTCCAGACTTCCTCACACAGTATCACATGTCACAGCTCCTCTCTCAGCACCCTGTCACATGCTTTCTCAAGGTCTACAGAGACACAATGGAGCTCTTTCTGACCTTCCCTGTATTTCTCTATCAACATCCCCCAAAGCAAATATTGCATCAGTAGTAGTCTTTTTTTTTGTTGGTTATGCTATTTTAAAGATTATGCCTTTCACAGCGCACCAAACAGTATTAATGTGCCACAGTGACTGGCTCTGGGTGGACCTCTGCTGGGACCGAGCAGAACTGTTTAGCAGTGACAGTTCTGCACTAGATAAGAAGAGGACAACAGTCTTCTCACTTCCCAGACATTCTTTAAAAGAGACAGTCGTTAAAAGAAAAGGGAATAATACACACAATGGTAACCTGCCCTGTTCCAACTTTTAGATATGTTGGTGTCATCAAAGCTGAAACGGGCTGTTATTTCCATGAAATGGAAGAATGTCTCAGTTTCAATATCCGATTTGTTGCAAATAAAATATGAGATTTGCAAATCATTGATTTCCATTTTTATTTAGATTTTACAGAGCATCCCAACGTTTTTGGAACCAGGGTTGTATTGGCTCTTAGCAAATGATTTTTTCTTGTATAGCTCACAATGAATAAAAAAAAAAAAAATCTTAGTGTATGTCAGGTAGTTGAAAGGTATGTGGTAAATGCCTACTGCTTTTATGTCCATTTCATTAACTTGTAGGAGTTCGGATAAATGCATCTTCTTCTCAATAATGTCTCATGTTTTTCTCCCATTAAGTCTCAGTCGTGACCCATCAGCATGGCTGGTCAGGTTTTCAAGTTTTTGATTCATATTTATTTACAGATGATGACAGCAACTCATTAAATTCAGGACCTGATGGTAATGAAAGAGGATTTTACAGTAATTCCACCATCAGATCCACAGTCACTTTAATGCACCTCTCTCTCTACTGCAGGTTAATGCGGCCAGAAGAATGCAACATGTTGGGCAGCGTCCATGGTGGTGTCATCCTCAAGATGGTCGAGGAAGCTGGAAGTGTTATTGTAACTCGACACTGCAACATGCAGAGCAGAGTAAGAGACAATCACATTCATGCTAAACTGTTTTAATTATACTAGAGTCCGATATAAAGCTGCAGTAAACCACCAAAGGAGCCTCGCTTTAAAAGACAGATCAAACCAGAAATGGTAACAATGTGAGCGTTCTCACCGATGAACAAAATATTCTGTAAAAGGTATGTCCTTTATATGTATTCAGGCTATGAAATTCTATAAAAACATAAGGAGTTAGAAGCAGTTAAAGAAAGTTTATTTATGAAGTCATTACCAGTTTGATGGTATCCAGGTGATTACCAAAGAAGAAGATATTTATAAACTTCAGAGAGCCGTCAACTTGAATGTGAGTGTCTCATCATCTGTTTTAACTCTAATCTTTTTGTGTGTTTTGATTTGCTGTATTAGTTTATCCATAAAACTATTCTGAAAGTGATTCAAATAATATTGTTTATCGGTATTGTTGTTGTAATTGTGGTGTGAAGTCATCTTAAACCAATGTAAATGTTAGTTGTCCACCTCTTCAATATGGAGATTCTACCTTTCACCTGGTGAACCTTTACCTACTTTTGACTTCATCATAATCTTATTTCCATCTCATCTGGTTGCAACATTCTGCTCATATTCTGCTGATAACCTGAACTTTATTGTTCAGATAAAGACAATAAGAAGACCTTGCTGCAAATAGAAAACTTATTGTTGCACAGCTGTTTTCTTGAGATCAGTATAATGTTTTCAGTGGAGAATAAAGGTAATATCTCCTGGAAACTGAAGGTGATTTCTGTTGAGAATTACATTATAATTTATTGTGTCAGGTTCAGCTCACCACCTACAGCGACTTGAAAGTATTTAAGTAGCAGTCACAATGAAAGCTGGTCAGTTTCTCTAAATGTGTCTGTTTATGATTATTTTTCAAATCAGTATGAGAGATGATGATGTTTTTCACTTTTCTAGTTTTCTCTTCCCTTTTCTCTTCAATTTTCCAATCTTGGTTTGTGAAGTAATAATTAACATATTTCATTACATATTGTATTACATGTATGATAACATATATGATCTAGTAACACAATAACTTGTATTCGTAGTAGTGGGGTCTACTAAATGTCCTTTTTGTGGAATATTATTTTTAACATCTGTAGTTCCTTACAGTACAGCTTAGTGCAAGTTTGACTGAATAGTTATAGACATAGTTATTGACTCCTTACAAAATTAGATTTAGATCATCTTTACTTGACCTCACAACGTTTTCCACCAAGATTAACTGATCATGCTACAGGAAAAACTTTTATTTTCACGCTGCTTCCTGAAATTCCAGCGATAGTTTGGTGTTCTTGTGCTAAAACTGGATTTTATTTCCTTCCTTCACCTCATCTCTTTATTTATTGACAGAACTGTAACAACAGGAGTGGCTGTGTGAATAATGCTGATAGCGTCGGGGTCTTTGATCAGTCATTGTTACCTGAGAAGAGCTACATAAATGCAGCCCATTATATAATCAATAGTTCATCATATCCATCAGTCTTATTTCTGCACGAGTACAGTATTGAGTACCACAATCAGAAAACTTTATTAGTTCCTTGAAAGGCAGTTCTTCACAGTGACCTGGTCAGGAACAAACATAAACAAACACAAAACCAGCAGGTTTCCCGCCTCACTTCACACATCCACAGTTTAATACCAGAGCAGTGAGAGTGGAAAACATGCGAAAACCTATGAAGAATAATCAAGAATAAAAGAAGGTTATGCAACTTAAGGCTGCATAACTTTTGTCTTTTTCAAACGTGGAAATATCTTTTCATCTTGACTCTTGATTTATTTTTAACAAAACTGCCAGAGCAATTACTTATTCACCCAGCAGCATCTGACAAAAATTGACCTGTTCTGTTCTGTGACTATAAGTTTGTGTATTTTCCTTTTTTCTTTTTTCCTCACAGGACAGTTGTGTGGCAGCTCTGGTTCGGGTGGAGAAGAATGACTTCCTGCTTCCAATGTTCGTCGATGACGTCCTTCACATCACTGCTGAGATCACTTATGCCTCCAAGCACTCCCTGGAGGTTCAGGTCAAAGTCGTGGCCGAGAACATCCTCAAAGGTGAGTCATTCTGTCATTGACGTTTAGTCATAGAGCGCGTACATGCCACTTAAAGTTCAGGGTTTCCTTCAGCTGATTCACATGCCAACGTTCTTTATAGTTTTTTTATAAGATCAGTTTGACAGCAATGATTGATTTTTCCTTCCTGGATGATTGTCTGCCTTCACAGTGCTGCAGGTTTCACCTTTACTCTTGTTTTTCTCCGCATCATTCCAGAGAGCAAAAAGAATGAAGGAAGACAAACACGTTCAGAGATACACTCATGCTAACACAAATACCAGTCATTCATCACAGAGATAAAACAGAGATGTGCAACCTTGCATATTCACGCTCATACCTACAGTTAAGCTGCCTCTTCAGAGTTTAGTGAGACTTTATGGGGGCAGTTATTATTTTGTTTTTGCTATAATAATTCTAACATTTTAAATGAAGTGTAGGAAAAGCAACCTGACCTTGATAGTCTACAGTTTGGTCAGTAGAGGGCAGTACACAATAAGTAATGATGCTTTCAGAAGCATAACAACTGAAGCTCCTCTCCAGAGTTGCTGCATTGTCTACTGTAGTTTCTAACTTCATCTTACTGCATGTTTCATGTATGCTATGCACACATAAAAACATGCACACAGTTATATGTTAGCAGCCTTATACATGCGCAGACCTACACACACAATTTTAAATCACTTGAGTGAAGATGCAGAGAAGACCTGATTGGACTGATCCAGTGTTTTCTGTGGACATTTTAACAGATATTTCACAAACTCTTCTCTGTTGGTCTACTATCAGTATTTAGTTGAAGAATATTGGAATGATATTTTAGGATGAGAATTCAGCTTTTTTTTTTTTTTTAATTCTTTGTGTCTGCAGGTACAAAGAAGTTGGCCAACAAGGCAGTACTGTGGTACGTTCCCTGTTCTCTCCAGAATGCTGACAGGATCGTGGAGGTGCCGCCCATTACGGTACAGAGAAACCTGAGACTCCTGGACTGAAGCTTTTTATTTTTCCTCTTAGCTTATCTGTATATCTCAGATAATGTCTAATGGAATATAAAAAAGAACACAAGTCATCGAGAAAAAATCCACATGAAAGGCCATCTCATCAATACAAAATATTTGATATGGTAAAAAGTCAATTCCATTTAGTCTTTGCCATGAAAATGTATTTCTTTAGTTATTATGGATATTAGATGGACTGAAGAATCCTTTTTCATTGGATGAACATGAACAGTCCGATACTTGGATAAAGAACGGAAACAAATAAGATTAAAAATACTTTATTTAGTGAGGAAAATTGATTCAATATTACATGTCTATGACTGGCAAAAGTATTGAGAAGGTGCCTGTTTCAGAAAGGAGGTTCAACAAACTCTGAGTAAAAAAAAAACTAAGACTTAACAAACTGAGTTTTTGATTTCGTAATGCGTGTTTAGAGTTGGTTCTTTCAGCTCTGAGCTCAGTTGTTGGAGCGGATTTTAAAGAGGAAGTGAAAACGCAGACGAAAATTGATACATAGCTTTGTTTTACTCATGTTATGAACATTTCACCATAACAAAGGAAAAATCATTTATGAAGCTTCAATGGGAACATGGATACAGTCAATATATACAATCACACCAATATTAGTGCACATTTTTTGGACTCAAGATGCTATTGAAACATTATTTTTAAATCATTAATGATACCAGCTTCTAAAACATATAAGCTACCCAAAAACCCAATAAATTATTATTTGATTGCCTTTGTGTTTGTGGCTATTGAGCAAAAGTAATAATGGGCTATAAAATAGAGGTAGAGAGAGAGAGATATTAAAGTAAATATGGTGTTTGCATCCAGAACGGTACCTGGAAGCTCCTTCCACAGGACCCTGATGTGAAGAGAACAATTTGAAGTTAAATTTTCCGGTTAAAACTGACGATTTCTGATCTCTTCTAGCCAGTTATGGATTATGTGAGGAAACCCCTTAAGTGTCTCAGAGTTGAGGATGTTCTGTAACAGAGAAAATCCTTCAAGTTGATGTGTAGAACTGAACCTCAAGGTTCCCTCAGTTTCTTCACAAAAGCCTGTAATATCAGATCACTTTCCTCATTGAACAATCGACGGTGAAATGTTTTTTCCACATCATCTGTTTAAAGTTTAAGTAATGAGAACTTTGAAATCTGACAGTGTTTATGCCTGTAATGTTGGTCATATTTATACAGACATAGTGAATAAATTCACGTAAATGTTCTTACCATATATTTTGTGTCTGTAGTATGCTAGTGCAGAAGAAGAGGAAGAGGGCAGGAAGCGCTACGAAGCCCAGAAAAAAGAGAGACTGGAGACTAAAGCCAGGACTGAAGAGGTGATGCCTCCTCGGCCAAACCCAGGTAACCAGCTACTGGAAGGTCCCACACCAAACTGCATGAGTCTTACAGCTCATGCTTATTGTGAATAATTATATTTTTGATAACACTGTGAATAAAGCATGCTATTTTTCCTGGTGTCACTGACTGTAGTGGAATGAGATGGTTTAACAGAGCGCAGAAAAGGACAAAGCCTCTCCTCAGTGTTTCCACTGCTGCACGTTTAAACTCAGTATAGTCTATCTGAGGCCTGTTGCACAAAAGTAGGATTAAGAGATCCAAGGATTTTTTAAGAAAGAGGGTTTGAAATGTTCTGCTAAATTCATCTTGACTTATTATGCAAATCAGGTGTAACTAATCTTGGTACGTGCACATTCATGTTTTTTTTTAAGCAGACCATGATGTTGATCACAGATTTCAGATTCGGCTTATCATGAAAACATATGAGGTTAAATGGAATATAGCTGCTATTAATCAGCTTAGTGTCTAACTGACAGACTGAATGTGCAATAGTCCAATTTATGGTGTCTGGGTCCAAGTTAGGTGCCTTTGACGACTCTGGATTTTAATTTTACAAGGGAAGAGATACAGAGGTATCAGATTATAAAACTCTTAAAGTGGAAATTCACAGTAATATATCTTAATATGCCTCATGTAATTTCATGAAGGTGACAGACTTGCACATTGGAAGGTGGCAAATAGTGTTTTTTGTTGAAATTATCCAAGTCTCCAAATGATTTTCAAAATTTGCTGCTGGAAGGGAAAAAGAAAGGAAAAACAACAAAAACAAAAACAGGCTACCAGGAGACGATTGACCTTTTTATCAGCAACAAAACACCCAACAAGAACATCAGAAACACTGGGCTGAAATATCTTCAGCATCCTAAATGTGTTTTTGGTCAAACGTCTTTGAGAATACTAAACTGGAAATGTTGATTTTGCTGCCATCTACTGGTCAGTAAAGTAAGCGAGATGCTGTTTAAATTCATTCATAATTGTTATTCAGTGAAAACACTTTTAATGAATCAGTAAAAATGGAATTTGGTTTCTAAATGTACATTTTGTAAAAGCAACAAAGAAACTTCATCAGTCCACAGGAGCAGAGTAAAGATTTTTATTTTCATTATTTTTTTCCTACCTGTTTGTTTCCTCGTTGTTTTCCTGTTTGTATCTTTGTTTTGGTACTAACTCGCCTTCATTCTTGATGAATTAAATTTAATTAAAAAAGTAGGTCAAGTAATGAATACCAAGACAGAAGAAATGCTTCTGCCGTTGCAGTTGTGCAACAGTAACACACATAGGATCCAGATGAAACAACTTTTATTTGGTATTGTATGATTTTGTGGTGCTTGCTTAACCACAGAGGATGTACCAACAAGACGTATGTGAGCTACATCTGCATTTATTTGGTGTTGTTGGCAGGAATTTAGGTTACATTAGTGCTGGTTGGTTATGTTGAGTTTATGTTTGTGTGTTTGCACACAGAGCAGTACACAGTCAGCTACAGCCAGAGCAGCATGATCAGTGTGATGGGCCCTCCAGACTGCATGCTGCACGGCTCTGTTGATGGAGGTGAGTTTGTTTTCTTTTCTTTCTTAAATTGTCATTAAAGCAGACTGTTAGGTGGAATGTTCAAGTTAATCTACTCATGTATTTCTGAGACAACTGATGATTATGTTGCGATGTGAAGAGATGCTCATATTTTCTGTCCAGGACTATCTCTGTATTAACCTATAAAGCTCATCTGCACATGCATCACAACTAGAAACTAGAGCAGCAACATTTAAACTCACCAACAGAAATGCACGTAATACAATGAAAGTCATCAAACTTTTATATTACAATGACTGTTACTTAAAATGTCTGATCATTTCTATTTCACTTTGTAGTTATTAAATTTATAATGAATTTATTTCATTCTAGCTCTTTATTCATTATAAACTCTTCCTCTTAATATGTTTTTAAATTCCACACACGGGCAAATCAAATGTTGTCAATTTGCTGTGCATTTTTCTAGGGTCAATATGAGTGTTTAAACAAACAAACAAACAAACAAAAAACAACTACAATCAGTTACAATCTCATGCAGACACATCCCCCAGAACGTGCTGCTGTAAAATCATCTGCTGGGATGTCCACGGGCAACAGCCCATGATTAAAGTGTGGTTAAAATGAGAGATAAATAATTTAAAACTAGAACTGAGCAATTCAGCATTGTAAAAGCTTTTAGGAGGAAGCTGTTCATCAGTCTGGAGGTTCTGCCTTTTATGCTGAGGAATCGTTTACCTGAGGGGTTCTCTCCAATGTTTTATATTTATACTCAATATCCATATGTATTTCTTAACGTGTAACTGAGAGGTAACCTTGGAAAAATGAGAAATTAGCCTAAAATCATTAAAGAATCTCTGGTCCAGGAACAATGTGCATTTTTAACTTATATTTCTGACTTTATAAGGTCAGAAATTTTGACTATAGAAACATTCTTAAAGTTAGTTATTTTTACTTTTTGCTCCTCCTGCTTGGCTGAACAATGCTTGTGTTTGACACAGGTGTGATCATGAAGCTGATGGATGAGGCCGCTGGCGTTGTGGCAATTCGACACTGCAGCACTTTAGTCCTCACCACATCTGTGTCGGCCATGAACTTCCATCACAAGATCAAGAAAGGTGAGACAGACACTGAGAAAATACCCGGAGCTTTAAATCATATATACTCACAGGTCACAAACCACTCTCAAACATGCATTTTAATGTTGGTACAAGGCCACAGGAAACTGTCTAGGTGAAGTTTTCTTCTGCCTCTTGATAATTACTGAACTATTTACTTTAAATTGGGCGAGCCAACACCGACAGCTGTCACATTGTTGCTAAAAGATCAGTAAAGTTTTGTAGGGCTTCTACAGCATCTTAAAATGTTTTCTTTGATCATTATTCATTATCGGGCTCAGACACACTGAAATTCCTGAACAAAATAGTTTTTAATTTAATTAAATTAAAAAAAAACACTTTAAGGTTAAAATTGACCATAAAATTAAACTTTTGTCAGAGGCTTAAAAAGGCAGTTTATTTTATTGTAGAGCTAAAACTGTAATGCAAACATATCTACCTTTATAACTCAAAACTGCTTGGATTCACTTTCTTTTAATTCCTACCAAAAATTTTCACTTGTTACCGTCTAATAACAAACCAAGCCTTGTTTTAACTTGTTTTTACACATAAGAGCGTTTCAAAAGTGAATCACTTGCCAATGCTGCCTCCACAGCTGGATTTTTGAGATTATGCTTTAACCCAAAGGTTTCCTGATCACGGAGCAGCCTGCATCTTTTCACCTCTTCATATGGGGGTCCCTAGGTGGGGTGTAGGGGTTAGGGTTGGGGCTAATTAATCGACTCTGTGAGAGCAGTCTTAACCTGCCATCATTTAGTTTCATTCACTCACCAACACTCAGAAAAATCTGAGTCTTGCGCAGCGTTTGTGAATCTGGGGCAGAATTTTAGTGAGGAAGTGATTTAGGTGCGAATCCACTCAGGTTTACAAAGATTTCATGAATGAGGCCCTTTTATTGCAGGATACTTTTGGTATATTTAAACACTGGAAACCACTTTAGTGCATGTTTTTTTTCTCCTCTCTCAGGCTGTGTGGTGACAATGACAGGACGGCTCACATTTGTCAGTAGCAAATCCATGGAAGTTGAAGTGATGGTTGATGCTGAGTCACTGGAGGAGGAAATAGGGAAATATCCTGCTATTTCAGCATTTTTCACCCTTCGTCTCCCTGGATAAACACAATAAACCTCTGCCTGTCCCTCCTCTGAAGGTCGGTGCCATCTATTTTTCTGAACTCTGTCTGGTTATTAAAACTTAAATGTAGAATTTGTTCCTGCTCTTGATTTTTACATCATACATTTACACAGGTCCTACAATGAGTCAAATGTCTTAAAATATTAGTTTTTTTTTAAAATAATGCCACGCACTCTTCTGACTTTGTGCCTTATCTTTTAATGGCTTTTATTGTGACAATAGACAGAAAAGTAGGGTGAGAAAAGGGAAAGATGAGTCACAGGCCAGAAATTGGGATCTTACATGGTGATGTTTGCTTCCATAATTTATTAAAATAATATTGCTTTTAACTGGATAGGTGCTTTCATGAGAATCTCCCCCACAAGCCTGATCAAGCCAAAATGGAACTTTTTGGCAGGTCATTTTAGAAGTTAAGATGGCTGCTTGAAGGTCATGGATATGTAGTTGTTGCTGTGCACCAGCACTCATGAATCTGGATTTACTTGAAAGGTATTTTCCAGTTAATGTGAGTTTTGTTTTGCTTTTACAGCATCTTAACAAGCAGTTTTCTGGGAAAGCACCTAATATCTCCACTCTTCCTGGGACTTGTTATTTCTGAACAAGCCTGCATTTAAATCAAGGAAAGAGCTGCCTTAAAATATTTTGCGTTCTTACAGCCTTGTGCTTTGTAGCCATTGAATATATAGTGCTCAGTGCCATTCCTGTGTGTGTCACCAAGATGGTGAATAGCTATTACAATTAAACAGTATTGTAAAAAAGAGCTTTATGGGCATGAGAATAAATAGAGAATAAAATCAGAGGAAGTGTTCCAGTGCACAATATGTGTAGATGATAAATGTGTCTCAAAATAAATCTGCTGTGGTTTTCTTCAGATTGAAGGAGAGGAGGAGCGGAGACGTTTCGAAGAAGGCAAAGAACGTTACCTCGTCAGTAAAGCAAAAAGAGAAAAGGAGCGCCAGCAGTGATAACAGATCTCTGTAACATTTTTTTCTCCTTTTAATGAAACTTATTAAAAAATGTGGATAAATAAAAATAAAAGACTTTCAAATCACACAAGCCAATATTTTATTCACAACAGTTTTTAAACTGGGAAATCTTACACTTTTATCCACTAAATGAGCTCATTTCAAATTTGATGTCTCAAAGTTGGCACGGGGGCAACAAATGTGTGAAAAATTAAGACATTTTAGTCCTCCGGGCTAAAGAGGAGGGAGACCTTCCAGTGTGTTATCAGCATTCAGTTCAAAAGCCAGCATCTCTGATGGTATGGGGGTGAATAACGTGCATATGGTATGGGCAGCTTAGATGTTTTGGTAGGAACTACGAGTGCTTAAAGGTATATAAAGATTTAAGAGGAAGATCTGCTCCCCCTCCCCTGTTGCGAATAAAATACTCATGTGATTTGAAGGTCTTAGCTTTCATTTCATTTAAATTTAAAAAATGTCCCAATTTTTCCAGAATTTGGGTTGTATTAACCTTACAGTGAAAGGAATTAAACCTGTCTGCTACTATGATTTTAGCCTTCTTTTGAATCTGAACCTATTTTTTTCCTGCAGTGTAACACACCCAAGTGTAAATGTAACAGTACATATTTAATTTTAGAATGATCTTGATGTGTCAAATATATTTCTGATCACTGTTGGTGCAAAGTCAACAGCCTGACTCTCTGTAGAGGTAAGAATACTATTTTATTAGTAGAAAATCTATTTCACTGTGAAGGGATACTCCCAGAGCACAGGAAAGTGTAAAGTGAATGAATGATATTGAATAAAAGATCTAGATGAGTCATATCTGGCCTTGTGTCCTTGGTCTCAATGCTGATGTCATTGTTTTTGGGATGTGATGGCAGAGAGGGCAAACACGACTTACAAATCACTAGATTCTGTTTTTAATTTACAGCGTACACATCAAAATTCCACTATTTTATTTTTTGATACATTGTATTTGGAACTGAGTGCTAAAACAAAAATTGAACTATACTCAAAATTGCTTCTGAGCTTAAGGGATACATTGACATTTTTTGACACATGTAGGACTTCAGGATGGCAACCTACAGATCGGACTGCCAGGACAGGGTCTTATCTTGATTCAATGAATCCATCTCCCATTTATTTCTTCTCTGTCCACTTTGGGCTGAGCTCACATAGAACTACACCGTTGCTTTTATTTCTAATTTGTCTTATACACTGTTGCTGCTGTTGCAGTTCCATGTGATTTTAATTTAGAAAAAAAAAAAAAACTTCTCATTAAGGGTTAAGGTGTCACTGTCACTGAATTCCCTGTGTGGTCCATCCATACAGGTTGTCTTTTTTTTTTCTTAAGTATGCAGTTTAACCTGAAAAATCCATTCAATTCCAATGCAAATATGAATGTTTCACTGGTTTTCCAAATCAGTGAAATGACAGCTAAGACCTTCAAATCCCTGACTGACAAAAATGAGGTAACACCCATCCATCCATCCGTTATCCATACCCGTGAAGTCCTATATCGGGTCACGGGACCTGCTGGAGTCTATCCCAGCTCTCTTCTGGCAAAAGGCAGGGGTACACCCTGGACTGGTTGCCAGTCCATCGCACAGCCAAAAGGTAACATATGAAGAAAATCATAACTGTTAAATAAATTCATTTCCTCTAGGACTGACAGCTGACTTAACACATTTGAGTGGCAGGATTAAGAAATGCCTGGTTGTTGCCCTTCTCTTATTTGTGAGTTCAGTCTTCTGAAACTGGTGACTCATCCAGGAAGCTGAACCCATGTTGTTGCGCAAATTGTATGTGGGGTTCCAAACTGATGCTAGAGCCCTGCAACATAAAATGGAGACTGAACACACACATATGATAGGAAAGTAAAAGTTTTATTAGTTAAAAACTAAGACTAAAAGCCTTATAAGCCCCTAAACAACCACATGAGACGACGAGGGAGCATCAGCAGACAGGCCTTATGGATACACCCTCACAGGTGCATCCAATTAACCAATTAGACCTGCACTCATGCACTGACTCTTTGACTCTTGCCCTGTCGTCACAAGGCCAGCAAGAATGTGGAGGAGCGTAATACCCATGAAACATCTTTCTTCTTCACTATGCAGGTAGTTATGTTTAACGAAAGATTATTACTTTTTCTTTTGGCTAAGATACACATGCCAGTGATGCTTAAACTGAAGCATCAAACCAGTATTGAACCACTTCGCCAGTTGTATTTAGTATTAGTTCATTCAATCATTTAATGCGTTGTTTCAGTGACATCTAGTGGTTTTAAAAAAAACAGCAAGACAATGTCTCATGAGAAAAGAGTAACTGACGTTCATGCAAATTACGTAAATATCTCTTTGTAGAGAAAGGCCAGTTGATGTTGTAAATGTACACTCACTGGCCACTTTATTCGGTCCACCTGTCCAAATGTTCGTTAATGCAAATTTCTAATCAGCCATTCACATGGCAGGAGCATTTAGGCATGTAGACATGGTCAAGGCGATCTGCTGCAGTTCAAACCAGTATCAGAAAAGAGGAAGAAAGGTGATTTAAGTGACTTTGAACGTGGCATGGTTGTTGGTGCCAGAGGGGCTGGTCTGAGTATTTCAGAAACTGCTGATCTACTGGGATTTTCACCACAGCCATCTCTACACTGTAAAACCTGATGAGTTAGTTGAACTCAAACTATTTGAGGAAGCTGATTGTGGTGGTGGTGTATTAGTATGGGGGTATATTTTCCTGGCACATTTTGGGCCCATTAAGTACCAATTGAGCATCATGTCAACGCCACAGCCTACCTGAGTATTGTTGCTGACCAAGTCCATCCCTTTATGACCACAGTGTACCCATCTTCTAATGGCTTCTTCCAGCAGGATAACACACCATGTCATAAAGCACCAATCATCTCAGACTGGTTTCTTGAACATGACAATGAGTTCACTGTACTCAAATTGCCTTCCACAGTCAACAGATCTCAATCCAATAGAGCACCTTTGGGATGCGGTGGAACGGGAGATTCTCATCATGGATGTGCAGCCGACAAATCTGCAGCAGGTGCGTGATGCTATCATGTCAATATGGACCAAACTCTATAAGGAATGTTTCAAGTACCTTGTTGGATTCGATGCCACAAAGTTTTAAGGCAGTTCTGAAAGCAAAAGGGGGTCCAACCTGGTACTAGTAAGGTGCACCTAATAAAGTGGCAGGTGAGTGTGTGTAGTGTAGTATGGGGGAAGGTGTGCTTGGGGAAATGTGCTGGGATGGTTAGTGGGGTGTGCTTGTGTAACTGGAATGTGATTTTTGCATTTGAAATTCAAAGATTCAAAGATTTTTATTGAGAAACAATACTTTTCCTCTAGTTTTGGGCTTAGTTGGTTTCTTTTTTCTTGCTAACGGGCTCTCTCGCTTTTGAAAACACCTGCTGACATGGCAGTGATGAGGCTGGTGTGCAAAGGTACTGCTTTGCATGCAAATACACATGCGGGTAAATACTCTTGTGGTCTTTCCAGTATTTCAAGGGAGGTTTGCGTCCTTATTTACGGGGATCTGTCATGTAGGGTGCTCAGCCAAGTCCTGTGTTACCTCATGAGTAATAGACTGGTTTGAACCGCTCCTGTGATTCACTTAGGGGGATGTAATCAGTCACGTAACTGATGGGTTGGGTGGAGCCAGCTCCAACTAAGATGGTCTCATCCAGAGCCCTGATAAACAGGCTTCAAAAGCACTCTTCAGCAAATGTATGAGTGACGTCACAGGGGATTGGTCCAGTTCTTGTTTTACAGCTTGTGGCTCAGATCTGATGTGGATCCAGTCTTTTGTTTGAATTGGCATGTACTTGGCCAAAAGATATCTATTCCAACCTCTGTATCTTTTTATGGAACATTATGTTGTTACTCCCCTCAGATTTTCTTATCTTGATCATTCTGGTCTGAGCTGGTTTGCTGACTACAGTCATGTCTCCAGTTTTGACTGAGACTTTGTATCCATCATTTCAGGAGCTCTTTTCACTATCAAGCTTTGACAGTGTAAGAACACTTCTTCATGTAAGTCCAAGAAAAAGCTCAAATAAATGCACAAAATGACAAATGTTTTTTCTAGTCTCACCTTTTCATTTTTGCAGAGCATTATTGAATTTCCACAGCAATATTTTGTGTCAGAACTAATATTAGTGTCATGATGCTGTTTTAGGGCTGAAGAAAAAGCTATTCCTTCCTCAATAAACATGGTGGAGAAACAAACGCATCATATCTGCTCTGTTGGCATCTTGAATTTACGGGAGCAGAATTGTATGATGAGAAAGTGGTTGTTGTTACTGAATGAACGTTATAGATTTTTTCAGGGCTTGTTGCACTTTTTCTCACTCAGGATTGGCATTGATGGATCTTCTTCAGTTAAGTCTGAGAGACAGTATTTTTTCTTTATTGTAGGTGAGCATTGATAGGTTTCTGAAATTAGGGTTTTGAACTGGCCTTTGGTAGTAGCTTTCTCTATATAGCTGTTGTCTCTTCTTGGTTTTAGGTTTGTAAACCAGAGAAGGTGCAGTGGTAAAATTAAGTGAGCCAACATCTGTTGAATCAACAGACCCAGAGGCACAGCATTGAAGCAGTTTTATTGTATTTTATTTGAGCAAAGGTTGTCCAGTAAAGGGTTAGGTTTTATCAAGCTGTAAATCCTTTGAGAAAAATAAAATGAAACGTGTGCGATATCAATAAAGCCCAAGTATTTTACAGATAAAAAAAAAAAAACAAAACAATTTTATTTATGCTGTATGTATGACATGAGGCATCTTTTACAAAAAAAGTAACTTTACTAGTTTTCTGCATTAATATGTAATTAATTGTTGTCTAGTTATCTTCAAAGTCACAATAACAGACAAACCCTACAACACACAATTATCGTTTTTTTTTGTGTCTTTATTGAACGTATCCATTCAACATCGCCAATATTGGAGGAGAAAGTAAGGGAACTGTAACACCCCTCAGTTCTCTCTGACCAACCAGTTTTTTAAGTGGACAAAGTGCACAGTGCAAGGTTAAGGTAAAATGAGTATTTATTACAAAAGTTTAAAAGGTTAAGATCCGTTAAAAATATCCAAAGGTGCTGTGTGCATCCTTTCCTCTTAATTAGGGTTGTTGGAGGGGGTAGAGCAGTCCTTAACGTCCCTTGGTCAAAAAGGTAGGCCCACATCCACCTCCCGGGCAAAGCCCTTAGTCTGCACACAACACCTGTACAGAGGTTGACAGCCACAGTCAGTCAAATACCATCTTAAAATGTTCACAAGTTAAATACAAGAACATACTACCTGTACAGAGGTTGACAGCCACAGTGAGAACAACTAGTGTGCCAGCTCATTAAATAGCCTGGGATTGATTGTACACACCTGTGTGACCACACCCACCACTACAACTCACACACACACTACAAACCACAGAAAAAAGTGCAAAAGTGGTTCACAACCCAGGTTACATCCCTCCCTGCTAAAAAAGTCATTGTCCCAATGACCACAGCACACTAGACTTCTCTGAAGCGTTGAGGTGGCACTCCTCTGGTCGCCCTGGTGGAACGCCTCAGCTCTGCAGCCTCTGTCACAGATCTGGAGTCATTTGTAGGTCCAGAGCTATCCCTAGTGTCAGGACCTGTAGGGACCCAAAACCCAACCCATGGAGTTACGGCGTGGGGCTGGGAGCCTCCCTGCTGAATGTTGGGCACCGGTTGAAAATGTCTTTGTCCCTGGTTTTCTGTAGCCTGTCCTGGCACAGGAATTAACAGGTTTCCATGCACAACTTTCTCCAAATTGTTTCTCTCTTGGCGAATGACATACACAGGTAGATCAGGGTGTGGCTGTTTCACTATTACATAGGGAGTCTCTTCCCATTTGTTGGCCAGTTTGCCCCGTCCCTTTGCTCTCGTGTCCTGCAAAAGTACCTTTTGACCAGGTTGTAGTGTAGGTAGAGCAGACCGCTGGTCAAAATACAACTTTTGTCGAGCCATTGCAGAGTCCTTAAATTTGGCTGCCTTTTCTATTGCAAACTGAAGACGTCTTTGGTGGCAGATGACCCAGTTCTCTACAGATGAGCAGGCCAGGCTTCCTGAGAGACCTAAGACACTGTCCTGTGGAAGAAATCCATGTCTCCCAAACATTAAGTAATGAGGCGTATATCCTGTGGTGCCATGAATTGAATTATTGTATACCTGCATCATTTCAGGTAGATGCTCATGCCAGTTTCTTCTTTCATCTCCCAAGGTTCCCAGCATGCCAAGAAGTGTTCGATTGAGTCTCTCACATGCTCCATTTCCTGCAGGGTGATAAGGTGTCGTGTGGCTCTTTGACATACCGTACAGGTTACAGAGTTCTTTCATTAAGTTAGACTCGAAATTAGGCCCCTGGTCTGTCAGCAAACGTTTAGGCACCCCAAACTGTTGAATAACCTTACTTGACAGTACTTTTGCTGTAGTGGTTGCAGTTTGATCTTTAGTGGGAACAGCCCAGCCAAATTTACTGAAATGGTCCACCATTACCAACACATTGTGGAAGGAGTCCTCAGGGTGTCCTATAGACAGAAAATCCAAAGAAAGCAATTCCATGGGGGCATTTGACTCAATGGGGACGAGGGGGGCCCGTGTTTGATTTGGTGCTTTACGAACAAAACATATTTGGCATTCAGCGCACCAATTCGTAACATCTTTGGACATATTCGGCCAAAAGAACCTATGTTGGAGTAGAGCATGAGTCTTTTCAGGGCCCCAGTGGCCAGCCTGTGTATGATACATTTGCCAAACATTATGACGCTCAGCCTCAGGCAATAAGACCTGGAAAACTGGGTCTACTTCTCGTGGGTCCTGTCGCCTCCGGTGCAATACACCATCTATCAGGGTAAGTCGGTCCCAGTGACTAAGGACCTGCAGCGTCTCTTTACTTTCATTTTGCCTTTCTTGTCTATTTGGGGGATGGCCTCTCTGCATGTAATTTTTACTTGGGCCAACACAGGGTCATTATTCTGAAGAGTCTGCCATTGTACCTGGGTCCATCCTGGAATTACAGGGATTCCAACTGTGTCAGATTCGATAGCCTTTGGTTCCCCAACACCAACACACATTGCTCTGGACACAGTTGCTCTGATGTGAGTAAAGGAAGGAATCTCCAGCCCTTCTCGCGCTTCCTCCGTGTCCAGCATAGGTACCTCTAAGGGGAAACGAGACAGTGCATCCGCACTTTGATTGGTGCGCCCGGGTTTGAACTTGATCTCAAATTGGAAGCTAGCCAAACGGGCAGCCCATCTCTGCTCCAAGTTACCAAGTCTTGCTGAGTTTAAGTGCACCAGGGGGTTGTTATCTGTATATACAAGAAAAGGAGCGCAATGAAGATACTCTGCAAATTTCTTGGTTACAGCCCAAGTTAAGGCTAAGAACTCTAGCTTAAAGGAGCTATAGTTTTTGTCATTTCGCTCTGAGGGGCTAAGTGATCGACTGGCAAACGCAACTACCCTCTCCTTCCCCTCTTGTATTTGACACAGCACAGCACCCAAGCCCCGACTACTAGCATCTGTGTACAAGATAAAGGGCAAGTTAAAATCCGCGTAAGCCAAAACAGGTGCAGAGGTGAGTGCATTCTTTAAAGTCTGAAATGCCTCCGTACACTTTTCATCCCAATCAGAGAGGAATTGTTGTCCAGAACGCTTTGAGTTTTTTGGGCTTATTCCTGTTAATAAGCGGTTAAGTGGACTAGCAATCTTAGAAAAGTCTTTGACAAAACGGCGATAGTAGCCCGCGAGCCCCAAGGAATGACTGGAGTTGTTTAACAGTTTTAGGGATGGGCCACTCTTCAACACATTTTACCTTCTCAGGATCAGGTGAGATTCCTGCTGCAGACACTCGATGCCCCAGGTATTGTACCTCTTTCTTGAGAAAATGACATTTATCTGGTTTTAGCTTCAGGCCGTGTCTTCCCAATTTCTCCAACACAGCATCCAGGTGGGCTAGATGGGAGTCAAAATCAGGCGAGTATATTATCACGTCATCCAAATAAATGAGTACAGACTGCAAGTTTTGGTCTCCAAGACACGTGTGCATCAGTCGTTGGAAAGTTGCAGGCGCATTAGACAACCCAAAGGGCATCCTGGTGAATTCATATAATCCCATTGTGTAATAAATTCAGTCTTTTACCTATCGTTAGGAGCAACCTGCACTTGCCAGTATCCACTGGCTAAGTCCAATGTTGTAAAAAATTTTGCTTTACCCAACCCAGCCAGTGACTCTTCTATACGTGGGAGCGGGTAAGCATCTTTATGAGTAACTGCATTCAATTTGCGGTAGTCCACACAAAATCTCAGAGTCCCATCTTTTTTACGGACTAGCACAATTGGTGCTGCCCATGGACTAGTGCTGGGAAGAATGATCTCAGAGTCCAACATACCTTGAATCAAGGCCTTCACCTCTTGATACATTTGTGGTGGTATTTGACGGTAACGTTCTCGGATGGGTGGTGCACCTACTGTTGGGATCACATGTTGCACTGTTGTGGTAAGTCCATAATCCTCATCGTTTGTTGCAAAGACAGCTCCGCGTTTGTGGAGAAGTGCCTCCAATCGTTCTTTGTCTTCTGCACACAGGTCGACATCATTCAAGTTAGGCAAAGCATTGGTTTCAACATTCACTTTATTCTTGTCTGTACTCACTCTCACTGCATTTGCACTGACACGGTGCAGGGTCACATTATTCTCAGGGACTACATCTGCAGGATTAATTTCACAGGTTTTGGCTAACAATTGATGCCTGTACAGGTACATTGGTGAATTATTTGGATTTCTGACCTTTATCAAAATGCGTCCACCTTGGACAATTGATAAGGAACGGGCAATTAAGAGTCCACTCACCTCAAGTGGCTCCACCAAGCACTGATAGTCCTTCCCATCAATTCCTCCTTTAGTCCGGGCCCACAAAAGAACTTCACTCTGGGCTGGCAGCTGGATGGGACGGCGGTTGATTGTCCTCACATAGCCAATGGTCCCATCGGCACTTACAAAGTGGGCTTGTTGGGAGCAAATTTTAAAAGCCATAGCCCACGCCTGTTGTTGGGAAGGGTCACTGTTCATAGCCCATAAGGGGCACTTTTCCAAGTCCTGCCAAAGTCGTGAAATAATGTTCATCCCTACTACACCATTTGAATCTGTAAGACAATGATCTTTCACAATGAGGAAGCCACAGTCTGTCAGTTCGGCTTCACCAACTTTGATGGGGAGGATAACATAGCCCAAGTAGGGGATGGTGAGTCCATTAGCAGCCTCCAGTGTTAGCCAGTGCCCTGCATCCTCCAGTTTCCTCCCCTCTTTAGCAAAATGGCTCAGGAAGAAGCTGTTTTTCATTAGAGAAACATTAGAGCCGGTGTCCAAAATGTAGCAAACTGGGACATTGTCAATCATCAGGTTAACATTTGGTATCTGTCCAATTAATCTTTTTGAAATTCCCTCTTCAGGCCCTTGATGTTCTAGGTACCCCACTGTGTGGGCCGCTACAGTGGTATCCACTAGTTTAAAGAAACTGATCTTTGTTTGCTATTACAGAAGCGGGCAATATGACCAGGCTGACGACAATTATTACAAATTGGGTTGCCCCGATCATCATACTGGTTTGTAGAGTTTATACGAGGACGGTCCCTCCCCCTTGGTCGAGTGTTTGAAAAGGGAGATTTCCAGCTAGGAGCGTGGACCACTTCCGATGAGGTTCTTTGCATTTCAGACCTGATTTCTCCAATAATCGTTTTAGATAACTCTGTAAATTTTGCAGTCATCCGAGTGTCCATTTCTTCCCTTAATTGTGTTTTAAATTGTTCAAAATCTCTGGCACTCACTGCATTACTATCCTGTCCCTTTAAAATAAGACACTGGGCCTGCTCAAATGTTTCGCCATAGGCCTGTTCCCTTAAGCACAATTCATCCTTAATAGTTTCGAAAGTAAGATCATCATCCAGTAGAATTTTGGTTCGGAACTCACCCTTGGTCACTGGATCTCTAAGGCCTTCAATCAGGTGGTCTCGGAGTAAAACATCATTGTCATTAATTCCTCTTGGGTCTTTGTTTTTGAGTCGATTAAAGTCCTCTTGTAATCTAAGAGCAAAAGATCCAATATCCTCATGGGGCTGTTGTTTAGCATTAAAAAATTGTGAACGTAAAACCGAAGCTGTGGCTTTATCCCCATACAATTTATCAAGCTCATTAAATATTTTCTCTGCAGTGTCCCGTTTGTTTTGTGCCAAAATTAAAATTTCTCTTTTGGCTTTCCCCTCTAAGCAGCAGAGCGTAAGTTCAGCTCTAAAGTCCTCTGACACACTTTGCAATGCAAAGGTAGTTTTCAGACTACTTTTCCACTCGCCAAGACTGATTTCAGAGTCTCTGCCTTTAAATTTTGATGTCACCATATTAAACATGGGAACCATACCAAAGGATCTGTATGGAGCTTGAATGAGGTTGGGTCCGCTAGGGCCAGGTTGGCTTACATTCGGGTCTGTCATTTTGTCCACCACTGGTTGTTTTTTTTGGTCAGAGCCTGCCGGCAACGCCAAGATGTAACACCCCTCAGTTCTCTCTGACCAACCAGTTTTTTAAGTGGACAAAGTGCACAGTGCAAGGTTAAGGTAAAATGAGTATTTATTACAAAAGTTTAAAAGGTTAAGATCCGTTAAAAATATCCAAAGGTGCTGTGTGCATCCTTTCCTCTTAATTAGGGTTGTTGGAGGGGGTAGAGCAGTCCTTAACGTCCCTTGGTCAAAAAGGTAGGCCCACATCCACCTCCCGGGCAAAGCCCTTAGTCTGCACACAACACCTGTACAGAGGTTGACAGCCACAGTCAGTCAAATACCATCTTAAAATGTTCACAAGTTAAATACAAGAACATACTACCTGTACAGAGGTTGACAGCCACAGTGAGAACAACTAGTGTGCCAGCTCATTAAATAGCCTGGGATTGATTGTACACACCTGTGTGACCACACCCACCACTACAACTCACACACACACTACAAACCACAGAAAAAAGTGCAAAAGTGGTTCACAACCCAGGTTACAGAACCCCTCGGGTACAACTGGTGAAATCTTCTTGTGTAACGATGACTTCAAGAAAGTTCTTTTAGCATCTCTGGATCAGACCTGTGAAATGTTCGGGAGGAATCTTTACCAGTTCAGTTTTACAGAACTGCTTCAGCACAGACATTTGTAGGATTCCTGGTGTAAATGGCTCCCTTGAGGTCATTCTACTGCATCTGTGAGGGTTATGGTCTGGGCTTTTCTCTCGTATTCTGCTGTGGACACCCTGCCTGTTTATGATTTACATGTGGCAGACTCATGAACAGAGATTCTTGTAAATTCCAAGACTGCAAAAATGCCAGCCGAGTTAAAAACCAGAGCCATGCATTGCAAAGGCCCTTAAAATTAGAAGTAAACTATGTCAGAACCTTCACATTACGGCGACATTTGTAAGCAGCACAAAATAAAAAAAAGTATGAATAGACTTTAAAGTAGCAGTGCTTTAAACAGCTAGATCCTAAAGTTGAAGCCAGTAAAATTTTTTTTTAAAAAATCACCCAGAGAAGAATGAGCAGTCCCTTTGGTGGCTACAAAAAAGTTTTACAAACTGTAACATCTGCTAGAGGAGATGCTACAATAGACCAAGGATAGTGCTCAGATGTTTTTTTTATTTGAATATCTTTTTCTTTGTTTATTTTTTTAATCTATTTATTTGTATTTCATCTTTAACTTAACTATTTTCATATGATACTTTGAGGAAATTCTGTGTACCACTCAGGTGTTTCTTTCTTTTCCTGTCAGCTGTGAGGCACAGATCTCAGTGTGGTGGTAACAGAGTAGATTGTTTCCCAGCAGAGCAGTTCACCTCACAAGAGTGACCACAGCAGCCGGCAAGACACCGAAGGAGCCGGATATCCATTCACATCCCAAAGAGAGGAATTTTGTTGCATCCTGACAGCTCCTCAAAACCATGTCGCAGAAACAGGAAACATCTTCCTCCCCTCAGATATGCAGGTAGGATTATTTATGACTTTAAATCACACATGGGCAAGACACGTGTTATTAATATACTGTTGATTGGCAAATGACAAGAACAAAGCATCATTGCAGAATGGATGAAAACTCTCATAATCCACTGCTTCATGTCTCATTTTAACACACAGCATACAGTCTTTCTTCCTGTCTGGTGCTGCAGGTTCTTTCTGTCTGGGTTCATGATAGATTTGATGACTGTCACACTGTGGACTGACAGTAAACTCCCAAGGATGGCACAGTCACTGTCCTTGTACCCTAAGTCAAATAAATGTATTTCAGAGGCAAATTTTGGCTCCTGTGAGTCAGGATGAAAATGAAACGTGTTGTACAACCTTTTAGTTCCCAAAGAAAATGACTAGAATTACAACACAGATAAACATCCATTTGATAGGACTATATTTTTCATGAACTGATTAGCCTCTTTTAAGGAAGATTTAAAAAATAAAAATATAACAATGACAACACAAGTCAACTAGAAGCCCACCTGGCCTTACACATTACCCATAATGCAGAATCAAAACACCTGATAAATAAAAAAGGTTAAAGACATCTCAGTAATATTGCCCGATATAGCCTTGAAGCATTTGAAAATGAAAAATTCTAACGTGGTGAAGTTTTCATTTTGGAACTATTTGCTTTCTGCCAGAAGGTAAGAACTCATATTAAGAATAGAGGATATGAGATGAGTCCAACAAAACTCTCCATTCCTACATGCTGACTGCTCACAGATGGACAGATGGGAGATGTTCTCAGTCCTCCCCACCACGTTCATCGCACGAGACACTGCAGTTTAGATTTTAACTGCACAGAGAACCACCCTGGCATCCTGCACCTGATGACACTCAAACGCCGCTTGCTTATCTCCTGACTGACATCCAACATCATCAGTCTGTGGAAGAAATAGTGTTTGTTGTCAATTAGAATATATGTAATATCCATCTGGATATTCTAACCCGTTCTAGGTAAATGGGTTGTCCAGGCAGATACCCAGGTACCTCAATGAGGGGTCTGTGTCCTTGTGTAGCCAAATGAGGATGGTGGTGTCATCATAAAATAAATAAATAAATAAATGAATGAATTAAAAAACGATAAAAAAAAACAAGAGTGGCTACTTGTCATTTGTATAAAAGGTAAAAAGGATTGATCAGCTGAAGAATCCCTGATGTGCACCTGTGCTGATGGATTTGGATTCTGAGGTTTTGGGTTCCCTTCTCTCTCTCTCTTTGTCTCTCTTCTTTTTTTCTTATAAATAAATAAAACCTCTGTATCATCTTCATTATGAGCAAATAAGGCTGCAATGTTTTAAAAGCAGACCTAAAATCAATAAATAAAATGCAGGTGGAGGTTTAGGGATTTTTCAGGGGCTTAAGAGTTCAGGTGAGTGAGGCTGTTAATCACATCATCTGTGCTCCTCCCTCGCTTGTAAGGCCCCCAAAAAACAAGCTTCAAAAGCACTGTTCAGAAAAGCTTTGAGTGATGTCACAAGGGATTTGTTCATTTTGGCATGTACTCAGCCAAAGATTTCTGCTCCAACCCTTTATCTTTTTATGGAACTACAGGTTGATTTAGTGATTGATTCCCTTGTCTGTCTTTCTGCTCTCAGCTGGTTTGCTGACTAGAGTCGTGTGTCCTGTTTTGGCTGAGACACAAAAAAGCAACACAACTATAAACTTAGGTTGAAGCCTTTTAACAGGGAAAATTTGAAGCAAAATCACCGGGGGGGAAAAAAAAAAAAAAAAAAAGAACAAACAGACCTGTAGCTGGCTACAAAAAAAGAAAAAAGTTTTGACAAACTGTAACACTTGCAAAAGGGAATTCTACCTTCTAATCTGGCTTTGAACTTATAACAAAGTCTTCGAACAGACGTTTGTGGCTCATAATTTTACAAAGTAAAGTTAATAAACTTTTAAAACTCAAGTTATTTCCTCACACAGATACATCTACAAGTGTGTGTGCTGTGTTTGCATTGGCCAGTTTTAGTTTTCACTTCTGAAACGTGGATCATTGTGTACATTTGGGTAAAGACTGTTCTTGAATTTGAGTTTGTCTTGACACTTATTTGATCAGGAATAATTTAAACACACGTATCAGCATGTGTTTCTCAGATGCACTCTTTTGCTTCGTGTCACTCCCCAAAACAACAGCCACAACCTAATTACCCACAATACCATGGTTTTAAAGTACAAGGCCTGCAGGAGAACTTAAATATGAGGTATATTAGCTCATAGCAAACCATTTGTTCATTTATAGATCACCTGAATAAAGAAAAATAATAATTTGAGAGTACATGTCAGGCTGAAAGGCATGTAGATGCAAAATGGCTATTGGTTTTAACTGGGGACAAAAAAAGAAAAAAAAAATAGACAAGAAAAAACTTGCACATTAAATACCTGTAGCAGTGCTGATTAACACATCTTCTGCCCAAGAATGTATCTGTTTTTGTCTCATTAAATATTCATTGTCATCAATCAGCATGGCTGGTCAGGTTTTTGATTTATTTATTTATTTATTTATTTAAAGCTGATGACAGGAACTCTCTTAACTAAGGACTTGGTGATAATTAAAAGAGGATACTAGCACATACAGTCACCCTATCATCAGATCCACAGTCATTGTAATGCATTTCTCTCTAATGCAGGTTAATGCGACAAGATGACTGTAACTTGATGGGCAACATCCATGGTGGTGTCATCCTGCAGATGATCGCGGAAGCTGGAAACATCATTGTAACTCGACACTGCAACACGCAGAAGGTAATGAGCAACGATCTCATTCATGCTAAGCTGTTTTAAATTCGATAATTGGCTCCAAAAAAAGAAGGGGAGGATGTACTTTTTTGTCTTCATTATTTTATCATTATTATTTTAAGCTGTTTCTTAATTTTAACGAACTACGTGGTTGTTCAGAAGGATTTTGTTGTCAGAGAAAAGAAAGACAGCAAACCTGGAGTCGGCCTCTGTTTCTTCTCCCACTTTGTTCTCTGAATGTGTTTACAAGTTTACAAGATAACATCCCACTTCCAATGAATATTGAATGTAGTATTGTAAATATGTCTTGGTAATTTGTGACAAATGGAACTTGATGCCATGGGAGAAAGATGACAATGTATCAGCCTCCTTGCAATTTAACAGTTGGGGGGTAAGTGGCTTCATACCGAGTTTGAATTAGCCTTTTTTTTTTTTAAAATTTTCACTTCTGACACACAGATCATTGTATACATTTGGGTTACAAACACACTGATCATGAGTAGTCTAAGCACCTGTATCAATATGCGTTTCTTAGATGCAGTCACCCGCTTAGTGTCACTTTCCAAAACAACAGTCACAACCTGTTTGCCCACAATGCCACAGTTCTAACATAGAAGGGCTGCAGTAGGCCTAAAATGGTATCGTACATAAATAATGCCATCTGCTGTTAGAAGTAGGGCCGTTGGGGAAGTGCCTAATACGCTTCATGATTTCTGCAGTCGTAAAAGATGATTTGCATTTGCTTCATCTGCACCTAGAAAATTCTGTCTGTAAAAGTTATGGAACAGAATTGGTGACAAAAGGCAGCCCTGGGAGAATCCAGCTCTCACTGGAAACAAATCTGACTTGCAACCAGCAATGCGTACCTAAACTCTTGCTCTGTTTGTGTAAGGACTGGACAGTCTGTAGCAGTGGACCCAGTACCCCATACTCCTGGGGCACCCCCTACAGCAGGGGTCCCCAACCTCCGGTCCCCCGGCCTGATACTGGTCCATGGGTCATTTGGTACCAGGCTGCAGAGAAAAAATAAATCACTTCCATTATTACCGTTTGATTTTTTTATCCAAGTCTAAATGATGTTTCTTTTTGAAAAATGACTGGATTCTCTCCATTACACCTGTCTATGACTAATTCTTGACACATGACAAGACTTCAAGACCCGTGTCTCGGTCAAGTGGCAAAATTAGTAAAAAAAACAAACATCTTCAGAAGAGTGTCTTTTCGAAGAATGTTACTGATGTTCTGTTGTTGGTGCGATGTTACAAGGATGCTACTAGTAAAGTATCAAGTGAATACATTGCGGATTAACGTTTATTATAATATATAGAAAATACTACAGTTTTTATACTGGTCCGATCATTTTATTTTGTTGTATTTATCTGCGGCACATAGTCAGGTGACCCACACAGAGAATTAGGATCATCCCGTGGAAGTAACGTCTGAGCCAAAAAGGAGGAAATATCGCAGACTGTGAGCTGGCAGTTCCACGAATGCAGATTATAATAGATTGTGTTTATAGTGTAGTAGATGCAGAGAAATGTAATGGTTATTGTGATGGGTAATGTTTGTAATGACTACTGATTAGTGTGGTAGATGCAGAGAAATGTGATGATTACTGTGAAAAATAATGATTGTAATGATTGTTAATCAGTAAACAGCAAGAACTATGTTCTAGGTGATTGATCTGGGTAGAGAGTGATGTCCGCCTGTGCTGAATTGAGAGTGTAAGCAGGAGCAAGGGAAGCCTGTGGTATGTAAATAGATCTGTGTGTCACAAAAACCAACTGCTGTAGTCAGGTGCAGAGGACAAGAGGAGAGGAGTGGGTGTATATGAAAAAATTAAACCCACTGAAAGTATTGATTTCTCTAATGGCAGACCTAAAATAAGTGGGGAAATATATTTGGGATAAATTTGGTTTGTTATATAGGTAACAGTTCTTTTGAGAGAGAAGTGGTTCTCAAACTTTTAATGCTGCGTACCACCTGAGAAACTATTGAGCTCTCAGAGTACCACCATGATGACCAATTATAAAATATAGCCATATATGCCTTCTTAATTAGCTTTAAACAAACAGGAGAGATGTTTATTCCTTATTGTGGTTATTTTTTGTTACCTGAATTTCATTTGAAACGTTGTATTTATAATACATTGTCATGCATTGACAAGTCATGACGTTCCCCCGAGTACCACCAGAGAACCCTCGCGTACCACCAGTGGTACGCGTACCACAGTTTGCGCACCACTGAGTTAAACTGATTATTCAAAACAATTCTATGTACCTCGGCTACAGAATAGACGTATCACGATTGGAGTTGTTATGGGAAGAGGCTCGCTGCGTACGTAAGAAGAGGCTGCCACACACACACACACAGGGAGAACCAGGTGCAAGTTGTTTTGGTTCTCTGCAAACACTGTAACCTCAAGCTAGCTTCTCATGTATTCTGAGAATCGTATGACACATTAGGAGAAGTTAGGGACACATAGTCTTAACGTTATCCAATCAATCAGTGAATTAAACTTTAGTTGAGTAAACGTGCACACAGACCCACACACTAGCAGCACTAGGTAAGGAGTTTGGAAGCGTGGCCGGACACTGGTTCAGTAAACATCTCGTAATAGGTAATCTTGGGAACTTGAGAGTAAGAAACTGGGAGGGGTTGAGTCGATGGGGAAAAAAGGGAAGGGTTATGTGATTTAATGAAGTACGCCTCTGTTGGGTATCAACCAATCAGGAGTGCTATGTGATTTTTAATTATGCATGCCCTACTGTGTGTTAACCAATCAAGAATGTTATGTAAATGCAATATTGCACGCCTTATTGTGTATTAACCAGTCGGGAATGATATGCAAATGTGATATTGCATGGAGTTGTGGTTCCAGGACGATACCAAACAAGGTGAATTTGGGGCAGAGGCGAGGGGAGGTGCCGAATAAGGAAACATAAAACCAAGAGTTATTGGGGAAAACAGCGTTTTACGATTGGGGCGTCTTAAAAACAAAATCAGTCCTGTGGCCCGATTTTTAATTTCGTATTTTTGATCCAAGTATTACATTGAAATATAAAAAAACAGCCATTTTTTTGTTTTTTTGTGTTAGATTAAAAAAATGAAAAACGAAATAAAACGTCACTTTTTAATTTTTTTAATTAAAATTTAAATTTTTGACAATTGAAAATGTAAAGAACTAATGATATACAGATTGATAAAGTTACAGAACTTTTACAAGGACATTTTCATTTTAAAGTTCTCCCAGACGGAAGATTCGACAGAAACAAGGTTATTTGTATCCACTGACAAGTTAAACTCCCCATCAAAAGCTTCTGGTGTAACTTTAGAAATTGTTTATTAGATATTGTTTGTAGTAGGCCTTTACTTCAGGCCCTTTTTGTGGCAATAGTGGTTAGGGTTTTGAATATTCTGTAGTTCCTTACAGTACAGCTTAGTGCAAGCTTGATTGAATCCTCATTCAGTATGGTTATAAACCTTCCAAATTTTGAGACCATCTTTATTTGACCTTCTTCTGCATAATTTTTTATCTGGATGTAAGGAAATTCACTCACCCCTGTGTCTTCCTCTGCTCAGAGGTTTTTTTGTGGCTGTTTCTGAATAGGTAGGATGTTGTAGTCAAAAGATAAAAGTTTGAGGGGGTTAATATAATAATATTTTTAAAATATTGTAGCAATTTCAACCCCCTATCCATTTTCTTGATCTGCTTCAACCTGTTCAGGTTTGCAAGGGTGGAGGGTCTGTATCATAGCTGTCAACGGTGAGGGACACCAGTAGTATTGTCTTGAAAGCCAACTTTTCCAGCTGATTTTTTTTTTTTTTTACTTGTCTTTCACCAAAACTGCCAGAGCAATGATTCATCTGAGAGAATCTGAAGGAAATTATCTGTTCTGTGCCTGTAAATTTGTGTCTGCAGGACCGTTGTGTGGCAGCTCTGGTTCAGGTGAAGAAGAGTGATTTCTGGTTCCCCTTGGTTGTCAATGACATCGTTCACATCTTTGCTGAGATCACTTACACCTCCAAGCACTCCCTGGAGGTTCAGGTCAGAGTCATAGCCGAGAACGCCTTCAAAGGTGAGTCATTCTGGTCTTGACATTTAGTCATAAAACGTACACATACCACTTACTAAAGTTCAGGTTTTCCTTCAGCTGCTCTGTGATTCAAATGCTGCCGTTGTTTGTTGTTACGAGATCAGTTTGACAGCAATGATTGATTTTTCACAGTGCTGCAGTTTTCACCTTTACTCTTGTTTTTCTCCGCATCATTGCAGAGAGCAAAAAGAATGAAGAAAGACAAACATGCTCAGTGATACATTCATACTAAAAGAAATACCAGTCTATAAGCGACTGTTTCAGAAACCTCTGAGTCGCCGAGCGGCTGAATAGGGGAAACTAATGCATGACGCGCTAATCATCCCAGATAAATCCAACTTCTTATCAAAACATCCTTCGACATCCAAAAATAAAACACCAGTGCCATAATCCACAAACACTGTAAAAATCCAGATTCCAACAGTAATCCATAATGAACGTTCATATCCAAAAGGAGCATTAAAACTTACAGGAAAAAGTAGGCTTCCCCCGTCACCCACTCGTCACCAAACTGTCATTCTCGAGAGTGAACAGGTGATACTAATCACTACTGCCGCTAACACCATGTGACCCAATCAATGCACGTCACCACCCAGTGCACGCTCAGCCCAGGCCCACATCTGTCCACTACACAGTCATTCATCACAGAGATAAAACAGAGACATGCAACCCTGCATGTTCATGCTCATACCTACAATCAATTTAAAATATTCTTTTAGCCTCATTCATGTTATTGGAATAAGTAAAATCCCTAAAAGGCACTCAGGAAGACCATGGAAATGCCCTGAATAAAACTAATAAACATTTAATGATCAAAGCAGTTGAAAGCTTAACTGATCAAATCTATTATCAGTTTATCCTCTGTTTGCTATGACAGTGTTTGATTTGCAAACATTTATACTGTTATTTGACATTCATTTGTTTCCTTGGCTGCAAGCTGCTTCTTCAATTTCTTAGGAGACATAGTGCATTGTATGAGATTAATTTTGTCCCTTTGAGTTTAGTGAGATTTTTTTTTATTTATTATGTTTTGCATATGAACATTTTAAGATTTTCAATTAAATGGATTATATATATATATATATATATATATATATATATATATATATATATATATATATATATATATATATATATATATATATATATATAAATAAACAATTTCACCTTGGTAATCTGCAGTTTGGTCAGTAGAGGGCAGTGCATAATAACTAATAATATTTGTAGCTGGATAAAAAATGAAGCTGCTTTCAAGAGATGCTGCATTGTGTACTGTAGTTTGCCAAGGATCTAATTACATATTTCATGTATGCTGTGCACGCATAAAAACATACACACACTTACATGTATGTTGGCAACCTCATACACATTCAGACCTACAAACACAGTTTTGAATCTCTTGAGTGAAGATGCAGGGCCGACCCGACTGGACTGAGCCTCTGTTATCTGTGGATGTCTAAATGCCAGTTGTAACTATTGGAATTTATGTAAAAGTGAGGTATGTTGCCACTTAGTTATGATAAACATTTTTGTGGTTTAGCTGCGAGTTGTGGATGAGTTTCACAACATATTTGACAATTTCAACATCAATAAATAAATAAACAAATATAAAACTGTCCTTTGCCTTTAAGCTTATTTTCATAAGAGTTATTTGTTGGAGACCCAACCCTCCCATAAAGCAACCTAACTGTCCTTTACTTAATGAAATCAGAGTGTGTAAGAAGCAGAGAATGGGACAGAATAAGACACAGGGAGTGAGACAGAATTAGAAAGGAAGGAGTGAAGCAGATGGACATATTGAGGGGGAGAAAGCAATTGACAATAACAAGAGAGCGTGAGTGTTGGGGAAAAATGGAAAGAAGCATTAGGAAAAAGAAGATGTTAGAAAACAAAAGAAGTATCCCCTAGATGGCTGTTGCCCTAGCAACAGGCTTGTACTGGTTGGTTGGTTGGCTCGTTGCTGGGCTGGAAGCAGGTTGATGGAGGCGGAGGGAGAGATGTGAGGTGACAGGTAGAGAGCATCGTACATACATCCAGGCATCAGCATGGACAACCCTCTGTGGTCTTGTCTGGATGGACCCCGAGGAGGGGCAGGAGGGGAGTTAATGGAGTGAACCATGTTCAGGGCATGGGATGCGTTCCAAGATTCATATCAAAATATGTTTTTTCTTAAATTCATTGATAATGCATAAATCATCTAAGGAAGATTATATGTTGCTGTAACTGTCTATTGATGTTTCTTCAGTCATTCTAGGTGGTTATAACTGTGGGGCAGGAAGAATCTCACCTGTTGGGATCGGTGTCGTATCAGATCTGTGCTGAAGCCTCTGACTGAAGACACTCTGTTGTTGAATCACTGTATGGTGAAGAGGATGATCAGGGTCGCCCAATATGTTTTCCATTTTATGAAGAAACTTCTGCACAATTCGACTCAACTGGCTAAAGAAAGTCCCCTGAACATAACCAGCCTTCCTTGAGGAGTTCAGTTTTTATTTTTTAAAGTCACTGGTTCTGGTGCTGCTCACCCAACAGATTGACTGCAGATAGGATGGGCACTCTCCAGAACAGACTGATAGAAGATATGTAACATCTTGCTGCAAACATTAAAGGACCTAAGCTTCCTTCAAGAAGTAAGGTCTACTCTGGCTCTCCTTGTAGACAGCATCAGTGTTGCACCTCCAGTTCAGTCTGCTGTCCAGGTGAACACCAAGATATTAATGCTCCAGCACCTCCACCTCTTCTCCCATGATGGAAATATTGTTTGACTTTTTCTTGGTCACATTCTTGTTCCACCCGTTCTCTGTATCAGTCTCTTGTCCATCACTGATACACCCCATCACTTGTTCCACCCGTTCTCTGTATCTGTCTCTTATCCATCACTGATACACCCCACAACTGCAGAGTCATCTGGGTGTTTCTGCAGATGACAGGACAGACTGTTACTGTCTGAAGTGTACAAAGGATAGAAAGTAGAGAGACTACTGTACCCTATGGTGGGCCTGTGCTGCTGACTTCAGAACAGCACAAACAGTTGTCTTTCTTTTAGGTTTTCAGTAATCCAGGCAGATTGTGGATGCAATCTACCCCTGTCTTCTGGAGTTTCGTGCATAGTAAAGCAGGCTGAATTGAAATAAATGCACTGGAGACATTGAAGAACATGATCCTCGCAATGTTGCCTGCTTTGTCCATATGACTGTGGGTTTGTTAAGGGAGGTGTATGATGGCATCTACAACTCCAACCCCAACAACGATAAGCTAACTGCAGTGGGTCCTGGAAGGTGCTTGATTGCTAATTTTGGTAAAGTAATGAAAGGCTCTCCAGGACTTTCATGATGTGGGATGTAAGAGCAACAGATCTCATTATTAATATCACATTATTATTTTCTCTCATTATTCTGCATTTAGCAAATAGAAATAATTTGTGTCATCCTAACCGAACTCGAAACAGGAAAAAATTAGTGTGATTTAATGACAGACAAGAAAAGGAAGAAAGGAAAAAAAATGTTATGCATCTTTTTATATAATGTATGTAAATGTCTGGTTTCAACTGCAGCTGGTCCACACAGACCTTCAGGACTCTGAACCATAACAAGGCTACAGGTCCAGATGGTGTCAGCCTCCGTCTCTCCAGCTGCATTTTCACCTGAGTGGTAGAGACAGACAAGTGAGAGGGGGAGGTGGAGGGGGATCTAGAGGTGGAAGATGAGATAGCTGAGATGTGACGGGGAAGCTGTGGGTCTGTGGGAGGGTGGGAGCTGTGTTTGGAGAAGTGGATGCTGAGCTTGATTTTAACTGAACCTGTTGAAGAACATGTTCAGTTCATTGACTTTGTCCCGACTTCTATCTATCTGATCCTCACCTGCTCGAAACCTGTCATTTGTTTTATCTTAGACCACGCATCTCGTAGCTTGTTCTCCAGATTTCTCGTGTGCACCTTCTTGTTGTCTCCAGTCTTGACTTTAAGTTACTTTCGTACTGATCTTAATAATTCCATGTCTTCCTCCCTGAAGACCTTTTTTTTTTTTTTTTTTTTTTAATGTTTTCTGTTGTTGAGCAGTTCTTTCAGGTTACTGGTTATCCAGAGATTATTATTGGGGTGGCCCCTCACTGTTCTAGTGAGGATGGTCTCCACACAGAAGCTGGTATAGTCAATCAAGGTACTGATATCTCCATGTGGCTCACAGAGTGCATCCTAGTTTATATTCTGGTTGATATCTCCAGGGATCACCTCTAATGCACTGGGTGGTTGTGTCTGTGGCTTAGCAAAAACTGATCTGATAATGTCACACAAAGTATCAAGACCAGCTGATGGTGGGATATATGCTGCTATCAAAATAACACTGGTAAACTCTCTCAGTAGATGAAATGGATGAAAAAATATCCAGGCAGCAGAAACAATGTTTGACAGTAGCATTGTCCTGGATTACACCACCTGACAGGCACTGCAATTCCACCCCCTTTTGCTTTTACCTCTTCTCTGATTGAGCAGACATGTTGGAATCGGGAATATTATCCTGCAGCCACATCTTGGGAAAATACATAGTGCTGCATTGCCGATACTCCGGATATGTCGTCCTCAGCGCTCCAATCCATCTTATGTGTGAGTGATCTCACGTTCCCCATTATGACTGAAAGAGGAGATGGTTGGAACCTCTTCAACTCATCTAGGGGTCTCAATTTTATTTGGCCTCCTGAAATTTCAATCAGCTGCTCCCACTCTGCAACAACTCTTGTTTCTGTAGTTGTTCATGATGACAGATGGTCTAAAAAACAAAAGTCAAAGTAACAAAGGAAATCCCTCAAGCAGCACAGCATCCAAACTGGAACAGACGACGACGATGGACCGACGATGGACCGACGGAGGACCGACGGAGGACAACGACTTCAGTGGGGAAAATTCAAAGATGCACAACCCGGTAGTGATGAGTGGAGCTACAAGCTGCCGCCATGAGTGATGCTTTTCTAAAGCACCATGCCAGAAAAGCATTTTAGTATTTCTAAGTATATGGTCTAAAAAAGTATCTAAAAAATAACTAGACATTCAACTGGATTTGGTTGAATTTTGAAGCATTCAAGCTTTTCTGACCCACAATCCTCTGCACAGTGCAAGATGTATAGCATGCCTCATTGTGTTCCTTACAAGTACAGAAAAGCTTGAGCCACCAAGAGCATAAACAAATTGATGTTAGACTGGGTTGGATATTTTAAGATCAAGGTACAATGTAATCACAAATTGTATATATGCTGCAAGCAGTGGCACATAGTTTTAAAGGGGAGTTACATTATGTACTGAAAGGAATTCTTAAATGTAAGCAGTTTGATATGTAAGGATGGTTTGGCTCTATGCACATTAGGGAATTAATTATTCTGTGCAACAACAACATTTTCCATTGAGGAGACCCTTTAATCAAGTCTAATCCAGAGTTTATTATATTCTTGTGTCCTCATGTGTAACATTTAACCTTTTCAATTCTGCAGCACCACGAATTGGGTCTGACTCTGCTATAAAAACACAACTAATTCCAGGTTTCGTGCTTCTGTATCAAATGCTTTACAACGGGGGTCTCAAACTGATCCGTTAAAGGGCTGTGTGGCTGCAGGTTTTTGTTTCAACCATGCAGAAACACAGCTGACTTGTTTCATTCAATCAACTGAACTGGTTCAGACCTTCAATGAAGACAACTAGTTGATTGACTAAAACAAGTCAGCTGTGTTTCTGCATGGTTGGAACAAAAACCTGCAGCATACGGCCCTTTCACGGATCAGTTTGAAACCCCTGCTTTACAAGCATGGCTTTACAGAGAAGGACGGCAAGTAAGACTGTAGCTAAAAAGTGGGTGTGGTGTTTTGTAGTGCTTCCTTTTATATTGCACAAAAACCAACAAAATAAAATCCAAACAAAGAAAATTACTTTCGAGTCACAGGAGGGTTTTTTAAGCTCCGCTTCAACTGTGTCAGTATCACTCAAACACAGTTGCAAGATTATTTACCTCTTGGATCTAGAGTTTTTATTTGTGTTAAAGTGAAGATGGCAGGTTTTGTTTCAGTTTTTCTCAGTCTCACTCTGGCAGGGTGATAAAACATACTGAAATTAAGATTTCTCCCCAGTGTCTTTAATCCGTGGAAAAAACTGGAATTGTTGGTTAATTTAATTTGAGAATATTTTTTTAGTTTGAAGTTGTGATAACACCAAGGCTTCGACAGGCACAATAAAGCCTGTAAAACTGTTATTCTTTTTATCCTCCAAGGAAATAACACACATTAGTATGCATTTCACATATTTAGTTTACGCACCTTTAGGAAAGTTAAGACCTTATTTTAGGTGTCTGACCATTGAATGCTGCATGTGTATATTAATAGTTTCTATAATAATTACTATTATTGTAGACATTTTTCGTTCTAATCATACTGAAAAAAGTTCATAATAGTGTCTTTGTGTGAAAAGTGTCGGTTCAGTGTCCTGGCTAGCGTGGGTGTAATGTAGATGAGGGCCGCTGAACTCATGCACAGAGAGGGCATGGAGGAATTCCTCCAGGATAAACTTGACTTCTGAGGCCTTAAACTCATGTGAGCCAAATGCAACATCTGCAATGAAATTTGTTTTCATTATAGCACAAATGGTGTAAACACTATATATAGGTGTATAAGGAAAAAAGTAGGCTACATGACAAGAATCTAACGAGCACAAATGAGGTGGAATTCAATTCTAAAATACTTAATTGATGCCCAAAAGAAAATTAAATTGTTGCAGTAACTGTCATGGTTTAAGTCTCTTCAGTGATTCATTGTAGGTGGTTACTGCTGTGGACTGGAAGGATCTCCTGTAGTGGATCTGAAGAAGCCTCTCACTGAAGACACTTCACTGAGTTGAGAAGAGGATGTTCAGAGTTGTTCTTCATTTTAGAATCAGCTCCAGAGGCTCCAGAACAGAGAATTCTTTATCAGTTTCTTTAAGTCACTGGATCTGATGCTGCTTCCCGAACAGATGACTGCAGATAGGATTGTACTCTCCACAGCAGACCGATAGATCATATGCAACATCTTGCTGCAAACACTGAAGCACCTAAGCTTCCTTAAGAAGTAAAGTCGGCCCTGTCCCTTCTTATAAACAGCATCAGTATTAGCATCTCCAGTCCAGTCTGTTGTCCAGGTGAACACCGAGGTATTTATACTCCTCCACCACCTCCACTTACTTCTCCCATGATGGAAATGCTGTTTGACTTGTTCCTAGTCCTCCTAAAATCCACAATCATCTCCTTTGTCTTGTTAGAGGATTTTTTGCACACCAACAAAGTAGTACACCAGTTCTCTGTATCAGTCTCTTGTCCATCACTGATACAACAGTCATCTGAGTATTTCTGCAGATGACAGGTGTACAGAGTGAAGAGGGATGGTGAGAGTACAGGCCCCTGTGGTATTCCTGTACAGCTGACCACCCATTCAGACACTTCATCTTTGTCCAGATGACGTGGGTTTGTTGAAGCAGTTGTATGACGCCGTCTTCAACTCCAATCCACAATGTTAAGCAAACTGCAGTGACTCCTGAAAGGTGCTTGTTTGCTTACTCAGGTGGGTCAATAAAAGTCTCTCCGGGAGTTTCATGATATAGATTTTTTTGATACCGGAACCATTCTCCTGGCTGAGGTTGAGGTTGTAGAGGTGCTGTACACTCCCACATACTCCCACATAGCTGGACCACACGGACCTTCAGGACTCTGGGGCTGACACCATCTGGACCTGCAGCCTTGTTCCGGTTCAGTTTCTCCAGCTGCCTCTTCACCTGACTGCTAGAGACAGACAGATGGGAGGGGGAGGTGGAGGTGGCCCCAGCATCTGCTGATGTGGTTGGAGACAATGATGGAGCAGCAGCGTATTCCATGACTGAGGTGGAAGATGAGACAGCTGAGATGTAACAGGGAAGCTTTGGGTCAAGGAAGGGCGGAAGGTCTGTTTGGCAGGAGAGGAGGATGCTGAGCTTGTTTTTAAACTGAACGTGTTGAGGAATGAGTTTAGTTCTCTGTCCAGACTTCCATCCATCTGATCCTCCTTCTGTTTCAAACTTGAGATCTTCTTCATCCCTGATCGCGCATCTCGCACATTGTTCTGCTGGAGCTTGTTCTCCAGCCTTCTCCTGTACACCTCCTTGTTCGCTCTAATCTTGACTTTCAGTGTATTTGCCAGCCTGTAAAGAATATTTTCCATTATTTTGTATAGTGAACAGGTCCATTAATCACCTGTTATCTTCAAATACATCGTCCCAACATTGAAAGGGGAGCCAGGATTCATATCAAGGCTCTAGAGAGCGAATCGTATGTATCGTATGTAATTGTATATTCCAGTTGTCGGCGTTTACTTGTTGAACCAGCTGCTATTTAACCTTTTTGTTTTTAACGGGCTTACCAAAGTAAAATGTGCACGCATTTTGATTTGAATGTACATGCTTGTCTTTTTAAATGTGAAAAAGTTAGATGTTGTTTTCTGTTGGTGGTTTGCACTTAGATTCATAATTTTGCATATATGCATGATGCTTGTGGACGTTTTATATGCATGTGTGTTTGGCCCTTTAAAAGGTTCCTGCAGGGCCAAGAGGGAAGAGAAGATAACGGGAGCAGACATTATTTGGTTCTGTCATGTCGGTTTAGTGTCAGGCCTCACACACTGTGGCCCAGTCAGACATGGACGCCAAGTGGATGTACCTGCACACATGCTCTGACACTCATGCACGTTCCCAACACACTGATAGACACACACACACACACACACACACAGACATGCAGGTGTCACATGGGTGTGTTGGGACCAACAGTATGCACCCGCAGTCTGATCTGATGACACATTAAACACAGGAAGGATCTCAGATCTATGGATTCTCATACTCACACATGCACCCTGAAACACACACACACACACACGATTCTCCTCTATATGAAGCATTGCTCTGGCACAGATTTACACATTCCTGTTCAGATCTGGGAACACAGACAAAGAAATGTTACTGGTTGACTGGAGAGTTGACTTTGGTGTATTTTTATGCACGATTGTGTATATGAGAGGGCGTGCAGCCATGCATGTGTTTTTGTAGCTTTGTGAATGTGCTTTTGTACATGATATTCTTCTGCATTTTTTTGCATTTTTAGTTTTTTCGTGGGTTTGAACGTGTGCATACGTGTGCGTGCACGCGCGTGCTGAGGGAAGAGGCAGAGCATCCAGGTTCCACAGTCAGTCAGGCAGCATCTCGTCAGGCAGGCCTCAGTCACAGACCCCCAGGGTAAGGCTGCCTACTGTGGGCATGAGCCGTGATGATTGTCCCCGTCGGGGGTTTGCACATGCGCAGTAACGGTTCGGAACTACAAAGCACATACTGCCAAAGCACATACAGATTTGCACTTACCCAGACACATGCAAAAAATGTTTTAAATACACATGCTTATGTGGGGAAACGACACACAATCCTACACACAGCCTGTCGGGAACTGCGCGTGCACAGGATCACGCCTAGTCACACACGGTTAAAGGTCTTCTCAACACACAGATAAAGAAGACAGCTCATTTATATGAATAGATGTTTTTGTGTGGACACATGCAACCAGAGCACATACAGTAAGATTTGCCACAGAGGTGGTGCCGTTTGTATTACATCCACATTCAGGTGTGCATCTGCATAAAAATAGGATACACAGATTGTGCCCTCTTAGCACACACACACACATAAACAAGGCTGAGAGCGGTGCCTGGTGGCTTGAGGCTTTGAATACTGTCAGCATGGCAGTTCCTGTCATCATCCTGGTAGGACACATACAAATGCAAAATGAATCCACACGCACTTGAAATGTATTGTTTTACACTCATAGTGATTTAAACAACGCTGAGATTAAGTTGAGATTAAAATCTTTATTTAAAAACATTTGTTCTTTAGGGCTATTGAGTTTTAGAATAAAAATGTATTGAAAATGCTATTAGACCTTAGGGTTAGGGTCACCCATGGACTTTACATTTAAACACAGAAGGACGTTTGTGATGGATTAAAGGTTTATAAAAGGAACTGCGACAGAGTTGGTAAAGCAAATATGTTATACTTTTTTTTTTTTTTTAAATCAAGATTTGCTCTGGTGTCTATGAGCTGTGGAGCAGCTTTCTTTATAAAAGTTGGCCTGAATTTTGTTTTGAGACATGAGGTGCTCACATAAACCTAATTAGTGTCTTAAAAGCACATAAAGAATGGAAAAATATACAATTATATTTAAATTGTGTTTTGGAAATTCACTCTGTTCCTTGGCTGGCAGGCTTTAATCTTGTCCTATCAGGCTACAACATCTCACAGTACGCCTGCAAAAGCTAAAATGGACCTTTGGCTCAACACAATGGAAAATTTGTGGTTTTGATCACGGGGAGTGAGCGCCATGAGTGATCCTCTCTGCACTGTCTCTGAGGCTGGAACACATGGACGGAGAAAAGAAAACACCCCCCCCTTCTTCCGAGGAAGGATTAAGGAAAAATAAACGAAGGGGAGATCAGAGGAGTGACTGAGTCCAACAATGTAACAAATGAAACCACTTTAGGTGAAATAAATTGATGAGGTCAAAGTGGACGCAATCAGAGTTATGATTGGGGTTCAAGACTGACTGATTGAAATCTTGAGAAAGAAAATATGCTTCTCAGAAATTTCAGAAAAGGTTTTAATGTCGTACTTCATGCTTCAAACTTGAAGGCAGGATACTTCCTTAGCTGAAACACCTGCCTCAAACCGGCACTGCTCTGTGAATAGTCAAAGGCTGAGCGGAAAATATTTTGGTTTGTGATGGAGTAAGACGGGTTTGGGAACTGCAACATCGTTGATATTTAACAATGAAGCAGTTTGAGTGTGTGTCTATGCCAGTTCAATGATGAGATTTGCTTTGCGGTTAATACTTGGTTTTCTGGCTTCATGTTCTATAATAATATAATCTCATTATATACAGTTGTGTTTGCAAGAGTGTGTTTTTGTTGAATTACTGTTCAGTTTGATGACATCGCACGACTGCAGAATCATTCAGTTTATGGCATTCAGGTTGTCAGAGTTATACGTTTAATCCCATGCTCCTCTCATCTGTGCTGCTGCACATCCATCACACACTCGTTTTCTTTCACCATTAGCACATCAATTAAAAATGGAAAACACCTGATGTCCGTCTCAGCTGTGAACGTAGCTGCCACATGACTGGAATTCCTCAATCTAAACCAAACACCAGATGGATTTAAAAAGCCACACACAAAGTCCTTGTCCTACGAGCCGGTTTTCTCATTGAGCCACTGAGTGTGGGCATTTGAGTGAGCAGATTTGTGTATCTTGTGTCCATGGTGGATGGAGCCAAAATCTTGCTGTTCAATAATTAATTAATCCTAACTAAGTAAGCCAGCTGTCCTTCCATTATCTTTTGAGACTAAATTCAGCTTTCTGCAGTTTTCTCTTGCACCAAAACCAAAAGATTCAATAAATCTCAGTCATGATCATGTTTTCTGCTGGCAATTTATAATGCAAACAAGAATGCGTGCAGCTTCTCTTAAGAATACATGATGCCGCTTGTATGACGAGGAAGTACATGTGCTGCTGCAGTGGACATACTGTGCAGCACAGGCAATGATATGGTCAGACACTGTCATTGTCTTAATCTGTTTCAGAGGGATTTCAAATTCACAGCCAGTTCTCTGGCTCCACTCTGGGCTGAAAAGGTCACCAGTCGGACTTGGAAAGGCTCTTAGCCGGTCATTTCATTCCGTTGCGTCACCCTTCGTCTTTCTCTTACACCGAGCCTCCATCCTAAACACAGTTCACCTAAAAGGTCTGGCAGGAGCTAATAATAGACTGGGACTGCTCAGTCTTGGGTAGAGTCAAGGATATGTAAATATCCCTTCATTCCTCCTGTGGGCAACTTCCTGGTTGCTGGCAAGGGCAGAAGTCAAAGGGTGGAGGCGGATAAAAGTGTGGTTGGCATGGCAACGAGGTCCAGTTGCCTGCACAGTTTTAACTTGGGTGTAAAATGCAAATGTTATTTCCCTGGAATAGCCTGTCGTAAGCTGCTGGTCTCACGCTCTTCTCGTAACTTCCCATGTTCTTGTGCATTTAATAATCACAGTGCACATGTTAATGACACATTTCTTAATTTTCAAGGTAGCCTTATTTAAGAAGGATCTTTGTATGTTTAGTTGTTTTTTAAGTCTATGTTGATGCAGTGCACATAAATGCATCGAGTATTATAAAAATGAACCAAGGCAACAATTGTTTTCTTAAATTCATCAATGAATTAAAAGATAAAATGTCAAATTAAGCATCATGGATCCAAGTGAGATAAATCAACCCAGTAAGGCACAAATAAAAGCATTGCTGTAAAGATTTCTATTGAACCTGCTGCGCTGTGTGGCACATGCTTTAATCTGTGTGACTCCTCTGTGTGCCATAACACCACCGCCTCAAAATAGACCTTCTCTTTCGGTTGGCAAATTAAGGGAAGAAGTGTGGGCAGACTTGAACAGATGTCACTATGACAACCTCATCGCCTGATTGCTACGAGATGTGATTCCCTGAGTTTTACCTTCTGATCTCAACTTTCTGCTGAGAGGCAGCGCTTGAGCTGCAGCCTCCAAGAAATAAACGCTTTTACGTGCCACAATATGGATGAGATAAATAATGCCACAATATGGATGAGATAAAAACATTTTTTTCTATTGTGGCTTTATATAACCGAATTTATTTGTTGGTTTACACAGCTACTGTCTGCCGACATGTTTTAGTAAAAGATGCCCGACTGACATTGTGGGATATGAAGTCAGCCTTTTTTTTTTTGTGTGTGTGTGTGTGTCTGTGTGTGTCTGCAGGTACAAAGAAGTTGGCCAACGAGGCAGTACTGTGGTACGTCTCCTTTTCTCTGCAGAATGTCGACAAGCTCATGGAGGTGCCACCCATTACGGTACAGAGAAACCTCAGACTGCTGGACTGAAGTTTATTTTGCCTGTTAGCCTGTCTGTGTATCTCAGTGACTCAATGTCTGACGAAATATTAAAAAGGACAATAATCAAAAAGAGTAAATCCACATGAAGAGCTATCTCATCAATATAAAAGAGATGTTGTCATTTAACACGGGTGAAAAGCCAGTTACACTTTGTTTTTGCCTTGAAAATGTATTTCTTTAATTGGTACTAATATTGCATGAATTCAAATCATTTTTCTGTGGACAACATGACCAGGTTTTTTTTTTTTTTACCTATATCCTATACAAAGATGAGAACAGAACTAATTGAGATTTTTTTTTAAAAAGGATAATAGTTCAATATTAAATGTTTATGAGCTATAAAAGTATATTTGCCTACTTCTTCATCATTATTCAGCTCTTAAAAAAGAGCTCACAAGCAGTCAAGGGTTGATTCGGTTTGAATTCAGGGCTGGTCCGCTTTCTGTTGGATCTGGGGGAGTGATGGACCTGCCGCCTTCACTGTAGCTTTAGCAGTAGGGGGACGTCCTGTTGGGCTGGAGGGAAAATCCAGCACACGTGGCAGTCTGCTGCATTATACCGGCCCAACACACCAGCACCAATTGTGATTCAGTCTTAAATTCTGGTTGGAGGTCACATCCAAAATCACAACACAAACTACCACACATTCATTTCCACACACCAAACGACGCCACACAAACACCACATATATCACTCTCTTGTGTCTTTGCCTGTCTTTGCTTCACTGTCGGTGATTGTAGTCCTGTCCCAAAATAAAGCACGTTAAATCAGAGAAAAGAATCTAAATCTGAAGAAATACGATCTCTTGTAGCCAGTTATGGTCATGTGAGGAAACCATTCAATGTCCCAGAGTTGAGGACGTTCTGTAACAGAGAAAATCCTTCAAGTTGATGTGCAGGACTGAACCACATTTACTGTTAAAACACTTGTTGATGCACTACAGAGTCACAACAGGTACTAATAACTAAGGTTACTCTGGTTTTGTTACAAAGACACATAATATCAGATCATTTGCCTCATTAAATAAATGAAAAAATCTTTTTTTTTTCCCCCTCATCTGTTTAACTTAATGAGAATGTTGAAATCTGACATAGTTTTGCACCTGTAATGTAGGTCATATTTATACAGACATAGAAGCACTGAATATCCCCATGTTCTTACTGTGTATTTCTGTAGTATGCTAGCGCAGAAGAAGAGGAAGAGGGCACGAAGCACTATGAAGCCCAGAAAAAAGAGAGACTGGAGACTAAAGCCAGGGCTGAAGAGGTAATGGCTCCTCTGCCAAACCCAGGTAACCAGCTACTGGAAGGTCCCACACCAAACTAAGCGTGTTTCATGGATCACTCTAATAGCCTCTTATCAACAACAACATCATGATTTAGAATGAAATTACTGCGCTGTAATAAAGTATGCTATTATACCTGGTGTTGGAGATTGTAGTGAAATGAGATGGTTTAGAGAGAGCACAGTAATGAAAACAGTGTTCTCTATCTCCTTCCACTGCTGAATGTTTTACAACTTTTGTTTTCAGATTCAGATGACATTTTGGCTGCACACATAATGGTTAAATAAAACAATAAAGCAATTACAAAGAAAGAAATGACATATCATCTAATGGTAGTAATTCATGTGACCTGTGCTACTGCTGTTGTGGAGCAGTGACATATATATGACCCAACTGAAATGGCTTTTTTGGTATTGTATGATTTTGTTATTCAGCCACAGAGGATGCAGCCAGAGGTATGTGAGCCGCATCAGCATACATTTGTTCAGTATTTTTGGCTTGAATTTAGATTTAGTTAGCACTGGTTTGTTTTGATAAAATACACGTAATGTTTGTTGAACGTTCCACAATTCTGATGCTGAGTTTGTTTGTGTGTTTGCCCACAGAGCAGCACACAGCTGACTTTAGCCAGAGCAGTTTGATCCACTTGGTGGGCCCTATAGACTGCATGCCGCACAACTATGCTTATGAAGGTAAATCTGTTTCTTTTTCATTCCAAAATTTTTCTTAGAGAACATATTCCGCCTAATGATGTGCTATCAAGTTAGTTATCTAATGTATTTCTGAGAAAACGGCAATGTAAGGGGACACGCATAGAGAAAGCTTAGCTGCATCCTTTCTATGGACTTGGGAGACAAGAGGAAACACCTTGTTTAGAAAGGTTTTTGAAGAATCTTTAAGTTCAAATTAATATTCCCATTTATATATTACGCTAGTATTATAAGATTGATATTGATTTACCTTATAATACCAGTATACCTCCCAGCCCTAGTTGGCAATAAACCAAAATTTAGATTCTGATATTATTTGAACAGTCTGAAAAAGGCTGAGACATCACACCAGACCAGGCAGCTGTATTTGATCAAGGACAGTTTGCCAAATCGAGCTGTCCTCCATATAAAGTGTTGTTCTCCGTCGGTACACGGTGCAGTTTAGCAGTTGGGTGGCCAAAACACTTCAATGCAATGCATAATAGGAAGAAAAAAAACCCCACTCTGCAAAGAACTGGAAGAAAACATTGCCATCAGTTTGACACCTTTACTGAAAATAACTGATCTTTCTTTGCTCTGCATGAGTGAGTCTCTTGGCTCTCACATCCCCACAAAAAATGAACTGGGAAGAATTTGGGGGTGGGAGGGAGGGGTTGTTTACAGCCTGCTCAGTGTTAAAAAAGAGCTGATGCAAACCAAGTGAAACTGTAGAACAATCTTCAAGCTGCCAATGCCATGATATTTTTCTCAGGTGTCTGTGGATGCTACTGGGGACTAGTGAGTTTGTTTCAGTAATCTTGCTCTCTGGTTATCTGAAAGAGTCTATTTCAGTTTTAAGTGGTGAAGACAGAAAAATATATCAAAATTAATTTAAAAAAAATGTTGTGACTGGTGCACAAAAGTCTGACTTCTATAAGGTTCAGTGAGGTTCAGACTGACGTAGCAGAATGAATAGGTGAACTAATAAATACAGAGTCCAATGTGACTGGATTCTCTTCACAGGGAATCTAATGTGCTGTAAGCTTGAAGGAATGCAGTGGTGTGTTGATGACTGATACATTCCTACTTTATCTGTGTGGCCCGAATAAAACACACTGACCGAAGCAGCTCTCTAAAATGTAAACCTAAGGTACAGATGTATTTGTGTGAAAGCCAAAAAACAAACAGGTGCACAGACTTCACTGCTGTATTATGATTAAGTCAGAGTGTAAATAATTCACTGCAAGCAGTCGTTTATATCCACTTCAAAGCCCAGTGTTGGTGTCTGCCACTAGTCCTTGGTATCTGACTACTACTGTGTCATTTTCAGATGTGAAAATAAAACCCCTAGGTTAAAAATCCCAAGAAACAGATGTTTTAAAGACTAGGAAGTACTCCTAATTTTACTCCAGATAGAAAGGTCCAATGGAAAGGTTACCAGGTGCATCAGTGATATATGCTGAGTGCTTCTTGCAACAACACAGGTCCATATTAACATTAACCTGGTTACCTGTTGAGCTAAAATACTTGTGTCAAGTCAATGAGTACTGTTTATTTGATCTAATTTCATAAATACATTTCTTTCACTAAATTTAAAACCTAATTTAACTACATTCAATCTTGATATTGCTCTTGTTCTATGTGCAGTCTGGTCCTGAACCTGAAGTAAAGAAGAGTCATTAAAGCTAATAACACAGAGCTAAATAACTCTATTATGAGAAGCCTTCTGGACTTACTGAACACCCAGGTCTAGCTGCAGTGCCCTGGTGAATCTTAAATAGCTGTTATTACACAAAATGAAGGTTTGTGGAGGTAAACCTGCCAGTGGCTCTGATTTAAACTGATTTGAAACAAACAAAGAAAATGAAAAAGAGAACACGAAGAGCTTCCCAAAGTTGTGTAGTGAGTTTTACATGACTTCCTAACTGGAGACTATTGGTCAGTTTATATTAAATTTAATACAGTAGACTGAGGTCACTTGCCAAACAATATATTTTCATAAGGTCTTTTCTTAACATTCCAATTGCATTTACATCAGCTGATGTAAAAGCGGAACACCTCCATTATGCAGCGACGCTCGCATGTATATACTGGAAGCGTCGATACCTCTGCTCTCCATTGACTTAGATGGGGTGACATCGAGAACACTGCTCCCATCAGAAGTAGAGCCAAGTTCAACTTTTCAGGCACCAGTGCAAGCGTCAGCTACGCAGCATTGTTCCAGCCAAAGGCACTGGAGTCGCCTGGCTTTCATATGCGCCCAGTGAGGAAAAATATGATTGTTTTATTGGTATGACAGAGGCATAGGGACAACCCAAACTGTTGGGGGGGGGGCATCACTGCATCCATGTGGTCACTTGGCACACTGCATTTCAGTAAATGCCAGCAGTAACTTGTTAATGCCAGAATTGGGTTTACACTCGGTACATAGTGAGGATAAATCTGGTAAACATCTGTAGAGGGTGACTGAGTGTGTGGATATATTTCTTTTGAGTTTGTGTATTGGTGTTGGATGGGAACACTCAACTTTTATGAGCATGGTTGTAATGATGAAAAACAAAGTGAGAAGAATGGACAGAGGGATTCACAGAGAAGATTTTCCTTTATGGCTCTTACTTCAAAATATGCTATTAGAACCACTGTGAATTTTTAATAAATATGATATTTGACCTATGACCAGGAGCTTTCTTTTAATTAAGGTGTGATCTCTTGGCTGATTTTTCTGTCTCACCTCGTCATTTATCTATTTGATGCTGTAAGACAGCAATCACAAAGGCTCCAACCCCAAAATACACTCAATCTGCAGTCTAAGGAGCCAGAGGTTGTTATGGTTTGGGGTTGATTTGACGGTTTTGGTTCATGGTTTTCTTCGTTTGGTCTGCCTGTCTTGTGTTCTTTTCTGTTGCTGTTAACTTTACTTCGATGGTCTGTTTTTCTCTTGTTGAGTTCTGTTTTACTTCCTTTTGTTCATCTCCCTGATTGTTTGCATCTGCATCTCATTTTTTCTTGGTTTATTTAAGTCTTGTCTTCCTTGCGGGTTCACCTGTTCTCATGTTCTTCATCCCATTAGTCTTGGCTCCTGTTTGTTCCCCATGTTGCTGCCCTGTTGGTTCACCAGTTTTTGAGTACTTACATGTGTTTAATCTTAGGTTTGTGGGAAAGATACCTTTATTTGCAATTGTATTGTACAATTACTTAATACCAGTAGTCATAACGTGCATGTGATGAATGTGTCTTCTTACATCTCTCACTCCAAAAAGTTACTGGTGATGTTTAAAATACAATTAGAAGCAGGATGCAGTTTTTAATTTGTCTTTCCAAGTCATGTATGCTCTGGACTTAATTAAAAATATTTCATTTTGAAATATATCCCCATTTAGAGTTTGAAGACAGCAGCATGTTTCAAAAAAAAAAAAAAAAAAAAAAAAAACGAGAATACTCGCAGCATCAGTTTTATTTTTTAAACATGCAGCATCATTTAGGAGCATTTTATATTCCATATTACCACCCACACAACAAGGAAAACATAGTTTTTTTGTTTACTCAAAAACCATTGACATTTCTAAGTTTGAGCTTATTTTGGTCTTTGTATATTGATGACCTATATTCCTGTAATATTTCTGATCTGTTAAGGAAATGGTTTCCAGTTATGTGATGGTCCAAAGTAAAAACATGTTTGAAATATAGTTCACAGGCTTCTTTCATCCCATCAAAAGGTTAAAGATCAGATATATGAAAATTGGTGACATATGTTCACTGTACATCACTTCATGGAACCGGGAGTAAGGAACATGTATACTTTTGTATTTTGAACAGTTCTGATACTTGCTGGGTATTGATATAATATCAGTAATGAGATTCATAAAACATACATGCACTGTTCTGCAGAAAGAAAGAAATATAGTTTGCACTCAGCTTTGATGGTTTTGTTGATGAAGATGCGTGTTTTCAGCAGATTCTGGAAGGCTGAGGCCTGCATACTGAGAGCATGGATTAGAAATCTCAAACAAAGGCTTGGAGTTATTCTGAATTCTGAAAGAGATCAGAGGAACAGAAACTTGATTTTACCCCAATCAGCTTGGTTTCTTCTGTTTTTGCTTTTAGTCTGCCCCCCAAGTGTACCACCTGTTCGTATGGTAACAGGGTGAAATATTGTCTGAATAAAACGAGAAAAGAGAATTTAAAGTAATGCTATCGTGCTTTGCTTTGCAAAGTTTTGTTAGGTAATATAATTGGCTGGTGTGCTGATGTATTCATGTCAGAATATGTGTTTGAGTAAGTGGAGGAAATACAAATGTGTGTCTGTAAAATGGGTTCTCGTAACAAGATTTACTGGCAGGATGTGTCTTTGACGTGGATGAGCCTGGGAAAAACTGAACCCAGGCCAACTACTAATATAACGTTTTGTAATATCCATCGTCTGATCTGGTCCGATATAAACATGTGAGTGAGTGAGGAAGAAGATGTAAAAATGGGACATGGTTATCTGATCTGTGTTGAAACAGACCTTTTGAAGTCTAAAGTAGTGCATGCTTTTTTCTGGAAACTTGTGCCAGAAAATCAGAATCATTTTACAAAACTTGTTATCCTCTTAAAGTTGCTTTTGAAATATCTTCCAACACCACAAGAGCAGCTGTTCTTACAAACACATGACTGCAGGAAAATATATATGCATAACCCCCCTCCCCCCGTGTTTGAATAATTCATGCATCAGACTCTGGCATCAGGTGTTTGGAGAATATACACTGCAGATAGAATGATGCAATAAAAGATATGCTTTAGTTTAATACATTAAGCTGCCTTTGCATACATAGTAAGAGCCCAGAGACCCTTCTTTGACAGGAACGTGTTCAACTAGAGATCACAGTGAAAAGGCTTTTTTCTCTTCACAGAGACACTTACTCACCATTTGTATCCAGCTATGTTCTTACACAAAATTATTATTATTATTGGGTAATAAAGTTTTAGGTACTCGTATGTAGTTACTCAATCAAACAACAAGAAACAGAGTAATAGTGCAGATTTCTCAGAGGTGATTTTAACATACCCAGTTAAAAACATGACACAAATGATCCACATAGCAACTGAAAAGTTGTACTTTTAGAAAAGTGATCTGGAGAAGCACGTGACCCTTCCCCTCCAAGCTGGAGGACTGCAGTTTGATCTGGCAGCAGTTGCATCTCTGTTACGTTTCCAGGCCTGCGGAGAACATGGAGGCGAATTAATGAAGCAGAAAGCTCTGATAGCCACATGCAAAGTTGTTAACAAGCTGCCTTATGTTTGCTAAAGCTTACCTGGAACGGAAAAAATGTGCAAGAAATGTGTGTGGGTTTGTTGCATGGCAGTAGTGTTAACAAGAGTAGTTTCCATAGTAACCACTCATTAGGAGGCAGTTTGAACTGTTTGATACTGTCCATGATTACATCGCTTACATCGGGAGGGGATGTGCAGGATGGAAAGAGAGAGAAGATCATGAACAAGGGTAGCCAGTGGGCAAGAAACGGGAGGAAGAGGGAAGGAACAGAGGTATAAAAATGGATGGGAGTCAGCTTAGGATGTGGTGAGAGGAGGAAGTCACTTGTGCTTTGCTCTCAGTATCCCTCGGTCTGCTTTTCGTCAGTGGATGTCTTGTCTAGTGTGCACTGTACCAGATTTCATTCTAATTAAATGGCCTTCAAGTGAGTTTACAGAGTTGATGGGCATCAAGAGCTTCCTGGAAGACTCTCCCCACTGTTCCCATGGACAGCACTGGTGCACAATGATCGGGGATTTCGTCATAAGACAACTAATCACGGAGGTATTCTGCCCCATGGCAAACTGGGCTGTACTGGAAACTTGTCTAATTGCCCTTTGCTCCCCATTTGGAGGGAGCCGTCTTTCCTCTTCACACGCACACCCCCCCTCCTGCTGCCTGTCGTGTTCCCACCCTACGGCAAAGGAGAGAGTCATAGTGCCATGTCATCGTGTGAATGTGTAATGTCGTGCCCAGGGCCTTCTTGGCTTAGGCTGTCCTCATTTGCGGGCTTGCACTGAGGATCACTTCAACCTTCTGCATTGACTGTACAAGGAGATTTTTTTTTTTTTTCAGGACTTTTTTGCTACATTAACAGTTCCAGTGATGGTAGTTATAAAGACAAGCATCTGTAGCCCTTCATTCACTTTGGCCCAGCATTTTAGTCAAAGCTTTCCTCTGTCAACATTTACTTTCGAAGGTAAATAAAGCAATAAGTCAATAATTAGACGTTATCCAGGTTTCTGAAAGTTGTCCAATACATAAGCAGAAAAAAAAATCCAATCACAGCTACAATGTCTAAATACAGACTTTGTAAGTTCAAACTAAAAATAATAAACAAATGTTAAATGGAAAAAACAAAACAAAACAAAAACTTGGTCATCAACTCACAGTCAGCAGATAAGGAGAAGGTTGAATTGTGAAGGACATTTTGTTGCTGTATTTTTGGTCCATTTGTGACGTAGGGGGCCCACGGTCACAACATCATGATCGTGTATTTAATGGGTGGCCGTGGAATAGCGGGTGGAATTGGATGCGCTTCTTCGATTGCTGGCCCCGTCACGTGCCACCATGTGGACGTGAACCTGAACCTCACATAGTTTTGGTTAAGAAAAAAAAAACTGTAGTGGCAAACTTAAAACTCCATTTTAAATCCACTCAAAGTTATTAGCAGAAAACAAGCAGCCATGGGCTCAACTCGTATGAACCGTTTCTATGCCTCCCCCCACAGTCACAAGAAGAACCAGGTCGTAGTTTTGCACGTTTATTTTCCACTTTGTTGTCGACTCCATCAAGGTTATATTTCTATCCACATATATCCAAGCTTGTCTCAGATTCAGCACATGTGAAAATATTCCTTGGGTGTGTTTCACGTAGTAAACGATGGTTCATTAAAGATAACAGAATAAAGGTTCATGACGGTCAAAACCAAACCTAGCACTGCTGCTAATCCCCACTTGGACCAGTATATGCGTACGCAGTGAGCATGTACAGTGCATAGTTCAGCTATTATAAGATAATGGGAAACTGGGTGTATATAAGGCAAATGACTAATGCCATAAAGGAGTCTACCTTAACAGAACAAGTAATAGTGACATCAAGCAACACTAAAGTATAAAAGCACACCATATACCTACACCTAAATTCTAACTATCTTAACTTAATATTGGCTCCTACAATACCAAATCAACCCGTACAAAAGGAAAAGCTGAGAGATGTTGCATGGTGATGGTGTCGTTTCGGATGTCAGTTCCCTTCACAGATAGTTCATGATCGGTCACATGAAGTGGTCTTTGCAATATCTGGATTTCAACACAACTGAGTTCCTATTTGGACCCACTTGCTTGACAGAACACCACCACCATCATCCAAACACCAAATGAAGAAATTACCTCTTGAAAAACAGTGTTACAGCCATCGAGCATTGTTATTGAGACTTGTGGAACAAATCCCAGGACACCCTGAATCGGTTCTGCTGACAACTGGTGTCCCATCGCTGAAGACCTTTTATACTGGCTTTTACTTTCATTAGTTAATGTTTTTTTACTTTGATTATACCCATTTATATTGAGACTTCTATTTTTATAGGACCAATTCCAGATTTCCACAATGTAGCTATTTATTTTTTTCTCAGTTTAGTGTGCAGATTAATTTTAAATTAAAAAATTGTGAAGTGATTTCAGTCTCAGGCCACTTTAATAAACTTGGGTTCAAAGGTTCATTCTTTTAAGGTAATGTAGTATTTTCTTTCTATTTCATCATCTTGTTGAGGTCATCGTCCTGTCTAGATTAAGTGTTACATGCTCAGACATGACCACTCCAGCTGTTGAAGAACGGCCCGCTAGGCCTCGCACCCAGGGGAAATTTTCAATCTGAGGTGAGATCCAATCCATTTTCACAACATAGGAGGTATGGGAGGGAAAAGAGAGGTTTTGTAAAAGGATTTGGGACAGATTTAAGGAAAAAGTAGATATTTTATTGCTTCACAAGGATTATGGCTGACATGCTGTTGTCACCATTCTGAACTGTGGACCGATTATTGGCCTCAGTCAGAGCGCATTTTTGACAAATTCAACTCAGTCTTTTTTTTTTTTTTGTAGCTTGATTTGAATACCATGTTGCCTTTCATGTTGCATGGCCTCATCTAATGACATGATAGCACATCATAGCATTCAGATTATTTTCTATTTTTGAAGTGTCTGCTCATAGAATTTAGACACAAATTCATTGTTTGCCTCCCAATAGGGCTGTGATTTAATCAGAATAAGCAGAATAAAATCAAATGAGTAGTCTATTTGTGATAAAAGGATGTCAAAATAATATTATGTTGAATTCTTAATCAACTCAGTGAGCTCCCTTTTACAGTGAATGCTGCATTTGGGAGCAAGCAGCACATTCTGTTTGCACTCCTACACATTTGGCGGTCTTAAATAGAGCCACACTGTGTAGATGGTAGGAACCTTTCGGGAGAAAAAAAGCCTCCAGCAAGCACACTCATTGATTTGTCTTAACATGAAAGATATATAATGCATTTTCAGAAGGAACAACTGGGGCAAGTGAAATGTGTAGTGTGGGTCTGGTCTGTCTTCAAATGAGTATGTATTCACAAACATACACATCACACTTCCTAGCAGACTGTCTCTGACATGAGAAGCAGATGTCATCCTCTTGATTCTCTCATCTCTTTCCCACCCACTCCATTAAACATGTCCTGCTTTGTCTGAGAAATCTGCAAACAAATGTTTCCTGTAGAAATGACACTAGCTCCAGAAGCCGTGTGTGTTATGGGTGGAGATTATTATCATTTTTTTAATTTGGTTAAAACATGTTGATTTTTAAGCTTTGTGAGCTCCAAATGGTGGTCTTTTTTTCTTTTATTGCAGTTCAGATAATTCAACTTTTGCATGTATGAGAGTCCTCTGACAACTAAGGATGTCAACGAACTGTTAAACTATAAAATGGGACATGTCACTCAAACAAAGCCAGAGAGCTGCTAACTGTTGTAATAATTACAACAGTAATTACAACAGAACAATAATACTGTTGTAAGTATTATAATAATAATAATAATAATAATAATAATAATAATAATAATAATAATAGATGCACTCATTACAATTTAACAGTGTAACAGTGAGTGGAAAAACAACAAGAGGAATCCAGGGAGGGGGGAGTGCTAGGCTGGTGGTGGTGAGAGGGCTCGGGTGAGGAGGCACAAGGGAAGGTTAGACAACTCTTTGGCGCTGAGGAGAGTCTGAGCAGCACTCTTCAAGGAATCTTGATTGGAGCAATGGAGACAGGTGTGAACAATCAGCCTCAGCGCCGTGGAGTAAGGGAAGCCTCAGGGGAAAACAGTAAAGTTAACCAAAACACACACACAGGAAACGGAAGCGGAAAACACCAGAATAAACCCCAAAAACACCACAGTCCAGCTGATACAGATAATTTTAAATTTCTTTGGATTCTAATCAACTGCATTCATTGATTTAGTGCACAATGGAAGATAGCAGAGGCTGCAGGCTATGTGTTCTACTGACTTTGATATGTGATATGAGCAAGTATTGTCTGATATCAGCAGCCAATACTGTCTGATACCAGTCACCAGCACATCAACTGATGCATCTCTAGTTATAATATAAGGCAAGTAGCAGCATTCTAATATGTTCACATGGTGGTTCAAATACTTACAAACTGTTTTTGTAAAGATTAGGCTTGATATATTGGACACAGACAGTGCTTTAAGAGAAAAAAAAAATGCACTTTTAATATTAGAACAGGATGGTGTTTGGCAACCCAACAATATCCTGTGTTAGCATACAGGCCACTGATACAACTACGATAAGCTGTTTCTTACAGGTTTGTGTCATACGGCACTTGACTTTAAATCTTGAAGTTTTTCCAGACCAAAGTCTGTACTTGAACAGCTGTATTTTCCACATTTCCTTGGTATAGTTGTACCATAAACTATTGTCCTGTTGCTAAAACTTTCCTCCATGAAATTATTTCTGGTTAATGTTGTTTCAATTTATGGCCTGTTTGTCTCCAACAGTGTTTTTAGTGTAACAACAATACATGATTTTACTAGTGGACTATGTTCTAGACTGCATCACAAGCAGAAAGGATACCTTTCTGGACTTTCTGCTGGTTGTCTGCCAATATGAGCAGTTCTGAAAGAGTGATTTAGAAAACATGCTGTATACAGTAGACCATCAATGTGAAAAGGTAAACTTGGATTATTGGAAGTAACATACACCACTGTATTGAATATTTGCAGCAGCAGTCAGCTGAGAGACAGTCATTTAAAAGTCTATTAAAACACTTCTTGTTGGCAGTCAGATAATGGGCATCAAACTAATGAGCCTGAATATGAAATTAATGTTAAAGTGGCAAGTCGTTATTCCTAATATAGCTTGAGGTCGATACAGGAAATCCATTAGCCTTTACAGTCTCATCTCCATCTCATTGTTTCAGAGCTGGTGTAGTCTTTGCACTCATTTACCTTTTTAAAAACGTGTTTGAATTTAAAGAGAATGTGGGGAATTATTGGTAACGGCAGCAGTCTGAAATGCCACAAAATACTGTTTAAGGTTTAAAGGTAGGGTAAAGGATTCTGTGCTGTTTCACACCCAAAACATTTTTTGTCACATTCACTTTCAGTCGCCTCACCATCTGCTAGTTTCACATTATCTTGTGAGTAAAAAACAGTCTTCATACACACTAAAGAAACTGGAAACTGAATAAGCCAGTCACCGACAGAGGGAGGGAGCATGCACATCAAGTGGGGGAGGGGAGGAGAGCCCAGGGATCATTCATAATGGGTTGTGTTTTCTCAGGGAGTACTGGAGAGATGGGGAGGAAGAAGCTAGCTCACTGGGTTTTATTTTTCTTCTTCTTCTTCAAAAAATCAACAGATGCAACATCATCCAGAAAATCCCCTTCACTGCCTTTAAATTGAACAAAATGACAAAAGTAGTCATTGCTGTCCTTTATCTTGGAAATGTCAAACAAAACATATTATCTACATCTTAAAAGAATGATCATTTACAGCTTTAGCTTTTGATGAAATTGCAGTTTTCTCCATGGCAACTTCCCACACTAAAAAGTCAAACATTTCTTTAAAAGTCCACTAGATTCCAAAAGTGGGCCAAGCCCCCTGGAGTCCAAACCACAGCATTTACAGCATTTGTCTCCTCAGATCATTTGTCGTTTGATGACAGCTGTAGAGGATATTTGTATCATATTAAAACTTGGAGTGATGTGTCATCATGTGCAAGGTCGCTTTGAGTGACATTTACTCAGTAGATGTATGCAGTATTTTAAGACTCAGATCAATCGCCTGTATGCAAGTTATATTTAAAAAAAAAAAAAAAGCCAGGATGGGGACACCCATGCTTAATTTAAGGCTACAAAATGCTAGTTAACAAACCACTGTTTTATATTGCAGTATCTATGTAACTTGGGTTGTGAACAATCTTGCACCTTTTTCTTTGGTTTGTAGTGGGTGTGGTTTGAGGTGGTGGGTGTGGTCACGCAGGTGCAGGTTATCAATCCCATGCTATATAGGCAGCCAGCACACACTCTTCAGTCTCACTGTGGCTCTAAGGGCCCGATCTTGCGCCAAACCTCCTAAAGCTGCTATTAAGGGATAGCAGGTAGCAGGAGGGGTGTTCCCCCACAAAGAACGCAATCTTCCACCTCCCGAAACCTGTGATATTACCTGCGCCAACCACTATATTATGCATACATTATGCATGGGAGTGGTTAGGGCGTTCCACCTGTTCAACCAATCAGTGCGTCAGTAGCCATTGCCTTTAAGAGCAGGTTGCGGTACCTGCAAACTGCTATGGAGCATCGACATGCCAGTTGCGCTTTCCACAAACTCGATATCTTGCGGTACCTGTATCTAGCAGATTTCGAATAGAGGGTAGTGGGTGGTCAGACCACCTGCTACCCTCTATCCGAAATCTGCGAGATACCAGTACCGCAAGATACCGAATTTGTGGAAAGCGCAAGAGACACGCCCATTGCTGCGCCTACAATGTGAATAAGGGAGTCGGCATAATGGGTAGCAGCTTTAGGGAGCGGAAGATTGCATTAGCGGATCCTAAATCAGCAATTTGCAGGTAGTGGGTAGTAGGTAGTGGGTAGCAGGAGGTGTAAGATCGGGCCCTAAATCTCAGTTCAGGTGCTGTGTGGGAACTAAGGTCTTTGCCCCAGGAGGTGGAAGTGGGCTCATCTTGTTTTATTTGGCAATAAAGAAGTAAGGCATTGCTTTACTGCCTGGCTTGGCCAAGGGACACCAAGGACTACCCTACCCCTCCACCAGCCCCCATTAGAGGAGGAAATGCACACAGCACTTTAGGATGTTCCCCCTGTATTTCAATAAATTTTAATTTTTTACATTTTTGTTATAAACATTTTTCACATTTTGACTTTGGACTGTGCACTTTGTCCACCCACAAAACTGGTTAGTCAGAGAGAAAGGGGGGTGTTACATCCATCTTTTATCTTTGTACCATAGGTTTAAAGTTGATTCTTTCAGTCGTGGTTTGATTACCTAATAATGAGGACATTATCAGGTCTTTATCAGAGATTAAACTATTAGTGTAGATATGATTGATGCTGTACTTCAGGTTGAAATTGAATGTGTCCACCTTTCTGAGATAGCTTGGTAGTCAATAGTTAGTCAATAGTTAATCAAGACAGTTGTATTGAAATCTAAAATGATTCAAGCTGCATTTTACAAAGAAAATCTATGACTCTTTCTGCTTGGCTGAACTGTGCCTGTTTTTGACACAGGTGTGATCATGAAGCTGATGGATGAGGTCTCTGGCATTGTGGCAGCTCTGCACTGCAACACTTCTGTCTTCATCGCATCTGTGTCTGCCATTAACTTCTATCGCAAGATCAAGAAAGGTGAGGCAGACATAGAGAAAATGCTCAGAACTTAAAAATTAAACATTATATACCCATAAGTCTGTAGGATGCAAACCACTCTGGCATACATTGTAATGTTGGTACAAGGCTGCGGGGAGCCATGTCTATATGAAGTTATCTTTTGCCTCTTTATCACTGAACTATGTGAAACAGAGCAGAAAATTTGATGGTGTAGTTTTTATTTGGGCTAGCCAACACCAACAGTTGTCACATTGATGCTGAAAGATTAGCTATGTTTTGCAGGGCTTCTACGGCATCGTAAAAACATGTTTTCTTTGATCATTGTTCATTTTTGGGCTCTATTTGTCTTGTATTTGCTGTATAATGCATCTCAGTCAGTGAAGTCCACATTTCCTAATGCAACTGTTATTCTTTTATTTCCAAGTCAGTTCAGGAAAATATCATTATCCACTTTCCCTTTGACATATTAATGGAGACTGTGACAATCTGAGTATTATTTATATTGGTCTTTTGTTGAGAAAGTGGAATACTTGGTGAAAGACTTTATTGCTAGCACTGTTTTGACAGTTGTTATTAAAACAGATCCAAACTGCCATAGTGGAAGATATTATCACTGACAACAAAAGCACACAGGTTCACCTTTTCCATTAGGCCAGTTATGGTATTGTTGATGCTGTTGGAATTCTACAATTTAGAGAGCTAGAGATGGGTCAACATGTCTTTTATTTTATTGGTGTCAGATTTTTCTGTTACTGCATAATAAGACCTGTCATGTTTCCTTCAACTGGTGTAGCAGAAGCCGTTTCTTAAAGGAAACTTCCAGAGTTAAAACAACCCTAGGTCTATTATTGTATGCTATAGAGTGTAAACCTTCGTTGGGAACTGAGATATTGTGAATTGAAGGAGTATTGAGTTTGATACGTCTGCAGAAAATTGGCCATTAATGTTAGCTCTGAGGGTAATCTGCCTACGTCAGAATAATTTCTATTTGGAGTTTCTGACAAGACTCAAAAATATTCCACTTCAGTGATAGCAAGCAAGGACTCTTCAAACAAGCCAAGGTAATTTTAACTCTGTATGTGTAGATGAAGTGTGTAAAAAGGACTGTACAAGGATCCCAGTCCGTTAGCTGCTATGTTGTCATGAGCCTGTACAAGTTGGCTACGGATTTTCACAAAACACGAAAGGAGGAGGGTTCATGGCTTCTGCTTCTACAGAACTGAATCAGTACTTGTGTTTATAACAACATAGGCTAGTGTAAGAAGCGAAGGGTTAGGGTTAGTAGTCGACTTGTACAAACTAGCAACAAGGTAGCATCGAACAGAGATTCCTCTACAAATAACCTTTTTATTTATTTGATTTTTTAATACGCTTTTATTTCACATACAGTTATAATTACCCTGGTTTGTCAGTATGGACCCTATCCACACTACCACTAAAGTGGACTGACAATTTTGTGTGTGTGGTCAGAGGCTTTAAACGGCAATCTATTTGAATGTAGGAAGACTGCCCTCTGGGCTGACATTAATCTCCACTTTGCTGCAAACGCATTGTCCATTTTAACACAAAACTGCTTTGATTCACATCACTCTGGTCCCAAACGCACATTTACACTTCTTACCTAATGATTGACCTCTGGAATTTTCCATTAAGAAGGTGTTTTGCTGCTTCCAGTTGTTTTTTTGTTGTTCGGCACAGGTCTCAGTTTTTCTGTTGGAAACTGGCCGATCCATGTTGATGAGACACTGAATGTTGGAAAGAGGCCATATGGAGGAAAACGAACTTCATAGTTATGATGGATGTCAAGCAGTAATGTCCTCAGTTCTTGCTAGTGATCTATTTTGCATGTTAAGCCCCATTTCATCATTCTTTTTGCTGTTTGTATAATTCTATCATGTGTCTAGTAATGGGGACCATTGAGCTGATCTGCTTATTCCAGAGAGAAACGGCTTTAAATCCTGGAACATGACTGGAAAGTGGTCTTGTTGGAACACATTAAAATCAATGACTGTTCATACCATTTCTGAATACTGCAGACATGGAAGATTAAAGAGCAAACAACATTTTTAGATGGATATTGTGGATATGAAAGTGTTGAGTCCTGCAAATAATTTGAGAGTCAAAAACGTGTTAAAGGTGGCTGAAAGCAACTTCTCCAAGGTGACGTACAGCTGTTTCTCTCAGCTCATCCTCCTGTGCCAACATTCAGATTACTTTAGGGCAGTGATTCCCAAAGTGTGGGCCGCGGCCCCCTGGTGGGCCGTCTTGGTACTGCAGGTGGGCCGTGAGAGGTTAAAAAAAAAATGCTTTAAATCCGTTTTTGATTACTGTAAAACATTTATGACATGATTTAAAAAAATATTTAGAAGTAATAAAACAAACCAATTGAGTGTTATTCTCCTGTCATCTTAACACCTAATTTGTCTACCACTCACATTAATATCAGAACGTGGCCTTCTCCTCTTGAGTGTTGATCACAGCTGAAACTAAACGTCTGGGTGGGCCGCAGAGGTTTTCCACATTTCAAATTGGGCCGTGGTGTTCTGAACTTTGAGAATGGCTACTTTAGGGTGATTGCTCACAAAGACCAGCTCCATCTCTTCCCACGGTGGAATTATGAAGTTGTGAGGAAATGTCACAGCTCTGCATGGCTGTGCCAGGTCAGCTCTAACAGATCTGCATTTGCAGAACATGCAGTAAAACGCAGGCAACTTTATTCAGGCAGGATAATTCACTCAGTTCAGTTTTTTCTAAAGAGAGCACTAAGCAGTGGTAGAATGTGAGTGGGGATGTTTAAAACATTTACGATGGAACGACCCATAATCTGAGTGAGCAGAGTGCATGCTTTGTGAGCACAAATGCCGTTAGCGGTTAGTCCCAGGTTTGATTCCCAGCTGGCCAGACTTTTACAGAACGTCCCCTCGCTGCTTTTTAATGTGATTCCTGTCTGTCTTTGGCACATTTATTTAAATTAAGGTAATAAAATTTAAGAAAATGCATCTTGAAATAAACAAATAAAATGGGGGGGGGGGGGGGGGGGGGGCGCAGATAATTTACGATCCATGTCCACATCTTTTCATCTGCCCCTTGTTGTGCCAGTTCCTGCCCCGGTCTGTCCTCTGTGTTTATGTTGTGCTGATGTGATTTTCTCTGGCTTCCACTGTGACTTAGGTCTTATGTCAGTGGCAGCTTTCCTCTTTTGCTTTAGGTGGCCTGACAAAAAAAAATCAAGAGGTGAGTTTGGGAAAATAATAGTCAACTATCTAAAACAAAGACTTTCCAAAATATAGCCACTGGCTTAGTCCAGTGCAATGCTCGACTTATTTTGTCACTTTATGGTGAGCTTTCCTATTGCTTCTGTTTTTCTATGTGAAACATTTTAAGGCATTCAGACATCAGAATTTGTTGTGTTTTAAACTGGTGTAGACTCAGTCATCCTTGTCATAGCAACTCTCAAAAGGTTTGGATCAACACAGCTGGACTTCTTTTTCTCTAATCTTTAAAATTAGGGGTGCTCCATATTGGATATTTGCTGATATCTGATATGACGATATATTGATGACTGTCGGTACCAGTATAATCCACCTATGCTTCTCATGCAGGATTCAATACTGACATTAAATCAACATTAAATTATGATGTTCCTATCATCAAGGTGAGGGGACTAATGCACACACATCCCATAATAAAACCAGAAAACTCCGGCAGCTTACTGCAACTTGCATGTAAGTTCCAGGAGTTTTTGAGTGATGCCTTTTGCCCCGCGGGGGGGGGGGGATCACAGTCATGCCTTTGCTCCTGTTAAAAGAGTTGATAAGTGACTTCTGATAGCTTTTGTTTTTCACAGGAGTCTCTTTCTGCTGCTTGACAAGTTCCTGTACAGCCCAGGATGACGGCTGTTAAGATGAGTTATCAAATTAGTGGTGTTGAGGGAGTGGGTTTGACTCTTCACATAATCAACGTTTGAGCACTCATTGAAAACAGCAACTTTATCACTTTCTGACACTTTCAAACATCTCTACTCAACTGACATCTTTGGTTTGTCCCTCTTGTCGCTCATCAACATAAAGGCGCCTCTCCTTTGTTTAGCTAGAGGGCTCAGTGGGCCTAAAAGGAAAAATGATTGGCCCAGGACCATCAGCGTTTTATGCAGATGTTTCATTTTTTTCATTCTTCACTGGCAGACAATGATGTTGTGACGATATCAGCCTGCATCCCTATTAAAGATTTTGTAAATTCAGTTGACCCGTTCTTTGTTAGGGCTGAGACTGTTTCCAAAAGTGAATTCCAGTGTGAGGTCTGTGAACGGTGACAAGTAACAAGTAAGATAAGCATCCATGATTCTCTGAAGGGTGCGACACCAACACTGTATTCTGTTGACTGGAGTCAGAGATGATCCCTGACAGTGGAAAAATATGAAAATGTGGAATTTTTCCCTTTAAGTGTCCATTAACACACTGCTATGAATAGTGAGGGCCACAAGAATGTTTAACTTATACATTGGTCTTTTCAAACAAATGTGAAGATAAACAGATAAAATGAACATTCAACACACTCAAGTGGGAAGTTAAACAGACTGAGGTCTGTTTATGGGCTTTTGGGGGTCCTGCTTTTTGAGCTTGAACAGTCCACTTTCCTCAGAGCACAGAGTATCAGTTGTGTTGGGTTGAACAGTCCAAAAATCTTTTCAATACTGGGCAGATTTAAAAATGTACAGAAAACGTCAAAAAAAAAAAAAAAAAGAAAGAAAGAAAGAAAAAGACTTGAACGAAAACAGAGATCCCAGAATTTAAAACGCAGCTTTGGTTGCAAGCTGTCGAACATGTTGATGAGAATGGTGAAGACTGAGCATGTGAAGGAATTAATTTTGTTGAAGGAAAATTAAATATAACGTTTGTTTTCGTCATCGCATTTTGTAAAGCGTGATGAAGAGAACTGCAAAAAAGTAGGGCACTATAGATGAAAACTTAAGATTTAGTTTTAAGAATTAACAAAAAAAAAAGGAACAAGTCACCATTACAGCAGTGCAGCAAAAAGATATCTGAAATGATGAGTGTTCTCTGTGGTTAAAGCATCACACTATGACGGCTTATTAAACAGCAGAGCTAAAAAAAAAAAAAAAATTAAAAATAAGCACTGACGGAGAAGGAGTTTAGTAACATCTGCTATAAATTTATGCTCCCTTCGCATTTTGAGGCTTCATTTCTGTTGGTTACATCCTCTGAGATGGTTTACAATCTGAAGTATTATTAGGTATATGAATTATGGCTGTAAGATGTCGGCGTACAGGATTTCAAGCTTTGTGGAAGCTAAACCATCTATCTCATACATTTTCCCTCCATCTTCAGACTTTCACAAAAAGTAAAAGTAACTGAAGTGCCATATTGAAAAATAATGTTTATTAGATAATGAGAACAAAAAAGTGCAGCTGTTAGCCATTGATGTAACATGAGAGTCCAGTCAGTTCTCTGCATGATGCATTACAGCAAAACATCCAGAGGTACAAATAATGAGAAGAAAGGCATAAAACAACTAAAGCTGAATGTCGGATGAAAAAGGGATTTTAGCAAGAGAGAAAATAATGCCGAAGGTGGGAGCAAAGCAAGAGAGAGGGTTTCATAATGAATGCTTCAAAAGGCTGTTTGTCTTTATAGACTTGCAAAAATCTGGTTTGGTCTTAACACTGAAACTGAATGTTCAGATGACAAAGTAATGGAGCTTTGATCTTTGTTAGTCATAAAAAAGAATGACAGAAAAACCCTAACATCACTAATGCAAAGATAGCAAAGTTCAGCAAAATCTCTGCTTCATCCATAGAAAACGGATTCTGAGCTTCATGGGGGGTTTTTCACGTTGGCTGACCTTCAGTGCTGCACATGTGCCAGATCTTCTTTCTGCTGAAATCAATTATTAATCATGGTGGTGTTTCAAAAATTACCCATCATCAGGGCTCATTTTGTGTCATGTCACTGAGCCACATAAGCTCCGCTTCGCTGAGCCTAAATGCAACTGAGTCAGCGACAGTTTGTCTGAATGAGAGTGGACGCGCTGCTGATGGTGACATGTTAAACCTACTCTAAGGGCCAGGCAACAAACAGGAAGATAAATGGCTTCAGTGTATGGGCTTGTCATCCTGTCAAAGTTCATTGTGATATACTGTAAAGTCATTTCACTAAATCACCCTTTTACATTTCTTTATCTAGAAGTTCACTGTTTTCTTCACAACCTTGTTGCCACTGCTTATAATATATGATTAATTACATTATATAATTTATGATTTAAATTATTTATTTAATTATATATAATTATCCTGGAATCAGTTTTCATTCATAAGAGCTGCATAATAGAAAAACGGTCAAGTCTAAGCCTAGTCTAAGTCTTGACTTAGTCACACTGCACCATTTCTGCAGTTGTATACAATTATAGCATCTCACACTGGACAGTTTGCATTCGCTCAGTTTTGGGTATGGTGCCCAGACTGTACGATGATCAGTCCTCTTGAATTGTAGGCTTCTATTGATGCGGAGATGTGGACGGATGTAGAAATGAGCAATCCTTATGCTGACAGTAAACAAACATGTGAAAATAAACCTGTTCTGTTGTACCATTTACATGTGCCAAAATGCCTTTTAAAAAATCAGTGAAGGAGTAGAATTTGTTCCCGGTCATGGTTGGCGAGATGACGCCAACTTTGTATTCTTATTTTTCTTTAGGTGGCAAAAAAACAAGACGCCAATATGTGACAGCCATCGTCACACTGCTGATATTGTAGGACGTAGGACAGCTGATTTTAACCACGATTCTTTCACGACATCGATCTTTCATCTGCGACAGCCCAAAATCGTGCTGTATGAAGGAGCCCTAAATCTAGTCTTATGAATATAGCTCCAATACTTTACATACTGTAAGTTGCGTAAAGTAACTAATATATTTTTTATATTTATTCAGTTGTGTAAGGTTTTGACAAACCTGTACACATACTATTTCCAGAAAAGTAGGGATTTAAGACAAAAATACAACAAAAACTTAAAAACTTGTAATGCGCTTATTTGTTTAAACCTTTATTTAACAGAAACAAGTATGAAAGAATTAGCAGCGTCTCCTCTGACTAATTGCATCGCATTTAGAAAATGTCAACAAATCTCAAATGTGTTCCCAGAAACACACAAAATAGTTGGGAGAAAAGTATATTTGCCTCTCAGAAAGAACCATGATAATTAGGGGTGCATGATAATTATCAACCCGATAACTATCAGGCCGATAACAGGAAATTATGATGTCATCCCGATAAGTCCGATATCATGACGAATTGCCCCGATAACATATATATTTTTGTCAACATGGCAGTGCCTCGCTACCTCTGAGCCTTGAATGACCGGCAGTGAATGTTACGTTCAAGTGACGTCGGCATAATTAGAAAAACGATTTCTCAGTAAGGAAAATCAAGAATACCCCCTTATGCCAGAAAACAACTTGTTAACTCGGTCATAATTTTGGTAGTTGCTGACATTAACTGATATTCGCAGTATTTTCCCAGATGTTACACATAAAAAATAGATACGGCCGAAAGAAAGACTAGCAAACGAGGGAACGGAGGAATTTACGTTACAACTATGAATGGAGCATAGCAGCACAAAGCACTGATTTAAAAAAAAAAAATGGCAGCGATTGTATGGAACTTAGTTAAAGTTTCAGAAGAAGATAGTTCGCTGGTTATTTGTGACAAATACTCCAAGCGAAGGAGGGAAAAATAGCACAAGCTTTTATACAACAAACCCGATTAGCCACCTGAAACATAACCATCGCTTCCATGGAGTTTTGAAATCCCGCTAACGTGAGCTAACATGAGCTAGGGTGAGCAAACCAGGAGCAAGTCTCCCCCTCCTCTCTCCTCTCCTCCCCCCTCCTCTCTGCTCCTCGCCATCATCTCTCTCATCTAAAGCTTCCATTCACTTTAATTAAAGGTATTCATTTGAATGGCAACCCAAGCCAAAATCTTTTAAACGTAAGTTTTTGTTACTGTAGCGTGCACTTTTTCAGTTTATTTACACAAACAAGTCTAACTTGTGTCAGTACATTATGCACTGTGCATTATTTTTTATTGTCATTGAGGAATGCTCATTTTTTTTCTTTGCCACTCATTCAACTATTATTGAGTGTTTCCATAAAATGCTACATTGTTTACATAAGTATATCCAGTGTTTACTGCATTGTAATTGAAAATATTTCCTTTTCTTCATAATATTCATTTGTAGCTTTCCTTACCAGTTTTACACAAAGATGTTACGCAATCGACCGTTTTATAAGATTTAGAAATGCAACACTTTAATAAAGATTTTCTTACTATTTTGTTAAAAGCTTTTCTTTATTTCCACATGCATATATATGACATTAAGCCTAACTGCTTTAAAAGACCAGTCTTTTTTTTCCTTCTTTTAGATCTGTCTCAGACTGCAGCAACAACAGCTTCTCTTCTCTTCACTATAGTAACAGCAGTAATAATACATTGCAGGAACATCAAAGAGAATAAAGAAATACAGCAGCAATGTCCAGGACTGGTAGTTATCTGTTGCCTTTTTTTTTTCCTTTTTTTTCTTCCCTGCAGTAGGAAAAGTAGAAGAGAACACTTTTGATGTTTTAAAGATATTAGGTGGGTTAGGTGCATCTCAGGTTGAAGTCAAAAGGAAGAGAGGAAAAATGCTCTGTAGCTGCTGGATATGGTAACAGAGGTTAAAGGAACATTCCAGGAGTTAGAACAACTCCAGGTCTACTATTAGATGATAGGAGTTTAAATTTTCAGAGGACAAAACAAGAATCAAAGCAGTTTTAAATGAAAACTGAATATGCATTTGCAGTAAAATAAAAACAAATATAAGCACTTGAGGGAATTGACCTTAAATTAAAAGGTTATGTTAAGCCTCTGAGAAGACTCAAATATATCATTCCACTTAAGTGATGGTGAGTAAGGGCCCCTAAACACAAACTGATGTATTTTTAATTTTGAAAGTGTTCAAAAATATGTGATTTTTAAAAAAGACAGCAAGATATGGGAAGAGTGGAAGATCTTCTTCCAGTCCAGTCAACTCCAAAATGACACATCAAAGTTCATGGCCTCCGCTTCTAACACGTGCCTATTTTGTCCTAAATATTCAAGTACTGATCCAAGTCTACGGCAGCAGAGATCATGACACGTTCTCCTTTTGCATCCATTTACAGGAGATTGATAATATTTGGTAGTTAGTTTATATGGACTTAAAGTCGTCCTTTTTAATGCACTTTCAATGTAATTTCTGTACACTCACAAAGTTGAAATGACTTGTTTTTTTGTTTGTTTTTTTAATGATAACCCTATGGACAGTCACTGAGGTGGAATGACATTTTTAAGTCTTGTCAGAGGTTTAAATAATTTATTTTGGCATAAGTCAATTGTCCTGTGTGCTGACATGAACGGCCATTTTTCTGTCAACACATCTTCTGCGGTTCCTCAAAACTGCTTGGATTCACATCGTTTTGGCATGTAACAAATGTTTTCCCTCCTCACCATCTAATAATAAACCTTGCATTGTTGTAACTCCAGCATGTTCTTTTAAAGCTCAGAAAGGAGAGATGAAACTTTTTTTTAAAACACATCTTTCACCTTGAGACGAAAACATAAACCAAAAATGAACTTATTTTGAAAGTGATGATGGTTCAGTCATCCAGTGGTCACTGGACTGTCTCAGTGGAACAGACTACCAGAAATCAGTGCTGCAGTAGTAAGAAAAAGATGGCTCGAGCTCATCTTACCTTTTCCTCAACTGATTTTTCTTTCAACTTATGTCCAGTGTAACTTTGTCATGCTTTTGAAATTAATTGAACCATTAAATATGTGAGATGGTTACAATCCTGTGTTTTTCATTCTTCCAACTTCTTTTTTGGACCCTTGTAATATTATTAATATCTTGAGGAAAATCTTCGACAACTAGAGAGCAGAGAAGCTTACATGAAACATGAAACATTAAGATTTTGAAAAGTTGAAATGCTCTTTTAAATGATAATATACAGCTATCACTCTCTCTCATACATACATCTACATATCACTGAACTGCTTTAGTCCATATCATTTTCTTTCATAGGCTGTGTGGTCACAGTGACAGGACGACTCACATTTGTCGGTGACAAATCTATGGAAGTTGAAGTGGTGGTAGATGCAACCACGCCGGTGGGGGAGAAGAGAGGGAAACATCGATCTGCGTCAGCATTATTCACCCTCATCTCCCTGGATGAGGACAATAAGCCTCAGCCTGTGCCTCCTCTGAAGGTTGGTACCATCCAGTTACTTTCAGAAGTCTGTCTGGTTATTAAACTTTAATGTAAAACATGTTTGATCCTGTTTATGGTTTTCCATCATGCTTTTACACAGGTCTTACAAAGACAAAGAGTCAAATATGTTTTTAATTGATTTGATTATTTACTTTTCATCATGCCTTATGCTTTTGCGACCCCCCTTTTTTCTTTGGTATATTCTGGCTGCTGATAATTTTGCACTGTTAGTATTTCTTCACTTAACACCTTTGATTTCTATGTCTTATGTGTGAATTTTGCACCTCACTCTCTCTTCAGTCCATCCCTTATTATGCCTGAAGGCTGAATGATTATATACCCGAAACATGCTTGGACATAAGTGTGTCTGACTTGGCGCTTTCTCTCTGTTTTGTCAGGCAGGAGAGACTGCATCTTTTACCAGCAGACAGCAGTGATGTCCCTGCTGTTTGCATTGATCCAGACCCTGTTTATTATGCAAACACTATGCGTACAGGCCATCTGTTTAACTCGCCATATTTATTTTATTTCCTGGCACAATTTGTAGACTGATTATTTTTCTGATGGTCATTTTAAAACTGTCCAACTATTGTCTGATGTTGTTTCCTCCCCTACCTTTCCTTCTATTTTTAAAACAGCATATACCCACAGTATTTACTTCTAAAGAGTTATTGTGCATTCTCAAGAGGTAATAAAATCTCAATCGGAGATGCTGACGTTGCCAAAAGCATGTCTTTTTTTGGATCCACAACTGCTGCGGATCTGCAAAAAACTGTGATAAACTAAACTGCGATATTCTGCAGTATAGAATTCAGCCAATACACATCAGATGAAATTTCAACAGCACTGCAAGAGACCGGCACACTATATGGTCTACAATATGATGAATGCATGATGACACAAATCAGTTTATCAAGAAAAGCTCACAGCATTGACATGAGATGACAAGGTTGCCACAGAATAATTTGAAAGACCAACCACAGGTCTTTCTTCTCTCAAGTGCAGCGAGTCAGGATCTGGTCTAATCATCAAGGTTCAGGTATGAGCAGCCACTTAAACCAGGGAGAAGTGTTAAAGGTGGAGCTCTAGCAATACTAATAACACAGAAAGTTAAGAACAAGGATGTTTGCTGGTTTACAGTGTACTCTCTTCCATTAAAACTGAATAACAAAGGTTTTTGAAAAATGCTGTTCATATTCTATGAAACTGTAATTTACACCAAGAACTTAAAAGAACAGTAATCCACAGCCCTCTGCCCTGCTGTGTTTCAAGTAAATTGGTGTGTAATGAAAAGTTCATTTCAAATTCATCAGTGTGGGTAAGTGTGAAGTATTAAAAGCATTTTGTTTTAAATAGGTGCTCGTCATGCTACCAGATGCGGTACTGATTCTTGACGTTCTGACACACTTGAAAAGTATTAAACACCATGACAGTCTACCTTGAAAAGTGATTTCCCTGCTGATGCACCTGCGAGATAAAAATGAATCGAATGCACATCTCCTCTGACTAGTGCCTTCAAAAGCCCCCGTCCTTCTCTCCATTTCCATTTCATAAAACCCATTGTCTACCTCTGCCTCTGTGCATTAATCACCCAGTTTTCCTTTTCACATGAGATGTCCATTGTTTTTGTTTAAACTGTTGAGGATTACAGCAATGATTAAAATTTTTATTTCTTTGTTTCCCTCAGTTTTATGAAGGCGGATCAAAAAAAAATCTCCTGGTGGTTTTATAAATTCATTCTCAGTGGCTTAAAGACAAATTCAGTACTATTGATGCCCATCTTTTGGGGCCTTGAAAATATTACTGTTGGTACACGGTGATTTTTGAACCTGGCGCTGTTGCGTATGTTTTCATGGAAATTTCTTTTTTAAAGTGTAAAATCTGGGGAGGACATTCAAATGCAACGCCCGCACTGAAAAACACAGCTTTGTGCCAATCAGATACATTTTAAAGTTAGGTATGTAGAGAAGAGGTTAACTTTGGAAAAAATGGAAAAAAATGGGACAGTCAGGGATGGAAATGCAGTAATAACATTCATTTGCCTCATAAGACAAACACATACTGGAAAACAATGAATTCTACTGTTGCATAGTCACCTCCTCTAACACCTTTTCTTTCTCACTTCATTAAAGTCTATATGTAGACTCTTTTTTTTTTTTGCTCCTCCCCTCAAAGTTTGTTGAGGAAGTTCATTAGTTTTCCTTTCCTTCCACTGCCAGAACACTGCATTCATTCTTTTATTTGCTGTATATCCTACTATATATATATATATATATATATATATATATATATATATATATATATATATATATATATATATATATATCTGTGTGTGTGTGTGTGTGGATTAAATATAAAACCATCATATATAAATTAATTATCTACAGCCTACAAAAACTTATGAAAGGACCTAATAATGCATTGAGACCAAACATTGAGTTTCCACCTCTGTGTTCTCTACATTTTCTGTGCAGCTTGTGCTCAGAACAAATATTTCCCTTCCAAGACATTTACAATGTTATTATATTCCAAATGGCATTGAGTGTTCTTCTCCTTTATTTAACCCTCCCTGTAAGCTTAAAACAAATGCCAGACCTTCACTCATAAAATTTTCATGACACAGTGGCAGATTTCGCCCCAGTTGTGTTCTATAAATAGCTTGATCGAAAGGCCTGCCTCTGCTATTTTTGACTGCAGGTGCTTTTCCCCACATTCTCTTCCCCTTGGTTGATCTCCAATGAGCTCACTGCATTTACTATCTTTAGATCTTCCTTTTTTTAGCTCAGCAGGGGACTGGGGACTTTGTGAGTGTGTGGAGGGGTTGTAGATGGACTGACACTAATGCAAGAATACTACTAGTGATGCTGAAGTGGGGCATGAGGACAGCGAGAGCAGAGAGGATATCAGGGAATGCCTTTAAAAATGATATATGTTCATACTGAGACAATATGGAATTAATTTAAAAAGCTTGGAAGCACTTTTGACCGGTGTATGTCTATTTTCTGATTTATTTTATTTATTTATTTTTGAAACCTCAAGGCTCAGGACGTTTGTTTGTGGTTAGTGGATACTAGTTACGCTCTGGTGGTTACCTGCTGATCTGTGATGACACTGAGCCCAGAGTTTGGCTGGAAAGGCAGTTGTTCATAAATCCCTACATGGAGCCAAAGCTCTGATTTCATTGAACACACAGCAGATTTGCTTACATTTAAAGCTTGCCTTATACCTTTATTTCTTCATCTCCTCTCCATGCTAGTGAAGATTTCCTCCATAGTACCTTCCTGCCCTCGTCTTTCATCTTTCTTCATCTTTCTCTCCCTCTGCCTCTCTTCACATCTCCCCCTTTTCCCGTCTCCTCGAGTCATTTATTCCACTCCTCCCTTGCTGACTTCTCTTCATACTTCCTTCATTATTGCTTCATTCCCCCCCCACGTTGGCAGAGACTCAGCTGGCCTCCCCTGACACAAAAACAAGGCCAGTTGTCATGGCAACCTCTTGTAGTCCACATGAAGTGATGCAGATTTATTTTTAGACGCTTCCCATTCAAGACCGTCAGAAACGGGTTAGCAGGTGCACTTGCACCAAACTTGCGGGTATTTCTGGATGTGGTAATCCCAAGTACAACACAGAGACCTTTGTGCTACTTGTTTTCATGCACTTTTGTCCGTGGATCTGTTGACCACTAATGTGACTTTTTCATCATAGTTTTCTCATAAATATGCACAGAATATTAAATATTTATATTTTCAGTTCCATAACTAAACCAGATCCAGTTCAGAGGGAGCACAAGGGAAAAAAACCATGGCATTATGTCACTTAACAGTTTAAGTAATGGATGTACTTGAGATTTTGTTCAATAAAATTTAGAATTTACAGGTTTCAAAAAATCTTACTATGAATCACTTGGAGTTTGTGAAGCTGGGTTTCAGTTTTGCAAATGATTAATTCTGAAAATCACTGAAAAACATTTCCTAAAGTATCGAAAATGAATGTTGTGTTGCTAAAGAAGTTGTAACTGGGGATCATCCATTTCTGACAAACTTTAGACACTAGACTTCCCCTGAGCTGAGTGGAAGTGAATGTCTTGTTTTATTGCCCTTAAAATGACTCAAACTGTTGTTGAAAACTAGGGCTGGGCAACGATTAAAATTTGTAATCACGATTAATCGCATGATTTCCCTGATTAATCACGACTAATCACATTGTATATGCAAAATCAAATAATGAATTCAAAAGTAGTGTAAAATGCACTTTTATTTTAATGTTCTGCTGCCATATGAACTAAAGTAGCATAACATTTGTCAGTGACATGGCTGATGTTCCATGTGACATACTATATGAATGTGTTGCTAGGATACAGACCAAACATCAAGATGCACTTATAATAATATCAGGTGACTTCAATCATGTCACTGTATCTTCCCACCTGACTGGATTGGCACAGTTTAATTGTGCTACCAGAGAAAATAAAACCCTTGATCTGCTGGATGCCACTGTCAAAGACACTTACAGAGCTACTGCCTTACCACCACTCCTCTCTCTCTCTCTCTCTCTCTCTCTCTCTCTCTCTCTCTCTCTCTCTCTCTCTCTCTCTCTCTCTCTCTCTCTCTCTCTCTCTCTCTCTCTCTCTCTCTCTCTATATATATATATATATATATATATATATATATATATATATATATATATATATATATATAAACATTCAACATTCATTCAATGGATACAACATATAAACAAATCCATAGCACAATAATACACAAATGGTTGCCATAAAAAAAAAATGAGAAATGCAATAAATAGTTTATTTTCCAAGTTTTACAGGTTGAAGTAAATAAAACAAATTGCTGCCCACTCTGGCTGTATGCACATTTTTTTTTTTTAAACTCTTGTCAAACTTGTGTTACTGGAATTCTCCCCAGGTCTATGTTACTGTAAATTTTAGGACTCCTTTACAGTCAGAAAAGACACATTAAATATGACGGCAAGCAGAGATGGGATGGTCAAGCAGTTCAGTTGGGGGTGTTGTCGCCATGGCAACTTCATCTGATCATGTTAAACTTGTGGTTGTTAACACTGAGGACATTTTTTTCCCTTACTGCAGTACTTCCTAAAGAGTCAGAATGCATATTCTTCTTTATTTGACCCCAATCTCAACAAAGTTGGGACGCCGTGTAAAGCAAAAATAAAAACAGAACGAAATGATTTGCAAATCTCATAAACACATTTTTTATTCCCAATAGAACAATATTGACACTGATATTTTACCACTTCATGGGAAATGTTCGCTCATTTTGACTTTGATGGCAGCAACACATCTCAAAGAAGTTTGTGAGAGCCATTTGTTATTTTTGTCAAATGTGTTTATTTTGTGTTTTTGGTAAAACCTCCCACCACTAGGGGGAGTAGTAGTGATACAGGCTATTGTGCACGGTACAAGTCTACTTAATCAAGGTGCAATCACACACAGGTGGCAAACGTTTTTTGACCGTGCGTGCGTGCGTGAGTGCGTTTTGAGGAATTGAATTTAGAAATAGCAGACGTTAATTTTTGGTTTACAAGTGACAAAGTGGCAGTACCTGCATGAACTTACTGTAAGAAAATAAAACAATATTGGAACGTTGGAATTCGTATGCACGCGTCTTAAATGAACTCGAGACTCAGCCAGGTAGTGGCCTTTTTGATAAGGCAAATGATCACTACAAAGTTGGACCAGGGGCAACAAAAGGATGGAAAAGTACAGGCACAAAACAAAAGCAAATGGAGGAGCATTTGATGACTAATTAGGTTCAACACCAACAGGTTAGTAACATCATTGGTTATAAAAGGAGGATTTCTGAGTAAAATTTGCAAAGGCTTCGATCCCACCATCTATGGTACATAATGTCAAAATATTGAGAGAATCGGGAGTGTCTGAAATGGTTCATTACACAAAGATATGTGACTCTGATCCAGAAACACTACTGTATTTTCTGGACAAAACCTCATCAAAAATGGTCTGAAGCAAAATTGAAAACTGTTCTGTGGTCAGATGAATCAGAAATAGTTTCAGAAACTATGGACTCAGGCCCAGGACTGTTGAGCAACTAGAACCCTGCACCAGACAGGAATGGGACAACATTCCTCTCTTAAAACTCCAGTAACTGATCTCCTCACTTTCCCAGATGTTGAGTCAGTTGTTAAAACAAGAGGAGATGCTACATAATGGAAAACCTCACCCTATTCCATCTTTGATGAGATGTGTTGCTGCCAACAAAATCAAAATGAGTTAATATTTTCAATGAAATTAAAAAATTGTCTGTTTCAACATCTTTTATGTTCTTTACCTACTGTTGTTAATAAAATATGGGTCTGAGACTTGCAAATCATTGCATTCTGTTTTTACTTACCTTTTACACAAAATTGAGGTTGTATAACCTAAAGTTAGTTTCGAAGCCTGCGCTGCATGTTCGGTGTCAGTATACATGCAATGATGAGTAGTAGAATCTAGCATCATGTTTGGTGGCTTCACTGTTTATTTTGACTGTGATGAACAAATGGTTTGAAAAATCTCAAATACACTAAATCATTGTTCTGAAGGTTATCTGGTGAAAACTAGCGGAGGGGCCTTTAAAAAAAATCTGAATCTGAATTTTGCAGAATGTGCAAAATGAAGTTCCAGATCCATGTTCTTTTGACTTTGACACCATTAGTTAGAGATGATCCCGCTTTTGTGAACCTCCACTGCACATTCCTGTTGGCTGTGATGGGCTGGTGATGTCAAATGGCAGAAAAAAATGAAAGGCTGTTTAGTTGATTTGTAAATAAGTCTTCCTTTTAAAAAAGTAAACAAACAAACAATTAAACAAACAAAAACAGATGGCAGGAGATCCAAAATCAAAGAAACCTGGCTAGTCTGCAGGCTGCCATAGACTCTAGTGGAAGTAGAGGAATTATTGATTTAAAAAAAGATGAGAAAAGGTAAACATGTTAAACAGTCTTTTGCCTAAATGTGAATCATGATTATAGAGAAACTGTCTCTGAGAGGTGTTTTATAAAATGTCTTTTTCATGAATGCTTCTCTCCCTGTTTTTCTCCATGACAATAAGAAATGATGTAGGTTGATATCAAGGCTCATGCCTGTCCAGATGGCTTGTAATGCTCTAAAGTCAGTTGCTTACAGCTTGATGCTACTTTTGAGACGGTGACATTTGGCAGTCCCACAGACGCCCGGAGCTGCTCTGATAACACCATGTGCCAACTCAGAGGAACCCCCTGGCATTTTGTTGGCATTGTTTGAGCAGGTTCCTCCTCCAGGCTTTGTTCCTGTTTCACAGTTACACTGTTCGGTCCGTTAAACTCCTTTCAACTGTCCGTAACCAGAGCAAATCTCATTTTTCCTCTTTTTTCTTATGGTCAGTCAGCTTAACCAATACATGCCATTTATGTCAGGTCAATCAACCTCCTGTGTCAGGTCTAAATGATCTGGATACCAGTTTTATAGATGACCATGACATGCTCATTAGGCAGCAACCTGAGAGCCTGATTCCCTTGATTTAATTTTTTTTTTAAATTGTTGTTATTTATTTTTTTAATAAATGAGCACCAACCTGAGTATTGCCTTTACTGGAATTTTTAATATTTCATCTAATGACCCCATCAGATACTCTTGTGTTCTTCAGTGATTAAAGTGGGCTGGTGGTAGCTGGGTGTTGGAAATGCACTAAAAACCAATTTAACAATCGCAACACCTTAAAACAGGAGGCAATGCTCATAAATATAGGTTAATTCTATTTTGCTGTAATAAGGACAGCCTTCTTAGTTTCCCATAGCTGATTTTTACTTCCCCTCTTGCTGGTACCTGTCATTTCTGAATTAACCTGCATTAAAACCAAGGAAACTACTGCCTTGGACTGGACTTTGTGTTGTTCTTCTGGTCTTCTTGTGCTTTATAGCTGTTAATTATTAGATAAATTGTGCCAGTTGGCTGCCAAAAGGAGGTCATGGATGCTGATTGTTGGAACAATTTTGGAACAAGGTTTTTATGCATAAAGCTTTTACACTTGCACCTTGTGGCATTTAACAAACCTAAGAGCTAATTCTGTCTCAGAGTTAAACATCTGTGAGGTGCACTTAACTTTTCTTTTCTAAAATTCTAAAGAGAAAAAAAAGTTTTATTTTCTACTTCAAGACCTTTTGGTGACGGTGAAAGAAAGCAGAAATAATTTTTCTGGTTTTTACTGGCCTCATTGTCTTCTCGACATTTTCATCCGCATATAAATCATTTGAACTAATACTGTGATATGGATGTTTCAGAAACACCTAAAGGATGCATTAAAGTAGGATAATAAAAATACTAATTTTTTTCAATTCAACTGTATTCATATAACGTCTATTGCGATACAAATTGTGTCTTGGCACTTTCCAGAGATCCGGATCATGACCCCTCAGCAAATAATAAGTAAAACAGTTGCAAGGAACAACTCTCATTTAAGAGAGGAGACACATAGAGCAGCACTGAGGTCATGAGGGGGGACCGCTCTGTCGAAGGTCACCTGCGTCAAGGAAGAAAAGGGAGATAGGACGGAGAGAGAAGAGGCCCAAATATACAGCAAACATGACATGGGAAAAGATATGTTAGTAACGTTCTGTTCAATGAAGAACTAAGTTTTATATGTACTAATATAATGGCTGATATGTTAACGTATGATAGAGATGACTAAATAGACCGGTATAGGCATCAATTACTGGGGTGGTTACAGGATCAATCTGCAGGTCAGGATGTTAGTTGATGTCCTAGAAGAGACGACTACATAAACAGGTGTAAACAGTAAACACTGGGATGTGTCAGTGGGTGGAACTGCAGGTCAGCATGGAGCTCTGGAAACTCTGCCCTGCAAACATATTCAGGAGGGTGAGAATCACTTTGTCAAGGTTTGTCGAAGCGGTACTAAAACCACCTGCTCCCTGTCCATTTTGCTACCTGCAGGTCAGCTGGAGGTGCTAACAAGACAAAGTATTAAAGTGACATAAAAGGTCTTATTTTTGTTGTCCGCTTTCCAATGTGGCTAGAACTAAGCACAGTTAGTAGGAAGTTTCTGCTTTTTAAGTAGCGTCGGAAGAGGTTCAAGCGAATTACTGTAAAATGATGAAGGGATGCCACTTAAAGTTCCTGTCTGTGTGTGTGAATCGGTGTGTTTCCATTAGCGAGGGTTCCTGGGTAAAACTAGGAGACTGGAATCACCTCCTCAGTCCTTTCAGCTGCCGTGCCTCCACTCCCGGTGACGGGCCGGTTGAACGGTTAAACTACCATTTCAAATGACGTATTGGCAGTAGTGCAACACTTTACTGTTTGTCAACCGCCAAAGAAGAAGATGTCGGCAAAATCAAAGAAATAAAAGAAGAAAACTTAAATGGTGTGAAAAATATTGGTGGAGCTAAAGATGATTTGTATAATGCAAAGTGGTGGCGTTGAATGGGAAAAGACGACTCGAACTTAGTGGACATTGGATGGCTGAATGACATCATCTCCTGGCCGCTGTGTACCCAGTGAGCGAGTCAATACCACCACCCCCCCATCCAGAAGTTTATCAGGGCGCTCTGAGTACTTATGCTACAACAGGAATGTTTTTCGGCTGGCAAAAGTTCCTGAAAGCCTTTTCAGTGGGGCCATTCCTGGTAATGGAGACATGAGTCAACGATCCGAGCCAGAAAAACTCCCCTGAAACCCCCACTAGTGGAAACGCACCTGATGTCAACTTTTGCAAATGAAACATTCCCATTGGAGGTTTTACTAAGGTGAAATGCCCTTTTCAGTGCAGTATATCAATCCATGTACATTTTTAAAAACTGCTTTGAAACTTGCTCTTTATTTATTTTTTTCTCCAAAGGCAATGAACCGGAATGATCCATTACTCCCAGCTGGATGGCGAAAGCATAACTGGCTGAGCAATATGTTGGCTGTTATATAACTGGCATACAGTAAGCAAAGCAGCACTACAGCTGTATGGTCCTGAGCACGTTCTCAGATAAGATATTCCCACTGGTGCTCATGTTCTCATCACATTTGAGTCATGACCCCCCTGGCTTGTCCCTACCAGGATGTTTTGTCATACTTGTTACCACCCTGCTTTTCTGTGAATTTAAGGTACCATCTGCAAGCTTTGCACCCTCTTCCTCTGAGTGGCAGGTGCCCTTGAATTAGCTTGCCACCAGGTGTGCACAGGGTTTCCATCTAAACATAGATGCCAGAATTCCTTAGACAAGTACATATTACAGTATGTATGTTATAACGGCGTACACTCCGGTGAGATGGTGGGAGAGCAGGCGGTGCCACTATGTAGCGGTGGTTTTGTTAAGATGCGAGGCTGCCTGGCACTTTAATTAACTGTGCAGACTAGCAAGTGCTTCCGCCCACTTGCATGCAGTTCAGCAGCCAAGCTGAACTGCATGCAAGTGGGAGTGCTTTTTAGAATTTTAATGTAATCATGGATATCTGTAGTCACAGTATTACTGATACATGTGGTCAGAGTTCATCAAATAGCAGTCTTCATACATTGATGGATAAGGACCTGTAAAAGCCCTAGAATTTATTCATAATGTATAATTACTTTGATGCTAATTTCACATTTTTGGACTCATGGGCACCATGCATGACTTCCTGCCCTCTCTCAGTCTTCAGGGAAGCACCAGTAGAACATTTGCAGCACATACGTGTCCTGCTGTGTTGTTCAAGAGCTTAAATGCCTTTAAAATCATCCAGATGTATCAGTGTCCTGCAGATGTGTCATAAATGGCCCATGGTTTTACTCAAAATTGTTGAAATGAATTCTACTGCGTACATTACATATGCTAATGAATGACCTCTCTGAGTTTCAATTGTGCGTTCTGTGTTTTTACCATTATGGTGAATGGCAGTTACAAGAGAACAGTGTGGTAAATTAGATCGGAGCTTTATATCCAGATAATATAATAAAAGCAGCAGAAGCATTACAGTGTGTGATGTGTGTAGATGACAAATGTGTCTCAACAGAAATCTGTTTTTGTTCAGATTTCAGGAGAGCAGAGACATTGCAAAGAGGGGAAAGCACATTACCTCTTCAGTAAAGCAAAGAGAGAAAAGGAGCACCGGCAGTGACAGTGGCCCACCACAATCAAACACCTGCAACCATATCAATATCAAATAATTGTATAATAACCTTACACAATATCAAGAGTTGGAAAGAGTGATAAAAAAAAACAAAACCTACTGCTCTGATTTTAACCTCACTTTGAATCTGAAGGTTTTTTTTTTCTTTCAAATTGAATACAATGTACAGTATACGTAAGAGCACATTTTATTTTGTGGAGAATTATCTTAATGTACACAAATTTATTTCTGATCACTGTTAACATCTTGGGTAACAATACTATACTGTTAGAAGATCTTGAATTTCAGAGACTACATGATGATGTCACTGCAAAGGGATAGTGTCAGTGCAAGGGAAAGTGAATAATAATGAATAAAAGATCCAAGCATGACTCTTGGGCTCTCGCCTCGTGTCCTTTCTAGTTTGATGGTGATGTCATTGTCCAGGGCATGTCTTGGCAGAGAGGGCAAACACCATCCGTCTTTTCAGCACAGTGTCTCTCAGAGAAATCAGGGGAGCTCGGGGGTTTTGACTCAGCGAGCATATTTCCCACATCCCTGCCCCCTCCTTCCTTTGTGCTCTCCTCTCCTCTGCATGTCTGTCACACTCTGACTCCAGCCGATGTCATGTTCTCATTTGTCTCCAATCCCTTGCAATGTTGCATTCTTGCTCAGTCTGTTTATCCTTTCCTTTCCTCCTCTATTCTAATCATCTACCCACCTTGCTGTCTTTCTCCACAGAAATAGAGAGACGTTAGTATGCGTTTTGCTAAATCAAGGTTGAAGACAATGATAATCATCCTCCCTCAATAAAATGATTGTGTTCTATTAAAAACTTGGGAGGATTATTTTTTTCCCCCTCATTCATAAATCATTTGAGTCTGACACTCAGACTAG
>JAGFBZ010000441.1:0-272758 GCA_018398805.1 Hirundichthys speculiger | reverse complement strand
CTCTGACTCTCTGTCTCTGACTCTATCTGTCTCTGACTCCATCTGTCTCTGACTCCCTCTCTGATTCCATCTGTCCATCTGTCTCTGACTCCATCGTCTCTGACTCCATCTGTCTCTGTCCATCTGACTCCATCTGACTCCCATTCTGTTCTCTGACTCCATCTGTCTCTGACTCCATCTGTCTCTGACTCTCTCTGTCTCTGACTCTGTCTCGTCTCTGACTCCATCTGTCTCTGACTCCTCTGACTCTGTCTCTGTCCATCTGTCTCTGACTATCTGTCTCTGACTGACTCCATCTGTCTCTGACTCTGTCTCTACTCTCTGACTTCATCTGTCTCTGACTCTCTGTCTCTGACTCTGTCTCTGACTCCATCTGTCTCTGATCTCTGTCTGACTCTTGTCTCTGACTCCATCTGTCTCTGACTGACTCCATCTGTCTCTGACTCCACTCTGTCTCTGATCTCTACTCCTCTGTCTCTGACTCTCTGTATTCCATCTGTCTATCTACTCCATGTCTCTGACTCATTCCTGTCTCTCTAGTCTCTGACTCCATCTGTTCTGACTCCTCTGTCTCTGACTCCATCTGTCTCTCTGTCTCTGACTCCATCTGTCGCTCTCACTCCTCTGTCTCTGTCTCTGACTCCATCTCTCTGACTCTCGTCTCTGACTTCCATCTGTCCCTGACTCCATCTGTCTCTGACTATCTGTCTCTGATTCCATCTGTCTCTGACTCTATCTGACTCCATCTGTCTCTGATTCCATCTGTCTCTGACTCTCTGACTCTGTGTCTGACTCTCTATCTCTGACTCTACTCTGTCTCTGACTCCATCTGTCTCTCACTCCATCTGTCTCTGACTCTATCTGTCTCTGACTCCTCTGTCCTCCATCTGTCTCTGACTCTCTGTCTCTGACTCCATCTGTCTCTCTCCCTCTGTCTCTGACTCTATCTGTCTCTGACTCTGTCTCGATCTCTGTCATCTCTGACTCTTTCTCTGACTCTTTCTGTCTCTGACTCTTTCTGTCTCTGACTCCATCTGTCTCTGACTCCATCTGTCTCTGATTCCATCTGTCTCTGTCTCTATCTCTGTCTCTGACTCCATCTGTCTCTGACTCGTCCTCTGACTCTGTCTCTGACTCTCTGATCTCTGACTCCATCTCTGTCTCTGACTCTATCTGTCTCTGACTCTATCTGTCTCTGACTCCATCTGTCTCTGTCTCTTCTCTGACTCTCTCTGACTCCATCTGTCTCTGACTCACTCTGTCTCTGATCATCTGTCTCTGACTCTGTCTCTGATCTGTCTCTGACTCCATATGTCTCTGACTCTCTCTGTCTCTGACTTCCATTCTCATCTGTCTCCATCTGTCTCTGACTCTCTGTCTCTCTGTCTCTGTCTTCTCCTGACTCTCTCTGTCTCTGACTTTCTGTCTCTGTCTCTCCGACTCCTCTGCTCTCTGTCTCTGACTCTCATCTGTCCTCTGTCTCTGTCTGACTCTCTCTGAATCCTACTCCCTCTGTCTCTGATTCTGTCTCCATCTGTCTCTCTGACTCTCTGTCTCTGACTCCATCTGTCTCTGACTCATCTCTGACTCCATCTCTCTCTCTGACTCCATCTCTGTCTCTGACTCTCGATCTGTCTGACTCCATCTGTCTCTGACTCCATCTGTCTCTGCTCCACTCTGTCTCTGACTATCTGTCTGATCTCTGTCTCTGTCTCTATCTGTCTCTGACTCCATCTGTCTCTCACTCCATCTGTCTCTGACTCTATCTGTCTCTGACTCCATCTGTCTCTGACTCCCTCTGTCTCTGATTCCATTTGTCTCTGACTCTATCTGTCTCTGACTCCATCTGACTCTCTGATCCTATCTGTCTCTTCTCTGTCCTCTGACTCCATCTCTGACTCCTCTTCTCTGATGTCTCTGACTCTCTGACTCGTCTCTGCTCCTCTCTCTGCTCCTCTGTTCTGATTCATCTGTCTCTGACTCCATCCTGTCTCCATCTCTCTCTGTCTCTGACTCTCTGTCTCTGATCCATCCTCTGTCTCTATCTGTCTCTGACTCCATCTGTCTCTGACTCTATTCCCTCTTTCTGACTCTATCTCTTCTGACTCCATCTGTCTTCTCTGACTCTTGTCTCTGACTCCAATTCTCTGACTCTCTGACTCTGTCTCTGACTCTGTCTCTGACTCCATCTTCTCTGACTCTCTCTCTCTCTGTCTCTGATCTATCTGTCTTGTCTCTGTCCATCTGACTGTCTCTGACTCTGACTCTCTTGACTCTGAATCTCTCTGTCTCTACTCTATCTGTCTCTACTCCTCTCTCTGACTCTATCTGTCTCTGACTCTCCTGTCTCTGACCATCTGTCTCTGGACTCCATCTGTCTCTGACTCCTCTGTCTGATCTGTCTCTGACTCCATCTGTCTCTGATCTCTCTGACTCTCTGACTCCATCTGTCTGCGTCTCTGTCTCTCTGACTCTACTCCTCTGTCTCTACTCCATCTGTCTCTGACTCTCTACTGTCCTCTGTCTGACTCCATCTGTCTCTGATTCCATCTGTCTCTGACTCCATCTGTCTCTGTCCATCTGTCTCCATCTCTGTCTCTGACTCCATCTGTCTCTGACTCTCTGACTCCTCGTCTCTGTCTCTGACTCCACTCTGTCTCTGACTCTAAATCTGTCCACTCTGTCTCTGTCTCTGACTCTCTGTCTCTCTGATCATTCTGTCTCTGACTCATCGTCTCTGAATCTACTCTATCTGTCTCTGTCTCTCATCTCTGTCTCTGACTCTGACTCTCTGTCTCTGACTCCCTCTCTGTCCTCTGACTCTCTCTGTCTCTCTCTGACTCTTCATCTGATCTCTCTCTGACTCTGTCTCTGATCTATCTGTCTCTGACTCCATCTGTCTCTGACTCTATCTGTCTCTGATCCCATCTGTCTCTCTGTCTCTGCTCTGTCTCTGACTCTCTGACTCCATCTGTCTCTGACTATCTGTGTCTGACTATCTCTGACTCTATCTGTCTCTGACTCCATCTGTCTCTCACTCTATCTGCCTCTGACTCTATATGTCTCTGACTCCATCTGTCTCTGACTCTATCTGTCTCTCACTGCCTCTGTCTCTGACTCCATCTGTCTCTGATTCCATCTGTCTCTGACTCCATCTGTCTCTGATTCCATCTGTCCCTGACTCCATCTGTCTCTGACTATCTGTCTCTGATTCCATCTGTCTCTGACTCTATCTGTCTCTGACTCCATCTGTCTCTGATTCCATCTGTCTCTGACTACTGTCTCTGACTATCTGTCTCTGACTATCTGTGTCTGACTCCATCTATCTCTGACTCTATCTGTCTCTGACTCTGTCTCTGATCTGTCTCTGACTCCATCTGTCTCTGACTCCCTGTCTCTGATTCCATCTCTGTCTCTGACTCCATCTGTCTCTGACTCTATCTCTCTGTCTCTGACTCCATCTGTCTCTGACTCTATCTGTCTCTGACTCTATCTCTGTCTCTGACTGTCTCTGATCCATCTGTCTCTGATCTCTACTCTGTCTCTGACTCTATCTGTCTCTCTCACTCTCTCTCTCCATCTCTCACTCTTCTGTCTCTCTCTGTCTCTGACTCTCTCTGATTCTGTCTCTGACTCCATCTGTCTCTGATCTGTCTCTGACTCCATCTGTCTCTGATCCATCTGACCATCTGTCTCTGACTCCATGTCTCTGACTCCATCGACTCTCTGACTCCATCTGTCTCTGACTCTGTCTCTGACTCCCTCTGTCTCTGACTATCTCTGACTCTCTACTCTCTGTCTCTGATCTCTGACTCTCTGACTCCATCTCCTCTGTCTCTGACTCATCTGTCTCTGTCTCTCTGTCTTCTGATGCTCTGACTCTATTGTCTGACTCCATCTGTCTCTGACTACTCCATCTGTCTCTGACTCTCTCTCTGTCTCTGACTCTGATCCATGTCTCTGACTCTGTCTCTGACTCCATCTGTCTCTGACTCCTCTGTCTCTGTCTCTGACTCCATCTGTCTCTGACTCTGACTCTGTCTCTGACTCCATCTGTCTCTGACTCTACTCTGTCTCTGACTCTCTGTCTCTGACTCTACTGTCTCTGACTCCTGTCTCTGTCTCTGACTCTCTGTCTCTGATCATCTGACTCTACTGTCTCTGACTCCATCTGTCTCTGACTCCACTCTCTCTGTCTCTGATCTCTCTCTCTCTGACTCCTCTGTCTCTGACTCCATATCTGACTCTCTGTCTCTGACTCCATCTGTCTCTGACTCCATCTGTCTCTGACTCTATACTCCATCTGTCTCTGACTCTCTGTCTCTGACTCCATCTCTCTGTCTCTGATTCCATCTGTCTCTGACTCTCATCTGTCTCTGACTCCCTCTGACTCTGATCTGTCTGTCTCTGACTCTCTCTCTGACTCTGACTCTACTTCTGTCTCTGACTCGTCTCTCTGTCTCTGACTCTCTGTCTGACTCTCTGACTCTATCTGTCTCTGACTCCATCTGTCTCTCATCCATCTGTCTCTGACTCTACTCTGTCTCTGACTCTCATCTCTGTCTCTGACTCCATCTGTCTCTGACTCATCTGTCTCTGACTCCATCTGTCTCTGACTCCATCTGTCTCTGACTCTCTCCTCTGTCTGTCTCTGACTCTATCTGTCTCTGATCCATCTGTCATCTGTCCTGACTCCATCTACTCTCTGACTCTATCTCTGACTCTCTGACTCTGTCTCTGTCTCTGACTCCATCTGTCTCTGACTCCTCTGTCTCTGACTCTCCATCTGTCTCTCTATGTCTCTGACTCCATCTGTCTCTGACCATCTGTCTCTGACTCCATCTGTCTCTGATTCCATCTGTCTCTGTCTCTGACTCTCTGTCTCTGACTCCTGTCTCTGACTCTGTCTGACTCTCTATCCTCTCTGATCTGTCTCTGACTCCATCTGCTCTCTGACTCTCTGGACTCTGTCTCTGTCTCTGACTCTGATCTCATCTGTCTCTGACTCGTCCTGACTCCTGTCTCTGACTTCCATCTCTGTCTCTGACTCTATCTCTGTCTCTGACTCTCTCTGTCTCTGATCTCTGACTCTGTCTCTGATCCATCTGCTCTGACCATCTGTCTCTCTGACTCTGATCCATGTCTCTGACTCATCTGTCTCTGACTCCATCTGTCTCTGACTCCATCTGTCTCTGACTCCATCTGTCTCCATCTGTCTCTGACTCTGTCTGACTCCATCTGTCTCTGACTCCATCTGTCTCGATCTGTCTCTGACTCCATCTGTCTCTCTATCTGTCTCTCTCTCTCTGACTCTATCACTCTGTCTCTGACTCTCTCTGACTCCATCCATGTCTCTGACTCTCTGTCTCTGACTTCCATCCATCTGTCTCTGACTCCACTCTGTCTCTGACCATTCTGTCTCTGACTCCTCTGTCTCTGACTCTGTCTCTCTGACTCATCTGTCTCTCACTCTGTCTCTGACTCTGATCTGTCTCTGACTCTCTGACTCTGTCTGTCTCTGACTCATCTGTCTCTGACTCTCGACTCTCTCTGACTCCATCTCTGTCTCTGACTCCATGACTCCATCTGTCTACTCCTGTCTCTGATCTCTGTCTCTGTCTCTGACCATCTGTCTCTGACTCTCTGACTATCTGTCTCTGACTCTGTCTCTGATCTGTCTCTGATTCTCCATCTCTGTCTCTGTCTCTGACTCTCTCTCTGACTCTCTGACCTCTATCTCTGTCTCTGACTCTCTCTGTCCATCTGTCTCTGACTCCACTCTCTGTCTCTGACTCTCTGTCTCTGACTCTGTCTCTGACTCTCCATCTGTCTCTGACTCTATCTGTCTCTGACTCCATCTGACTCCTGACTCTGTCTCTACTCTCTGTCTCTCTGACTCTGTCTCTGATCTCTGACTCTCTGACTCTCTGTCTCTGACTCCTCTGTCTCTGACTCTATCTCTGTCTCTGACTCTCTATCTGTCTCTCTGTCTCTTGACTCTCACTCTGTCTCTGACTCCATCTCATCTGTCTCTGACTCCATCTGTCTCTGACTGTCTCTGACTCTCTGTCTCTGACTCTGGTCTCTGACTCCATCTGTCTCTGACTCCATCTGTCTGACTCCATCTGTCTCTCATCTGTCTCTGACTCCATCTGTCTCTGTCTCTGACTCTGACTCTCTGTCTCTGACTCCATCTGTCTCTGACTCTCTGACTCTCTCCATCTGATCTATCTGTCTCTATCTGACTCTCTATCTGTCTCTGACTCCATCTGTCTCTGACTCTATCTGTCTCTCTATCTCTGACTCTCTCTGTCTCTCATCCATGTCTCTGACTCTATCTGTCTCTGATCTATCGTCTCTGACTCCATCTGTCTCTGACTCTCATCTGATCTCCTCTGACTCTATCTGTCTCTGACTCTCTGACTCTGTCTCTGACTCTCGATCGTCTCTGACTCTTCATCTGTCTCTGACTCCATCTGTCTCTCTGCCATTCTGTCTCTGACTCTCCTCTCTCTGTCTCTGACTCTATCTGTCTCTGACTCCATCTGTCTCTCTGTCTCTGACTCTGATCTGTCTCTGATTCTCTCTCTCTGACTCTCTCTCTGTCTCTGACTCCATCTGTCTCTGACTCTCATCTGTCTCTGACTCTGTCTGTCTCTGATCTGTCTCTGACTCCATCTGTCTCTGACTCCATCTCTGACTCTGTCTCTGACTCTGTCTCTGTCTCTCTGACTCCATCTGTCTCTCTCTGACTATCTGTACTCTGTCTCTGACTCCACTCATCTGTCTCTGACTCCTCTGACTCCCTCTGTCTCTGACTCTCTCTGACTCTCATCTGTCTCTGACTCATCTGTCTCTGACTCTCTGTCTCTGACTCCTCTGATCTGTCTCTGACTCCATCTGTCCCTCTGATCTCTTCTGACTCTCTGATCCAGACTCTGACTCCATCTGTTCTCTGTCTGACTCTGACTCCATCTGTCTCTGACTCTCTCTACTCTGTCTCTCTGACTCTCTGTCTCTGACTCTGTCTCTCCATCTGTCTCTGACTCCATCTGTCTCTGACTATCTGTCTCTGACTCCTGATCTGTCTCTGATCTCTCTGACTCTCTGACTCCATCTGTCTCTGACTCTCTGACTCCATGTCTCTGACTTCTCAATCATCTGTCTCTCTGACTCTCTATCTCTGTCTCTGTCTCTGACTCCATCTGTCTCTCTATCTGTCTCTGACTCTATCTCTCTGTCTCTGACTCCTCTGTCTCTGACTCTATCTGTCTCTGATCTCTCTGACTCTCTGACTCTCTCTGCTCTCTGACTCTCTGTCTCTGATCTCTGTCTCTGACTCCATCTCTCTCTGTCTCTGATCCATCTGTCTCTGACTCTATGATCTGTCTCCATCTGACTCCTCTATCTGTCTCTCACTCTCTGTCTCTGTCTCTGATCTCTGTCTCCATCTCTGTCTCTGACTCTATCTGTCTCTGACTCCATCTGTCTCTCTCTGACTCCATCTGTCTCTGACTCTCTGACTCCATCTGTACTCCATCTGTCTCTGACTCTCTGTCTCTGACTCTTGACTCTCTGACTGTCTCTGACTCCATCTGTCTCTCCTGACTCCATCTGTCTCTCTGTCTCTTGTCTCTATCTCTCTCTCTGTCTCTGACTCCATCTGTCTCTCACTCTATCTATCTGACTCTGTCTCTGACTCTCTGTCTCTGACTCTTCTCTCTCTGTCTCTGACTCCTCTCTGACTCCTGTCTCTGATCTTCTCTGACTCTATCTGTCTCTGAATCTCCATCTGTCTCTGACTCTATCTCTGACTCTGTCTCTGACTCCATCTGTCTCTGACTCTGTCTCTGACTCATCTCTCTGACTCTCTGACTCCATCTGACTCTCATCCATCTGTCTCTGACTCTGTCATCTGTCTCTGACTCCTCTGTCTCTCACTCTGTCTCTGACTCCATCTGTCTCTGACTCTCTCATCTGTCTCTGACTCTGTCTCTGTCTCTGTCTCTGACTCTATCTGTCTCTGACTCCATCTGTCTCTCACTCCATCGTCTCTCATCTGTCTCTGACTCTCTGACTCTATCTGTCTCTCAATCTCTCTCTCTCTGTCTCTGACTCTGATCTCTCTCTTCTCTGACTCCATCTGTCTCTGACTCCATCTGTCTCTGATCTGTCTCTGACTCCATCTGTCTCTGACCTCATCTGTCTCTGACTCCATCTGTCTCTGACTCTCTGATCTGTCTCTGACTCTCTGTCTCTGTCTCTGACTCCATCTGTCTCTGACTCTGTCTCTGTCTCTGACTCCATCTGTCTCTGACTCATCTCTGTCTCTGACTCCATCTCTCTGACTCCTCTGTCTCTGACTCTATCTGTCTCTGACTCCTCTGTCTCTGACTCCATCTCTCATCTGTCTCTGTCTCGACTCTGTCTCTGACTCTGTCTCTGTCTACTCTCTCTATCTGTCTCTGACTCTATCTGTACTCCATCTGTCTCTGACTCCATCTGACTCTCTGTCTCTGACTCTCTGTCTCTGATCTGTCTCTGACTCTATCCACTCTGTCTCTGTCTCTGTCTCTGTCTCGACTCTCTGTCTCTGATCCATCTGTCTCTGACTCCTCTGACTCTCTGTCTCTGACTCCTATCTCTGTCTCTGACTCTATCTGTCTGACTCTCTGTCTCTGACTCTCTGATCTGTCTCTGACTCTCTGACTCTCTGACTCTCTCTGACTCTGTCTCTCTGACTCTGCCTGATCTGTCTCTGTCCATCTGACTCCCATCTGACTCTCTGTCTCTGACTCTCTGACTCTCTGTCTCTCTGTCTCTGACTCCATCTGACTCCACTGTCTCTGACTCCATCTGTCTCTGACTCCATCTGTCTGTCTCTGACTCTGTCTGACTCCATCTGTCTCTGACTCTCTGTCCACTCTGACTCTCTGTCTCTGACTCTTGTCTCTGACTCTCTGTACTCCATCTGTCTCTGACTCTGTCTCAATCTGACTCTCTGACTCTATCTGTCTCTGACTCCATCTGTCTCTGACTCTATCTCTGTCTCTGACTCTCTCTGACTCTCTGACTCTATCTCTGTCTCTGACTCCATCTCTCTGTCTCTGACTCCATCTCTGTCTCTGACTCTGTCTCTATCTCTGATCTCTGTCTCTCTGTCTCTGACTCCATCTGACTCCATCTGTCTCTGACTCCATCTCTGTCTCTCTGACTCTGTCTCTGATCTGTCTCTGACTCCATCTGTCTCTGACTCTATCTGTCTCTGACTCCATCTGTCTCTGACTCTGTCTCTGACTCCATCTGTCTGTCTCTGACTCTCTCTGACTCTCTCTGACTCTCTGTCTCTTCTCTGACTCCATCTGTCTCTCATCTCTGTCTCCTGACTCTATCTGTCTCTGATCCATCTGTCTCTGACTCTGGTCTCTGACTCCATCTGTCTCTGTCTCTCATCTGTCTCTGTCTCTGTCTCTGACTCTCTCTGACTCCATCTGTCTCTGACTCCATCTGTCTCTGACTCCATGTCTCTGACTCTGTCTACTCTGTCTCTCTCTGTCTCTGACTCCATGTCTCTGATCTCTCTGTCTCTGACTCCATCTGTCTCTGTCTCTGTCTCTGTCTCGACTCTCATCCATGTCTCTGACTCTGTCTCTCTCTGTCTCTGACTCTGTCTCTGTCTGTCTCTGACTCCATCGTCTCTGACTCTCTGTCTCTGATCTGTCTCTGTCTCTGACTCCATCTGTCTCTGACTCCATCTGTCTCTGATCTCTGTCTCTGTCTCTGACTCTATCTGTCTCTGACTCCATCTATCTCTGACTCTTTCTGTCTCTGACTCTTTCTGTCTCTGACTCCATCTGTCTCTGACTCCATCTGTCTCTGATTTCATCTGTCTCTGACTCCATCTTTCTCTGACTCCATCTGTCTCTGATTCCATCTGTCTCTGACTCCATCTGTCTCTGACTCCATCTGTCTCTGACTCCATCTGTCTCTGACTCCATATATCTCTGACTATCTGTCTCTGACTCCATCTCAACTGCTCTAGCTGATCACTGACAGTAAATTAATACTTTGATTTGGTTTATTTCTGCATCACTGCTGCCACCAGTGTGGACAGGAGCCAGCTGCTGAGCTTCGTTCATTTCTGCGCTGCCTCTGCCAGCCAGCAGGAGGCAGCGTCAGGCCTGCTGAGGTCTCTGCAGCACCGCCTGGATCTGTCCTGGTCCTCCTGTGTGGACCTGCAAGAAGAAGATCAAACTGAGTCTCTGAGTCTGACTGCTGGAGACTGCAGGTCCATCTCCATCATCCTGAGACACAGCAGCCAGGACACACAGCTGCTCCTGTCTGGCTGTGAGGTGGAGGACAGCGGGCTGGACCTGCTGTTCCCGGTCCTGGACAGGGTCCGTCTCAGGTGGGGACACCACTAATGGAGCTGAACCAACAAGGACGTGAACAAGCTTCTAACTGTGTGCTGTTTACTGTGTTTAGTGTCAGCAAGCCTGTCCTCCTCCAGCTACTGTCTCTGGTTCCTGTGAACACTGAGAGGGACACGTTGAGGCGGGCCCGGTCCCTGTGCAAAGCCCTGGCTGGAGAGCTGGACCTGAGTCACAGCACTCTGGATCAGTGGCTCTGTGCAGCTCTGGACCAGATGCTGGACATCTGTGAAGACCTGACAGAACTGGACCTCAGTCACTGTCAGCTCTCGGACCAGCTGCTGCTCCTACTCATCACACATCTGCACAAAGTCCACATCCTGGAGTGAGTGTCAGAAAGCCCAAACACACCTTCAGGGTTCAGGATGCTGCTTCACATTTCAGGACTTGGAGAAGATTAACATCTGTACAGATGCTGGTCGCATAAAGTCAAACTTCAGTTTTACTGTGAAAGTTTAGAAAACAACGTGACGTGCGGTGCTGTTTGTGTTCCAGTCTGAGTCACAATCTGATCACTGACGCCTCCACTGGTGTGTTGCTGCAGCTCGTCTCCATCAACCCCTCCATGGACTCTGTGAGGTGAGCAAACCTTCATCCTCCTCGGTGATCTCCCAGCAGCTGAATTCATCTGGCTGATCTGCTCTCTTCTTCTTCCAGACTCTTCAGCAACAACATCAACAACACAACAGCCTTTAAGAGACACAAGCAGTTTGAAATCTGATGAAGCAGCCGTCAATCAAGGAGTCACATGACCACCAGCCAGTCTCATTAAAACCTGTCTTCTTGTTTCTGAGCTTCTTCTGTCCTGGAGCTCATATTTATGATGGTACCAACACAGGAGTTGATTATGGCTGTTAATTCTATTATAATCAGACTATTGGTTTATTAGTTTGTCCAAGCTTTAACTGACTTTCAGAGAGCTTTTGTTCATGAATCTTCTCAGTGAACATAATGTCTAAGAGGTGATCTGCTCTCACATGTTCAGTGAAACTGATTTCCTCTTCACTGCTTCAAGACTGTGAACTTCTGTCATGAGTCCATTCAGTCTTTGTGACACATCTGGAGATAAAACACTGAAATGTCCTGAAACCTGCTGGAGCTGGTTGCTCTCAGAAACACACTCAGAGGATTTTGTTGTAACTATCATGTACTTAGGTGTTCCTGTATTCATCTGATGCTGCTCTGTCTGATGGTTCTTGTTTTATGTCAGGGTGGTAGGCTTCTGCCTTAATTCGAACTCAGGGCCACAAATGTTTAGTTCAGATAGAAGATCATTTCATCAGCTGTACCTATGGAAATAATTATGTAAGACTTAAAACCTGTGAAGCTTAGATTGAAATATATATTGTAGAATGCCTCATGATTTTTTAAATAAAAATTATAAGATTTTAAAGTAAAGTGTAACAGTGGATTTAATAATATTTTGCTATGTTGTTTTAGCTGCTAAAACTGATGCATAATGAACATGGATATTTTAGGATCTATATTTAGAATCCGAGGATCTTATTGTATTTCATGTTTATTATCATGATCATCATCATTATTGTCATTATTATTGTTATTATTATTATTAATAATATTCGGGCCCAAGAAGCAAGGGTGTAAGGACCCAATTGTATTTCATATGCTTATAATAATAATAATTATTATTATTATTATTCTTGTGTGCGAAATTTACGTATTTTATAGGTGCTGCGCATGAGCACACAAAATGGCTCAATAGCACCACCTTCTTTTTGTTTATCAACAAGCCCCTCCTTATGCCTTCACCTACAGACATGAACTTTGCGTGACTGATGTATCAACAAAAAAGTCTCATGGACCCATGCTCTAACTCCCACAGGAAGTACCCTATTTTGAATGAAATGTGCAGTTTTTCCAGTATTTTGGCCATTTCCTGGCCTCATACTTTAACGAATCCCTCCCAGAGATTGGTCAGATTGACTCCAAACTTTTTTTGTTAAAATCTAGACACATGGCTGATGAAAGTTTGTGAAGCTTATAACCTTTTACCAGAGGGTGTGACTGTAGTTTGATATCATTTCAAAGACTTGCCATGAAAGAGAAATCGTCTGTAAATCGGCCATGCATTGTTTAATTTGGTACAAAATGGATGAGTATGATCACAACCTGTAGTATTCAGGAGCTGTTGTAGCACCACCTATTAGCAACAGGAAATGTCATGTTAGGCATCCCTGCTCCTAGTGGGATAAGGCGACACACCCCAAACCAGTTCAATCAGTTCTTAAGACATTGAAGATAACTGACAGTGAAAATTGTAACTTTTTATCAAAGGGCGTGAGAGTACAGCAAAGTTAGATGTCTCTGCATGAATGGAAAAGTTCTAACTTTATTGTCATTGAGCCAGCGTCCCAGCACAACAAAATTGCATATCAGTACACTGTATGTCAGGTGACCCAGTCAGAGAATTGGGATCCTCTTGCAGCCTGAAGTTTCGGCTGAAGGGGCGAGAGTGAGGAAGTCTGTGGTATGTAAACAGTGCCCAGTGTTCCCAAAACAATCTACCAGGCTGTTAAAACCGAGTGATAAGCAGGAGTTAGAGTTAATGAGAGTTGATTGAGAAATGTTGGTCATTAAAGTATTAAACCTAATAAAGTTATCAATTTCTCTAATGACAAACTTAGAATAAGTGGAGAAATATATTTGGAATAAAGGCTAAATTTGGGTTGTTAATTAGGTAACGGTGCTGTTGAGAGAAGAGAAGCTGGTTATTCAAAACAATTCTATGTGCCTCTAGCTCGCTAAGGCTACGACCTTGGGTTTTCCGAAAGAGACAACAGTAGAGGAAGAGCGATAGATTATCTGTTTGTGCTTGTGAGAAAACAGTGGCTTGGCTCCAGAATAGACGTATCATGATTGGACTTGTTATGAGAAAAGGCTCGCCTCATACGTGAGAAGAGGCTGCTACGCACACACAGGGAGAGCCAGGTGCAAGTTGTTTTGGCAGGTGTCTGCAAGCACTGTGACCTTGAGTTAGCTTCACATGTTTTCAAAGAATCATATATGACACCTAAGAAGGAGTAAAGGGCATATAGTCTTAACGTCATCCAATGAATCAGTTAATTAAACTTTAGTTGAGTATACGTGCGCACACATCCATATACTAGCAGCGCTAGGTAAGGAGTTGGGAAGCATGGCTGGACACTGGGCCAGTAAACAGGTCTCTGATGACCTTGGGGACTTGAGAGTGAGCAAATGGGAGGGGTTGATGTGATAGGAATAAAAGGAAGGGCTATGTCGGGGGTCACGCAACAGCGGATTCCGGTGCGGATCCGGACCGGGAGATGGTGGATATTTACAGTGGTCGGTGCTACTTCAGTTAATACGGTAATCTAGCTGGTATTTAGAGACGTAGCTTGGAAACGCGTGTTTGTTGTTGGCAATGGAGCCACACATGGCCAAAGTCCGTCTCTGACATTACATCAACTAGAATACAGCGGCCACATGCAAATTCTCCGTGCAAATCAAGATTAGATCCCCAGAATTCATTGCACCCCCAAACCAAACCAAACCTACATTATTCCCAGCAAACCCAAAATCAGTCACACAAGCACAAACTTTAGCACTGACATTAGCAACAGCGCAAGAAGAAAGCAAAGTAGATACCATGGAGACGTCATGGCTTGCTGGTAAAAGAGAAAGGTAGACACTGAAAACCGTTGTTTTGAAGACGAACGGACAGCAAAATGTATGTTTATACTCCCGGTGGGCAGTTCCAAGCCTGTCGGCCTCATAAGCTCTGAGACCGTGGCGCTGATTCAAAGTGTGAAGCGCCACTATGAGACAAAACACAGCACCTTTTTTTTTGCACGTTTCCTGAATGTACATGAGTTTAACCTTTTTACTTAAAGCAGCCTTTAATTCATGAAGAAAGGACAGTTCAAAGAAAAATGTTTTATGAAAAAGTCAACACCCTTTTTTGCACTTTTTAGTTTTTTCAGGGTTTAATTTTTTACTTGAAGATGCCTTCAATTCTTCAGGCGTGGATTTGCACTAATATTGATTTTATTCTGAGGTTTCACTTTTGGTTGATTTGAAATAAAAGCCTTAAACTTATTTAAATGCATGGGACTGTTTTTATTTATGATAAAAGATATGAAATATGTTGGAATATTTCCTGCATTTGAAGTTAAAATAAAAATGTGTTACTTTTTCAAAATACCTACTTTGGTTCGGACTTTCTACTTAGGCAAAATTTAGTTACCGGACCCCGGTGACTTTTAATTGAATACCCCTGGGCTTTGTGATTTAATTATATATGCCTCTGTTCAGCATCAACCAATCAGAAATGCTATGTGATTTTTTAATTATGCACACCCTACTGTGTGTTGACCAATCAAGAATGATATGTAAATGTGATATTGCACACCCCTTGTGCAATATCACGTTTACATATCCCAGGGAGTTGTGGATTCAGGACAGTACCAAACAAGGTGAATTTGGGGCTGAGGCGAGGGAAGGTGCTGAACAAGGAAGCATAAAGCCAAGAGTTTTGGGGAAAATAACATTTTTCCATGGCACACCTTAAGGAAGAAGGACTGGCTGGGACCTAGAGAGCTATCCAACATCAAGGGATTTTCCTATGGATTAATCCTTCAAGACCAGAACAGAGAAAGACGACGCAAGAATGGATTAACCAGTATTTCCCAAAACTTGAAGAATAAAACTGGAGCCTTTTGAGTTTTTCCCTACCTCATTGCTAGCGAGGGGGAGGGCCTGGATACCAGAGTTCCTAGAGGACCCAGCCGTGCTAGTAATAACTGTGCCTCGACACCTTGCCTCAGCAGCCTTGGATAGAGCGATCTGGCCACTTGCTCACCCTCATCCATCCTCGGATGCCTCTAAATTTACAACATAAGGTTCTCAAAGGTTACTCTAGCCCATTATAGTTTCAGATCCTTGGGGCTATTTATCCTAGCCACTAAACCTAACCTAGTCGATAACAAGAGCCCAGATCATAAGAGGAGAACTGCAGTTAACAAATGTGACTGATGACTGCACCTTGAGCCAGGCTATTCCTTTTAGGTCAGTTATCGGTGGGAGCAGGATAAGCATTTGGAGGTATACAGTGAGAACTAGGCATGTCTCCTCACCACCAGCTTAAACAAAGTTAAGGAAATCTAGTTAGGACATCCTACCAGACCACAACTTCAAACCCTTTAAAGGGAGGGCTGGCCCAGTGACAGACTCTGGTAGACAGGCTGAACCAACTAGGGGGATCTAACACATCAAAGAAGACATACAAAAAACAGACAAACAGCGTAGGAAATGGGTCCCAGCTCCAGTCCTCAAGGGCTGCTGTCCTGTAAGTCTTAGATGTTTCCTTGCTTCAGCGCACCTGATTCAAATGAATGAGTCATGAACAGACTTGTGCAGACCTGGATGACAAGCTGATGGTGATCCATTCATTAGAATCAGGTGTGTTGTCAGGGAAACATCTAAGGACAGCAGGACAGTGGCCCTCAAGGACTGAGTTTGGACAACCATGACATAGGACATGGGTTGATGGTGCACTGAGGCCACAGCCAGGTTGACAGTGTAGCCTTTATTAATTAGATAAGGAAAGGGGTGACATGAGGAGAGAGAAAGAAAAAAAGTATCTCTTACATTGTGTCCTGTGAAGGACACAGTGTGAGGTTATATAAAAACACCTCAGCATAAACATAGCACAATATACTTAGAAAACATCATAGCAAACTCAAGAGATTAACATAGGTGGAAGGGGTGGAAGAGTGAGTGTCTGCCTTTAGAGTCTCTCTGGTTCATCGTAATGGCGATTCCAAACAATTGTGCAACAAATTGATTAAATTTGATTAAAATTGTGCTGAGTTGTATGTAAATTGTATGAGTAAGCCGAGTATGCATCTGCTTTAATTTCTTATCCAACCTGCCACTGAGTTCGAAAAACCATGGCTAGCCTGCGATTCTGTTCAAGACTCGTAAGAATTGCAGTTTAACTCACAAAGCATTTTAGCAAGTGTTGACAGCCTGACATATTCCATCACACATGACAGGCAGCTTCACAATGACCAAAATAGCCGATGACATTTTCCGAATTTCTCGATACACCAGGCAAAGGCCAACTCCAAACAGAATAAATCCTATTATCAGAAGTCTTAATATCTATGCATCTCCAACATCCTTGATTGACAAATAGATAGAAACAAGAGCCTTCATTCCTTCCATGAGGCCACCATGTATTCGGCCACTCATCTCCAATCAGGGCAAGAGACCTCTACTTTGGTCTCTCTTCTCATCAAGAAAAATCTTAATTGCGTTGAGACACCAGCTGGCCAGATCCGTGGTTTAAAAATTCTAAGATTATGCAAACCGAGGCTCATAAAAAAGTTTGACAATCCAGCACAAGATAGCAGTAGCAGCAGGACAGATAAGGGAGGGAACAGGGAAAAGAAAGTGTCCGCCTTCACCAAGAGCAAAAGAGAAAGTACATATGACAATCTTGGATGGTCAACGAATCATGATTTCGGTCACATTATGTCTGGTATCAACTTTGTCCTTCATCATATCAGCCTGAGAAGCATACAGAATATATTCATAAATCCTCATGCATATAATTTTTTGTATGGACGTCCAACAGTGCTGGAGGTTGTGCCTTAGGAAAGCAACCTGGGTTTACAGCAACGGCTGTAAACATAGTCCAGAGGTCTGGCAGGTGTGGAAGATTAAACTGAGACAATTGTGATCGCAATTGTTCGAGTCATGGGGCAGCAAGAATCCAAGGGTGAATTCTACTTCCAATTCACAATCTCTTTTCTTGGCTTCATTGTTTCCCCTAAACAAGTAGCCATGGACCCAGCCATGGTTTCTGCAGTTCAAGGGTGGCCCAATCCAGAAAACTGTAAGCAACTGCAAAGGATTTTAGGGTTTGCAAATTTTTATCATCGATTTATAAAGCACTACAGCTCTATTGCTGCTCCCCTCCATGCTCTTACCTCCACCAAAGAGAGATCATTGTGTTCTGACAAGGCCAACAAAGCATTCTCCTATCTCAAGGACCTGTTCACATCGGCCCCAGTTCTACGTCCCCCTGATCCCACTCAACAGTTCATCGTTGAGGTTGACGCCTCCAATACGGGGATGGGTGCTGTGTTGAGTCAACATTCTCAATTTCAATTTTATTTGTATAGTGTCTGTTACAATGTCAATTGTCTCTAGGCGCTTTACAGAGACCCAGATTATGACCCCCGAGCAAATATCATTAACTAAAATTATAATATTAAATCCAATCAATGATAATGGCAAGTTAAAAAAAAAAAACTCCCACAGAGGGAGAAAAAACCTTTAAGCCAAACAGTGGCAAGAAAAAACTCCACTTTAAGAGGAAGAAACCTTGAGCAGAACCTGGCTTATATGGAGGGACCTTCCTGCTGAAGACCAGCTGGGTAAAGAAAGAAAAGAGGGGAGACAGGACAGAGAGAGGATGGAGAACAAAGAGAGGATGGAGGACAGAGAGAGGATGTAGGACAGAGAGAGGAGAGCACACAAATGACTAAATACAATTACCATATAAACATGAACAGATGGAGGTAGCAGCACTGGGATGAAATGGCCAGAGGACCAGGTCACCAATCACCACGCCAGTCGGCACCCAAACACAAGTGGAGGAGAACCCCGGGATGGACAGAGGATGGAATTGCAAGTCAGCATGAAACCCAGGAAACTCTGGCCTGCAAACACACAGAAAGAAAAAGGGGGACAAAAACAGCACAACAAACCACAGGAAACAAAGAAAATGGAGCACAGTTTCAGTAACAAGATGCTCCCAAGTAATTATGAATGAGCTGGAGGAGGAAAGGAGGAGGAAAGGGAAGGAAAAGGAGAAAAGCAGTGGAGACACCACTCAGCAGATCAAGTTGGCGTCCCCCTGCAGCGTAGGCCTATAGCAGCATAACTATGACGAACCTGTGATTAAGACGAGCTACTCTAGCCTGAGCTACTACAGCTATGGCTATAACTATTAGCCCCTACACACTATAGTTTAGACTAACTGTAGGCTTTACTGAACAAAAATGTTTTCAATTTAGTTTTAAAGATGGAGGTGGTGTCAGCCTCCTGAACCCAAACTGGTAGCTGGTTCCAGAATAAAGGTGCCTGGTAGCAGAAGGCCCGTCCTCCAAACCTACTTTTAGATATTCTAGGAACGACGAGTAATCCTGCACTCTGAGAGCGAAGAGCTCTATTAGGAGCATAACTTGCTATCAAGTCTTGTAAATAGCGCGGAGCTCGGCCATTAAGGGCCTTATATGTGAGAAGCAGAATTTTTAAACTCAATTCGAAATTTCACAGGAAGCCAATGGAGGGAGGCTAGCATGGGAGAGATGTGATCTCGCTTGCAGATTCCTGTCAGCACCCTCGCTGCTGCGTTCTGGATCAGTTGAAGGCTATTCAGCAAGCTTTTCAGACATCCTGCTAACAACGCATTACAATAATCCAGTCTAGAACTGACAAACGCGTGGATTAATTTTTCAGCTTCACCCTGGGAGAGGATGCTCCTGATCTTGGAGATTTTTCAGAGATGAAAAAAGGCAGTCTGACAAACCTGATTAATATGCTGCTTAAATGACATATCCTGATCAAAAATGACTCCAAGGTTTTTCACAACTGTGCTGGAAGCCAGCGTAAACCCAGTCAATCCATTCCTCAGGTGTTTGAGACCAAAGAAAAAAACCTCCGTTTTATCCGAGTTTGGAAGCAAAAAGTTAGAAGGCATCCAGGACTTAATGTCATTAAGACACCCTTGAAGTTTAGCCAAAGGTTTTGTTTCCTCTGGTTTCATAGATAAGTACAGCTGCGTATCATCAGTGTAGCAATGAAAGTTTATGCCATGGTTCTGGATAATTTTTCCCAAGGGCAACATGTATAAAGTGAAAAGGATTGGTCCCAGAACTGAACCCTGTGGGACGCCATAGCAGACCCTAGTCCATGTAGAAGAAACGTCATTAACATGGATGAACTGGAACCTGTCAGATAGGTATGACTTAAACCAGCCTAATGCTGTCCCTTTAATTCCAACAGTGTGCTCCAATCTATGCAGCAAAAGCCCGTGATCAACAGTATCAAAAGCAGCACTGAGGTCCAGCAGAACAAGGACAGAAACTAATCCGTTGTCTGAGGCCATGAGGAGGTCGTTGGAGACTCTAATCAGTGCAGTTTCTGTGCTGTGATGAGTTCTAAACCCTGACTGAAAGACCTCAAATAGATCATTTCTATGCAGGTGTTCTCCTAACTGGCTAGCAACTATTTTTTCCAGAATTTTAGAGATAAATGGAAGGTTGGATATTGGTCTATAGTTAGCCAAGATGTCCGGGTCAAGGGATGGTTTCTTGAGCAAAGGTTTAATAACTGCAACTTTAAAAACCTGTGGCACATATCCTAATTGTAAGGATAGGTTAATCTGATCCAAAATTGATATACCAATAGAGGACATAACATCCTTGAACAGTCGAGTTGGGATGGGATCCAACAGACATGTAGATGGTTTAGCTTTACTGATAGTTGAGGTCAACTCAGAGAGGCCCACAGGAGAAAAACAGTCCAGAGTCAAATCAGAAACAGAAGAAATCAACGAAGCTGCAGGGACGTCCACAGCCGTCGACAGTTGGGCCTGGCCGATCTCATCTCTAATTTTGATTATTTTCCCGCTAAAAAAGCTCATAAAGTCTTCTCTACTGAGAATAGCAGGAATGCATGGACCAACAGAGTTGTGACTCTTTGTCAGCCTGGCTACAGTGCTGAACAGAAAATGTGGGTTATTTGTTCTCTTCTATTAGCGAAGAATAATAAGATGTTCTAGCTCTGCGTAGGGCTCTTTTGTAGACTATTAAACTATCTCTCCAGGCACGACAGGAGTCTGCAGATTTACAGGAGTACCACCTCCTTTCCATTTTACGTGCTTTCTGCTTCAGCATGTGAATATGTGAATTATACCAGGGAGCTGAGCTCCTAAGATAAGAAACCCTCCTCAGACCAGTCAACGCCCTTCTACCTGAAATACCTGAACAATGATTCAATCATCCACCTGTGAGCAGAAAAGAGGTTCAGAGATCAGAGTTTCTAAAGTGGGTGTAGAATAGTAATCTGACGGTGGTACTAGAGATTTTAAAGGCTGTTAAGTTCCTGAAGTGACTGTTGAAATTATGTATAAAAAAGGCTAAATCTATCACATACAGAGGTATGAGCTCATGAACTTCAAACGGGTAAAAACAGAAAGTTCAGATTGATGAGACACTTTAGTTTCTTAGATTCTTTCAGTACCGTGAGTTTTGTTTTCAGAGTATTTTTCTTAGAATATCTGCCGTATATGTAGTATAGAAATACAATACATACGGCAGATATTCTGAGAAACCTGACAACCTGACAGGCTGTCAGGTTGTCTGATCACAGAGGAAGGCGGAGTCAAAGATCCAACCTGGAGACTGGAAACCACGCTTTAGTCCAGACTTTAGTTCTAGGGTGTTAAAGATTATCAAGAGAGAAGAAGAGATGCATCCACTCAGATGCTCTTATAATCGCTGACACAAGCCTCTTGGCATCAGAACCATGATTCTGCATGTACACTGCGTTCCAAATTTTTATGCAAATTGTATTTAAGTGTCATAAAGATTAAATTTTGTGTTCTTCAGTTTAACTCATGGATGTTATTGTGTCTAAGGGCTCTGTGGATCACTGAAATCAATCACATACACCTGTGGTAATTAGTTGGCCAGGTGAGCCCAATTAAAGGAAAACTACTTAAGAAGGGTGTTCCACATAATTAAGCAGACCACCATTTTCAAGCAATATGGGAAAGAAAAAGGATCTCTCTGCTGCTGAAAAGAGTGAAATAGTGAAATGCCTTGGACAAGGTATGAGAACCTTAGACATTTCACGAAAACTGAAGCGTGATCATCGGACCATCAAGAGATTTGTGGGTGATTCAGAGTACAAACGAGCTCATGCAGATAAAGGGAAAAGTAGGAAGGTGTCTGCAAGAGAAATACGTTGGATTAAGAGGGCAGCTGTTAAAATGCCATTACAAAGCAGCAATGAGGTATTTCAGGCTGCTGGTGTCCCTGGAGTACCAAGAACATCAAGGTGTAGGATCCTCAAGAGGCTTGCAATTGTGCATAAACCTTCAATTCGGCCACCATTAACCAATGCCCACAAGCAGAAATGGGTGCAGTGGGCCCAGAGATACATTAAGACCAACTTTCAAAAAGTCCTGTTTACTGATGAGTGCCGTGCAACCCTGGATGGTCCAGATGGATGGAGTGGTGGATGGTTGGTGCGTGGCCACCGTGGCCCAACAAGGCTGCGACATCAGCAAGGAGGTGGCGGAGTCATGTTTTGGGCCGGAATCATAGGGAAAGATCTGGTTGGCCCCTTTAGGGTCCCTGAAGGTGTGAAAATGACCTCTGCAAAGTATGTTGAGTTTCTGACTGAACACTTTCTTCCATGGTACAAAAGGAAGAATCGTGCTTTCCGACACAAAATCATATTCATGCACGACAATGCACCATCTCATGCTGCAAGGAATACATCGGCTTCATTGGCTGCTATGGGCATAAAAGGGGAAAACCTCATGGTGTGGCCCCCATCCTCCCCTGACCTCAATCCTATTGAGAATGTCTGGAGCATCATCAAGCGAAAGGTCTATAAGGGTGGGAGGCAATTCAGATCCAAACAGCAACTTTGGGAGGCTATTCTTACATCCTGCAAAGACATTCAAGCAGAAACTCTTCATAAACTCACAAGTTCTATGGATGCAAGAATTGTGAAGCTGCTATCAAACAAGGGGTCCTATGTTAACATGTGACTTGACCTGTTAAGATGTTTTGGATTGAAATAGCTTTTTATTTCAGTAAATATGACCTCATTATTGCTTTAAAAGCAAAAAAAAATACTATTTTCAGTTCTTTACAAACTAGAAAATGTCTTGAAACTATGTTGTGCATAATCATGTGGAACAGTGTGTTCAAGTTTTTGAATACTACTAATGTTTTTTAAATACTGTTTTAATTTGGAGGTTTGTTCAATAACATTTGAAATAAAAATTGATTGCTAATGACTTGAAAATTATGCTGATAATCATTTGCATCAAGTATTTTGGAAAATCAAACAAAAACATCATTTGCATAAAAATTTGGAACGCAGTGTATAACGTGGTGTTCCCAAGTCAGATCATCTGTCCAGCGTGTACTGGGCCTGCCAGGGACATAACCAGCCCCCACCCCCTTTTTACAGTCAAATTTACTTCTTGGTGCATTACAGAGCATCTTAAACTGGCTAATGTTAACATTCACAGGGCTTTTAAATGGACATTTTTATTCTTTTCTGAATACAATAGTAATGCCTGGTCCTAGTGGAGCCACTAGGGGGCCCCAAAGCTACAAGTTCAGCTTCAATTTGCTCCATTTGGAGAAAAGTGGAATACATGTTTCAAATAAAAAGTGTAGAAAAACAGTTGTGCTGGGTTGGACTTGAGCATAACTACAACCAGCCCATCAGCAGGAACAGATCAAGCCAGTCCAATGGTGACATTCATTTTGGAGGAAGAGGAAACTGGGCTTTCCTCCTTTGCATACCTCAACATTGGCAACTGACCAAAACTATTAGTCAGGAAATTATTGGGACAATTCTGCAATGGATATTGGTTTACCAAGACTGACTGAAATCTCTTGAACAAACAAACAGAAAGTGCAGAAACATGGCTCTGTTGGATTTAAGTTGAATGGAATCCTAATTAATTTAATAGCAAACATTTGAGTTAAATCTCTGCTTAGTTCTGACGTCGCTCAACTCTAAATGCTGACTTTTGCTTGCAATGTTGTTTTGTACATTGTAAGGTTTTATTTTGTCTACATATTATCTATATGGGATCTTTGATGGCTGATGAGAGTTTATTGGAAAATACTGATTACACCTCTATTATCGCTGTCCTTTCTCGCTGTATCTTTATAAAGAGACCGAAAATATGAATGAACAAATATGTTGGTCAATAAAACTTTGGTAAAGCCCGACTTTTGCACAGGACTGTACATCAGCATGCTGAGTCTGTCTGAAATTCAGTTTAAACTGAAGTAGCTCAGCATCAATGGGCCAAACTGGTTTTTACATCAACTGTCAGGTTATAAACATCAGTGATCAAAAGAATATCCACGTAGCTGCATCTCTTATTGTCGTTGATGGTCTCTATGTGCTTTATGTAATTGTTTATTGATGCTTCGTGTCATTATTAAGTGCTGATCTTTTAACGTATCTAACTGTATCTTTGCTGAGGTATCATAATCGTCTTTTTTCCAGCTTCAAATATCAGTTTCAATTTCAACAAAAAGGAACATTTGATGACTTTTAGGAAGGATCATCCAGCTGCTGTACTGTCAGCAGAAACCAGCCAAAATAACTCTGAACTCCTGTTCCAGTCATCCCTCTGGAAAAATCTCTTCACAGGTCTATATCACACATCCCACAAGACACCGGACATTTGTGTGAAGGGACAAAATACATGAGCAAGTCAACATGCTGAACCTTACAAGAAGTTCCAGGCTATGTTAACATTATTTTAGCAAGAAAAAGATCAGCATTGATGGCATAATAAGTGGAGATCCTGTCTACTTCTACTGAAATAACTGGAGGAGAAAAAAAAAACACAATAAAATTGCAATTAAAAAGGTAAAAAAAATAAATAAAAACATGAATATTGAATGAATGAATTAAAATCTAGAACCCAATAATCAGGTAAAACAGGAACAGCTAGAAGTAAAATGTGATGCAGTTAAAGATTTAAATTGTCCTATGGGTAAAAATGATGAAAGCTTTAAATTGTTCTGCATGTTATTTCAAGTTACAGGTCCACAATATGAAAAACTGGATTATCCAAATTCAGTAAAAACAGCATAATCCAATCGCTAGACCATAGGAAGTTTCAAGTCTAATGTTTGAACGTAGGTGGGACTTCCACTATACATGTAATTAATATTGTTATTGTCAACTATATTATTCATGAAGAAGTGCATGTTACACTGTTCTGGTTCTCTTTTGTGACTAACAGGAATGCAGAAGCCACTAATGCTGTCAACAACTACGTGTTTCTTCTACCTGAATCTGTCTGACCTCTGAAACGGTGAACAAACTACAAAATACAGGGGTTTACATCTAAAGGGATCGATTTAACAATACAGGCTCTAAGACATTTACATACCCAGTGTAAACAACCTTTGCATGTAAAAATAAGAATATCATAATGACAGTTTGGAATTAAAAAAGTAATTATAAAAACCCCAAATACACACAACAGGGTCTGATAAAAGCCCTGAAGCCAGTTTTGGAACATAGAACATCTCCATGTAACCTCCATGGAACAGGGCCGTCGCAAGGGGGGGGCGGGGCCCGGGGCAGACTTGAGATGCGAGGCCTTTTTCAGGAAAACCTATTGACCTATAAGTCAAGTGTGAGGCCCGTCATAGGTACGTCACAGCGCGGGGCCCTGGGCGACCTCCCCCTTCGCCCCCCCCTTGCGACGGCCCTGCCATGGAACATGGAGCCCCCCCAGATCCCCCACCACCCCCCACCCCTCCCATGGGTGTCGCCAAGCTACATGTTCTAATGACATCATTCCATTTTTATGACATCATTCAATTCCTGTGACAACAGTCACATGATATTTCAGTAGCAGTTGAAGTCTGGAATTTCAGTTAGTGGTCAAATTTGTCTGAAATCTTGTCTGTAGATGATTTTGTACTTAAACAGTGATCCAGAAATTCATCCAGGATGAAGACCAGCACTCAGATGGAGCATCAAACAACACAATCTGAAAAGCTGCTACTTGAAGACGAGTCCATCAGTGTTTCCATGGATGGAGACTTTACAGTTACAGTGGAGCTACTGGCTCAGCCACAGGCCAGACGGTGGTCCAATCACGAAGAGGGTTGTTTCTCCACCAAACCCCACGACCCAATCAGTGACCTTTGACAGCGGCCCTTTGAAGATTAACCCAGAACCCATCAGGGAAGTATGTAAGTACAAGATCCAACACAACCACCAGAATTAAGGATTGTAGTCACCAAAATGTAGTCTGCATAGAAAATACACATTTGTAGTTAAATAACACTCAATAATTTCAGTTGATATGAAAAACGAAAGATGTCAGCTTTGGGAGCAGGTGGAACTTCCACTATACATGCAATTAATATTGTTGTTAATGATAATATTCATGTGGAAGTGCATCTGAATTGCATATATAGTTGGAGGTTTCTAGTTAAAATTTGAAAGTAGGTGGGACTTCCACTATATATGCAATTAATATTGTTGTTAATGATAATATTCATGTGGAAGTGCATGTGAATTGCATATATAGAAGGAAGATTATAGTTTCACATTTAAAAGTAGGTGGGATTTCCACTATAGATGCAATTAATATTGTTGTCAATGATAATATTCATGTGGAAGTGCATGTGAATTGCATATATAGTAGGAAGTTTCTAGTTAAAATTTGAATGTAGGTGGGACTTCTACTATACATGCAATTAATATTGTTATTGTCATCAATAATTATTATGTGAAAGTGCATGTGAGTTGCATATATAGTAGGATGTTTCTAGTTAAAATTTGAAAGTAGGTGGGACTTCAACTATATATGCAATTAAAATTGTTGTCAATGATAATATTCATGTGGAAGTGCATGTGAGTTGCATATATAGTAGGAAGTTTCTAGTTAAAATTTAAAGTAGGTGGGACTTCCACTATACATGCAATTAATATTGTTATTGTCAACGATAATATTCATGTGGAAGTGCACGTGAATTGCATATATAGTAGGAAGTTTCTAGTTAAAATTTGAAAGTAGGTGGGACTTCCACTATATATGCAATTAATATTGTTGTCAATGATAATATTGGCAGGTGTCTGCAAGCACTGTGACCTTGAGTTAGCTTCACATGTTTTCAAAGAATCATATATGACACCTAAGAAGGAGTAAAGGGCATATAGTCTTAACGTCATCCAATGAATCGGGTAATTAAACTTTAGTTGAGTATACGTGCGCACACATCCATATACTAGCAGCGCTAGGTAAGGAGTTGGGAAGCATGGCTGGACACTGGGCCAGTAAACAGGTCTCTGATGACCTTGGGGACTTGAGAGTGAGCAAATGGGAGGTCCATCCATCCATTAACTTCCGCTTGGTCCGGAATCGGGTCGCGGGGGCAGCAGCTTCAGCAGAGAGGCCCAGACCTCCCTCCCCCCCTGTTTACTGGCCCAGTGTCCAGCCATGCTTCCCAACTCCTTACCTAGCGCTGCTAGTATATGGATGTGTGCGCACGTATACTCAACTAAAGTTTAATTACCCGATTCATTGGATGACGTTAAGACTATATGCCCTTTACTCCTTCTTAGGTGTCATATATGATTCTTTGAAAACATGTGAAGCTAACTCAAGGTCACAGTGCTTGCAGACACCTGCCAAAACAACTTGCACCTGGCTCTCCCTGTGTGTGCGTAGCAGCCTCTTCTCACGTATGAGGCGAGCCTTTTCTCATAACAAGTCCAATCATGATACGTCTATTCTGGAGCCAAGCCACTGTTTTCTCACAAGCACAAACAGATAATCTATCGCTCTTCCTCTACTGTTGTCTCTTTCGGAAAACCCAAGGTCGTAGCTATGAGCTAGAGGCACATAGAATTGTTTTGAATAACCAGCTTCTCTTCTCTCAACAGCACCGTTACCTAATTAACAACCCAAATTTAGCCTTTATCCCAAATATATTAGAGAAATAATAACTTTATTGGGTTTAATACTTTAATAACCAACATTTCTCATTCAATTCTCATTAACTCTAACTCCTGCTTATCACTCAGTTTTAACAGCCTGGTAGATTGTTTTGGGAACACTCGACACTGTTTACATACCACAGACTTCCTTGCTCAGTCCAGCACAGATGAACAGTACTTTCTGCATTATTCAGATCAACTTTGCTGCTGCTGTTTACTAAGTAGCAATCATCACAATCATTAGTCACAATAATCATTACATTTCTCTGTATCTACCTCTACATTTTTTTTGCATCTACTACACTGCATAATTCGATCATAACTCGCATCCGTGGATATCTCACAGTCTGCAATACTTTCTCCCCTTCGGCCCAGACCAGACCGCGAGAGGATCCCAATTCTCTGACTGGGTCACCTGACATACAATGTACTGATATGCAATTTTGTTGTGCTGGGATGCTGGCTCAATGACAAAGTTAGAACTTTTCCATTCATGCAGAGACATCTAACTTTGCTGTACTCTCACAGCAACACCCTTTGATAAAAAGATACAATTTTCACTGTCAGTTATCTTCAGTGTCTTAACAACTGATTGAACTGGTTTGAGGTGTGTCGCCTTATCCCACTAGGAGCGGGGATGCCTAACATGACATTTCCTGTTGCTAATAGGTGGTGCTACGACAGCTTCTGAATATTACAGGTCATGAATATTACAGGTTGTGTTCAGGATGGGACTACAATCATACTCATCTGTTTTGTACCAGATTAAACAGTGCATGGCCGATTTACAGACAATTTCTCTTTCATGGCAAGTCTTTGAAATGATATCAAACTACAGTCACACCCTCTGGTAAAAGGTTATAAGCTTTGCAAACTTTAATCGGCCATGTGTCTAGATTTGAACAAAAAAAGTTTGGAGTCAATCTGACCAAATCTCTGGGAGAATTTGTTAAAGTATGAGGCCAGGAAATGGAAATAGGGTACTTCCTGTGGGAGTTAGAGCATGGGTTCATGAGACATTTTTGTTAGTCTGAGGATGATACATCAGTCACACAAAGTTCATGTCTGTAGGTGAAGGCATAAGGAGGGGTTTGTTGATAAACAAAAAGAAAGTGGTGCTATTGAGCCATTTTTGTGTGCTCATGCGCAGCACCTATAAAATACGTACATTTCGCACACAAGAATAATAATTATAATTATCATTATTATCATAAGCATACGAAATACAATTGGGTCCTCACAGCCTTGCTTCTTGGACCGGAATATTAATAATAATAATAATAATGATAATGACAATAATGATGATGATCATGATAACAAACATGAAATACAATAGGATCCTGGGCTCTAAATATAGTTCCTAAAATATCCATGTTCATTAGGCATCAGTTTTAGCAGCTAAAACAACATAGCAAAAAAATATTAAATCCATCTGTTACATTTTACTTTAAAATATTATAATAAAAAAAACAATAATGAGACATTCTACAATATATATTTATATATATATATCTAAACTTCACAGGTTTTGAGTCTTACATAATTATTTCCATAGGTACAGCTGATGAAACGACCTTCTATCTGAACTAAACATTTGTGGCCCTGAGTTCGTATTAAGACAGAAGCCTACCACCCTGAGATAAAACAAGAACCATCAGACAGAGCAGCATCAGATAAATACAGGAACACCTGAGTACATGATAGTTACAACAAAATCCTCTGAGTGTGTTTTTGAGAGCAACCAGCTCCAGCAGGTTTCAGGACATTTCAGTGTTTTATCTCCAGTTGTGTCACAAAGACTGAATGGACTCATGACAGAAGTTCACAGTCTTGAAGCAGTGAAGAGGAAATCAGTTTCACTGAACATGTGAGAGCAGATCACCTCTTAGACATTATGTTCACTGAGAAGATTCATGAACAAAAGCTCTCTGAAAGTCAGTTAAAGCTTGGACAAACTAATAAACCAATAGTCTGATTATAATAGAATTAACAGCCATAATCAACTCCTGTGTTGGTACCATCATAAATATGAGCTCCAGGACAGAAGAAGCTCAGAAACAAGAAGACAGGTTTTAATGAGACTGGCTGGTGGTCATGTGACTCCTTGATTGACGGCTGCTTCACCAGATTTCAAACTGCTTGTGTCTCTTAAAGGCTGTTGTGTTGTTGATGTTGTTGCTGAAGAGTCTGGAAGAAGAAGAGAGCAGATCAGCCAGATGAATTCAGCTGCTGGGAGATCACCGAGGAGGATGAAGGTTTGCTCACCTCACAGAGTCCATGGAGGGGTTGATGGAGACGAGCTGCAGCAACACACCAGTGGAGGCGTCAGTGATCAGATTGTGGCTCAGACTGGAACACAAACAGCACCGCACGTTATGTTGTTTTCTAAACTTTCACAGTAAAACTGAAGTTTGACTTTATGCGACCAGCATCTGTACAGATGTTAATCTTCTCCAAGTCCTGAAATGTGAAGCAGCATCCTGAACCCTGAAGGTGTGTTTGGGCTTTCTGACACTCACTCCAGGATGTGGACTTTGTGCAGATGTGTGATGAGTAGGAGCAGCAGCTGGTCCGAGAGCTGACAGTGACTGAGGTCCAGTTCTGTCAGGTCTTCACAGATGTCCAGCATCTGGTCCAGAGCTGCACAGAGCCACTGATCCAGAGTGCTGTGACTCAGGTCCAGCTCTCCAGCCAGGGCTCTGCACAGGGACCGGGCCCGCCTCACCGTGTCCCTCTCACTGTTCGCAGGAACCAGAGACAGTAGCTGGAGGAGGACAGGCTTGCTGACACTAAACACAGTAAACAGCGTACAGTTAGAAGCTTGTTCACGTCCATGTTGGTTCAGCTCCATTAGTGGTGTCCCCACCTGAGACGGACCCTGTCCAGGACCGGGAACAGCAGGTCCAGCCCGCTGTCCTCCACCTCACAGCCAGACAGGAGCAGCTGTGTGTCCTGGCTGCTGTGTCTCAGGATGATGGAGATGGACCTGCAGTCTCCGGCAGTCAGACTCAGAGACTCAGTCTGATCTTCCTCTTGCAGGTCCACACAGGAGGACCAGGACAGATCCAGGCGGTGCTGCAGAGACCTCAGCAGGCCTGACGCTGCCTCCTGCTGGCTGGCAGAGGCAGCGCAGCAATGAATGAACCTCAGCAGCTGGTTCCTGTCCACACTGGTGGCAGCAGTGATGCAGAAATAAACCAAATCAAAGTATTAATTTACTGTCAGTGATCAGCTAGAGCAGTTGAGATGGAGTCAGAGACAGATAGTCAGAGACAGATGGAGTCAGAGACAGATGGAGTCAGAGACAGATAGAGTCAGAGACAGATGGAGTGAGAGACAGATGGAGTCAGAGATAGATGGAGTCAGAGACAGACAGAATCAGAGACAGATGGAGTCAGAGACAGATGGAGTCAGAGACAGAGATAGATCATTTTGGGAGCCTTTCAGAAGACTGAAAAAAAAGACCAAAAGGAAAAACACAAATTTACAGAATAAAATTAGAACTTTAAATTGACAGTTGTAGAACAATCAGTTTTTGAAAGGACTGAAGATAGTAGTTTACCTGAGCTGTAAGTTATGAGGCAGACACTGGAGAAAACTCCTCACTTCACTGTCTTCATCTCTGCAGCCTCTCAGCTTCACTTGTTTCTTCTCTGATTGGAGTTTCAGCACTTCCAGGAGGATGGAGGTCTTTTTCTCTGAGAGGTCTATGATCCAGACTGGAGGAGCTGACTGGAGAACTGACTGTAATGATGGAAGGACTCTCAGACCTGTTGAGGTCTCAGATTCCTTCATGTTGGTGTAGAGATCCAAAAGGATATCAGACTGATATTTATTAATCATATATCTTTGACTAAAAGGGAATGTCTCATATGTGCAGACTGATGATAACATCTCCAGGATCTTCTCTCCTGTCTGCTGTTCTCTCTCTGCTGCTGCACAGAACAGGTTCACCAGTAACTTGATTCCTTCATGACATTTTGACCTCCAAGGATTCAAACTGGAAGAAGAAAAAGGAAACACAAGTGATTTGAGCTCAGCAGCATAAATCCAACCAGACACTAGTGATGGACTCAATCTGGTACATGTGAGTCATGTTAGTGATGAACTGACATGTTAAACACATGTTGATCAGAGCAGCTGAACATTGATCTGCATTATAGATTCTAAAAGGAGAATCTTAATGAACTGAGAAAGCTCATTACAATTTGATATCCAGCTTACAGATTCTGGATTTTGATTCTCAGTATTGTATTGATGCCATAGTTACACATCTGAAAATAAACTTATAATATATAACTACCAAATCAAATCTGCAGAGTCATCTGAGTGTTTCTGCAGATGTCAGGACTCTGACTGGTTCTGGAGGTCTGAGGTGTCCAGAGGGAAGGTCAGTGGTCAGAGTTCAGTTCCCTGTGGTTATCCTGAGCTGCTGACCACCTGCTCAGACACTCAACCACTCAGTCTCTCCAGCTGTGGTCTGTTAGTCAGGTAGTCAGTGATCCAGGTGATGGTGGAGGACGTCCACCTGTGTCTTCTGGAGGTTCTTTGGTAGTGGAGCAGCTGGATGGAGTTAAATGTCCTGGAGAAACCGAAGAACATGATCCTCTCAGAGCTGCTGCTTTGTCCAGATGACTGTGGGTTTGTTGAAGCAGGTGTTCGAAGATGTCTTCAACTCCAACTCCCCAACCAGAAGCAAACTGCAGTGGGTCCTGGAAGGTCTTGATGCTTTTTCAAGTGGACCAATACAAGTCTCTCCAGGACTTTCATGATGTGAGATTTTTTAGCTACAGGCCTGTAGTCACTGGGAGAAGATGGATGAGATCTTTCTGGAACTGGAACAAAGCAGGATGTCTTCCACAGCAGAGGAACCTGGTTCAGGCTGATGTTGAAGAGGTTCTGTAAAATCCCATAGCTGGTCTACACAGGCTTTCAGGACTCTGGGACCGACATTTGGACCAGCAGCCTTGTTCCTGTTCAGTCTCTACAGGTGTTGCTTCACCTGACTGCTAGAGACAGACCGATAGGAGGAGGAGGGGCCCCAGCATCTCCTGATGTGGTTGGAGACAACGATGGAGCAGCAGATAGATCCATGACTGCTATTTTAGTTCTCAAAATGTTGATCAGCTGCTGCTGATGGTAAACAATTCTCTTGTTGTGATGGTTACTCATCATAGGTGGTTAAAAAATGAAAATGTAACCAAAATCCCCTGTAACTATTCATGTCAAACTGGAGATAGCTTACCTGAGCTGTGAGATATGAGGCAGACACTGGAGAAAACTCCTTATGTCACTGTCTTCATCTGTCCAGTCTGTCAGCTTCACATGTTTCTTCTCTGATTGGAGTTTCAGCACTTCCAGGAGGATGGAGGTGTTTATCACTGAGAGGTCTATGATCCAGATTGGAGGAGCTGACTGGAGAACTGACTGTAATGATGGAAGGACTCTCAGACCTGTTGAGGTCTCATATTCCAACACTCTGGAACAGAAATCTAAAAGCAGATCACACTGATACTCCTCTTCATCATCTCCATTGTTGCCAGTGAAAATAAGTATTTCTTCTCTTAACACTGATGATAACATCTCCAGGATCTTCTCTCCTGTCTGCTGTTCTCTCTCTACTGCTGCACAGAACACGTTCCCCAGAAACCTGATTCCTTCTTGAAGATCTGACCATTCACGTTCCAAACTGAAAGAAGAAGAGTGAAAAATGTAGCTCGAATTTGAGCTCAGTTGCATAAATACAATGAGACACTAGTGATGGACTCCATCTGGTACATGTGAGTCATGTTGGTGATGAACTGACATGTTAAACACATGTTGATCAGAGCAGCTGAACAGCAGCTGGTCATCAGCTGAACATCAGCTGAATAGCAGCTGGACATCAGCTGAACAGGAGCTGGACAGAAGCTGAACATGAGCTGGACAGCAGCTGAACAGCAGCTGAACAGGAGCTGGACAGCAGATAAACAGCAGCTGAACAGCAGCTGAACAGGAGCTGGGCAGCAGCTGAATGGCAGCTAGACATCAGCTGGATATCAGCTGAACATCAGCCAAACAGCAGCTGCACAGCAGCTGGACATCAGGTGAACAGCAGCTGAACAGCAGCTGGACAGCAGCTGAACAGGAGCTGGATAGCAGCTGAACAACACCTGNGAGTCAGAGACAGATGGAGTCAGAGAGATAGAGAGACAGATAGAGTCAGAGACAGATGGAGTCAGAGACAGAGACAGATGGATCAGAGACATGGAGTCAGAGAGTCAGAGAGAGTCAGAGAGACAGAGTCAGAGACAGATGGAGTGAGAGACAGATGGAGTCAGAGAGACAGAGATGGAGTCAGAGATGGACAGAGGGAGTCAGAGACAGATCAGAGACAGATAGAGTCAGAGACAGAGACAGATGGAGTCAGAGACAGAGTCAGAGACAGAGACAGAGGAGTCAGAGACAGATGGAGTCAGAGAGACAGATGGAGTCAGATGGACAGAGACAGATGGAGAGAGATCAGAGAGTCAGAGACAGATGGAGTAGACAGATAGAGTCAGAGACAGAGTCAGGATAGACAGAGACAGAGTCAGAGACAGAGTCAGAGAGTCAGAGACAGAGAGTCAGATGGATCAGACAGAGTAGAGAGTCAGAGACAGAGACAGATGGAGTGGAGTCAGAGACAGAGAGATAGAGTCAGAGACAGAGTGGACAGAGAATCAGAGACAGATGGAGTCAGAGACTGGAGTCAGAGACAGAGAGAGAAGATGGAGTCAGAGACAGATGGAGTCAGAGACAGAGACAGAGTCAGAGACAGATGGAGTCAGAGAGACAGAGATAGAGTCAGAGACGAGTAGAGACAGAGACAGAGAAGATGGTCGAGAGAGAGATGGAGTCAGAGAGAGTATGGAGTCAGAGACAGAGAGTCAGGAGACAGATGGAGTCAGAGACGATAGAGTCAGAGACAAATAGAGTCAGAGACAGATAGGAGAATCAGAGAGAGACAGAGGACAGAGAGGTCAGAGAGAGTCAGAGTCAGAGACAGATAGAGTCAGAGACAGAGAGTGGAGTCAGAGACAGATGGATCAGAGAGTCAGAGAGTCAGATCAGAGGAGTCAGAGACCAGACAGATAGTCAGAGACAGATAGAGTCAGAGAGACAGAGATAGAGTCAGAGACAGAGAGTCGAGAGAGGTCAGAGACAGATAGAGTCAGAGACAGAGATGAGAGAGTCAGAGACAGATGGAGTCAGAGACAGAGTGATGGAGTCAGAGACAGTCAGACAGATGGAGTCAGAGAGTCAGAGAGTCAGAGACAGATGACAGAGTCAGAGACAGATGACAGAGTCAGAGACAGAGACAGATGGAGTCGAGACAGGAGTCAGAGACAGATGGAGTCAGAGACAGAGGAGTCAGTGGAGTCAGAGACAGATAGAGTCAGAGACAGATGGAGTCAGAGACAGAAGAGATAGAGAAAGAGTCAGAGGCAGATAGAGTGAGAGACAGATGGAGTCAGAGGCGAAAGAGTCAGAGATAGATGGAGTCAGAGACAGATAGAGTCAGAGACAGATGGAGTGAGAGACAGATGGACAGATGAGAGACGAGTCAGAGACAGATGGAGTCAGAGATAGACAGATAGTCAGAGACAGATGGAATCAGAGACAGAGGGAGTCAGAGACATATGGAGTCAGAGACAGATAGAGTCAGAGATAGAGGGAGTCAGAGACAGATGGAGTCAGAGACAGATGGAATCAGAGACAGATAGAGTCAGAGACAGATGGAGTCAGAGACAGATGGAGTCAGAGACAGAGAGAGTCAGAGACAGAGACAGAGATCAGAGAAGAGAGACAGATGGAGTCAGAGACAGATGGAGTCAGAGACAGAGACAGACATGAGTCAGAGACAGATAGAGTCAGAGACAGAGGGAGTCAGAGACAGTTGGAATCAGAGACAGATAGAGTCAGAGACAGATGGAGTCAGAGACAGAGTGAGTCAGAGACAGATGGAGTCAGAGACAGATGGAGTCAGAGACAGGGTTAGTCAGAGACAGATGGATTGAGAGACAGATGGAGTCAGAGACAGATGGAGTCAGAGACAGAGGGAGTCAGAGACAGTTGGAATCAGAGACAGATAGAGTCAGAGACAGATGGAGTCAGAGACAGAGTAAGTCAGAGACAGATGGAGTCAGAGACAGATGGAGTCAGAGACAGAGTGAGTTAGAGACAGATGGTGTCAGAGACAGATGGAGTCAGAGACAGATGGAGTCAGAGACAGATGGAATCAGAGACAGATGGAGTCAGAGACAGATGGAGTCAGAGACAGAGTGAGTCAGAGACAGATGGAGTCAGAGACAGATGGAGTCAGAGACAGAGGGAGTCAGACACAGATAGTCAGAGACAGATGGAGTCAGAGACAGATGGAATCAGAGACAGATAGTCAGAGACAGATGGAGTCAGGGACAGATGGAATCAAAGACAGATAGAGTCAGAGACAGATGGAGTCAGAGACAGAGTAAGTCAGAGACAGATGGAATCAGAGACAGATAGAGTTAGAGACAGATGGAGTCAGAGACAAAGTAAGTCAGAGATAGATGGAGTCAGAGACAGATGGAGTCAGAGACAGATGGAGTCAGAGACAAAGTAAGTCAGAGATAGATGGAGTCAGAGACAGATGGAGTCAGACACAGATAGTCAGTGACAGATGGAGTCAGAGACAGATGGAATCAGAGACAGATAGTCAGAGACAGATTGGAGTCAGGGACAGATGGAAGTCAAGACAGATGGAGTCAGAGACGGATGGAATCAGAGACAGATGGAGTCAGAGACAGATAGAGTCAGAGACAGATGGAATCAGAGACAGATAGTCAGAGACAGATGGAGTCAGGGACAGATGGAATCAGAGGAGTGGAGTCAGAGACAGAGGCAGTGAGAGACAGATAGAGTCAGAGACAGATGGAGTCAGAGACATATAGAGTCAGAGGCAGATAGAGTGAGAAACAGATGGAGTCAGAGACAGATGGAGTCAGAGACAGATGGAGTCAGAGACAGATAGAGTCAGAGACAGATGGAGTCAGAGACAGAGGGAGTCAGAGACAGAGGGAGTCAGAGACAGTTGGAATCAGAGACAGATAGAGTCAGAGACAGATGGAGTCAGAGACAGAGTGAGTCAGAGACAGATGGAGTCAGAGACAGATGGAGTCAGAGACAGATGGAATCAGAGACAGATGGAGTCAGAGACAGATGGAGTCAGAGACAGATGGAATCAAAGGCAGAGGGAGTCAGAGACAGATGGAGTCAGAGACAGATAGAGTCAGAGACAGATGGAGTGAGAGACAGATGGAGTCAGAGACAGATGAGAGACAGATGGAATCAGAGACAGATGGAGTCAGAGACAGATAGAGTCAGAGACAGATGGAATCAGAGACAGATAGTCAGAGACAGATGGAGTCAGGGACAGATGGAATCAGAGACAGATGGAGTCAGAGACAGAGGCAGTGAGAGACAGATGGAGTCAGAGACAGATGGAGTCAGAGACAGATGGAGTGAGAGACTGATGGAGTCAGAGACAGATAGAGTCAGAGACAGATGGAGTCAGAGACAGAGGGAGTCAGAGACAGAGGCAGTCAGAGACAGATGGAGTCAGAGACAGATAGAGTCAGAGACAGATGGAGTGAGAGACAAATAGAGTCAGAGACAGATAGAGTCAGAGACAGATGGAGTCAGAGACAGATGGAGTCAGAGACAGATAGAGTCAGAGACAGAGACAGTTGTAGAACAACCAGTTCTTTGAAAGGACTGAAGATAGTAGTTTACCTGAGCTGTGAGATATGAGGCAGACACTGGAGAAAACTCCTCACTTCACTGTCTTCATCTCTGCAGCCTCTCAGCTTCAGTTGTTTCTTATCTGATTGGAGTTTCAGCACTTCCAGGAGGATGGAGGTCTTTCTCTCTGAGAGGTCTATGATCCAGACTGGAGGAGCTGACTGGAGAACTGACTGTAATGATGGAAGGACTCTCAGACCTGTTGAGGTCTCAGATTCCTTCATGTTGGTGTAGAGATCCAAAAGGATATCAGACTGATATTTATTAATCATATATCTTTGACTAAAAGGGAATGTCTCATATGTGCAGACTGATGATAACATCTCCAGGATCTTCTCTCCTGTCTGCTGTTCTCTCTCTGCTGCTTCACAGAACAGGTTCACCAGAAACCTGATTCCTTCATGACATTTTGACCTCCAAGGATTCAAACTGGAAGAAGAAAAAGGAAACACAAGTGATTTGAGCTCAGCAGCATAAATACAACCAGGTACTAGTGATGGACTCAATCTGGTACATGTGAGTCATGTTAGTGATGAACTGACATGTTAAACACATGTTGATCAGAGCAGCTGAACATTGATCTGCATTATAGTTTCTAAAAGGAGAATCTTCATGAACTGAGAAAGCTCATTACAATTTGATATCCAGCTTACAGATTCTGGATTTTGATTCTCAGTATTGTATTGATGCCATAGTTACACATCTGAAATAAACTTATAATATATAACTACCAATTCAAATCTGCAGTCATCTGAGTGTTTCTGCAGATTTCAGGACTCTGACTGGTTCTGGAGGTCTGAGGTGTCCAGAGTGAAGGTCAGTGGTCAGAGTTCAGTCCCCTGTGGTTCTCCTGAGCTGCTGACCACCTGCTCAGACACTCAACCACTCAGTCTCTCCAGCTGTGGTCTGTTAGTCAGGTAGTCAGTGATCCAGGTGATGGTGGAGGACGTCCACCTGTGTCTTCTGGAGGTTCTTTGGTAGTGGAGCAGCTGGATGGAGTTAAATGTCCTGGAGAAACCGAAGAACATGATCCTCTCAGAGCTGCTGCTTTGTCCAGATGACTGTGGGTTTGTTGAAGCAGGTGTTCGAAGGTGTCTTCAACTCCAACTCCCCAACCAGAAGCAAACTGCAGTGGGTCCTGGAAGGTCTTGATGCTTTTTCAGGTGGACCAATACAAGTCTCTCTAGGACTTTCATGATGTTAGATTTTAGAGCTACAGGCCTGTAGTCACTGGGAGAAGATGGATGAGATCTTTCTGGAACTGGAACAAAGCAGAATGTCTTCCACAGCACAGGAACCTGGTTCAGGCTGATGTTGAAGAGGTTCTGTAGAATCACATAGCTGGTCTACACAGGCTTTCAGGACTCTGGGACCAACATTTGGACCAGCAGCCTTGTTCCTGTTCAGTCTCTACAGGTGTTGCTTCACCTGACCGCTAGAGACAGACCGATAGGAGGAGGAGGGGCCCCAGCATCTCCTGATGTTTTTGGAGACAACGATGGAGCAGCAGATAGATCCATGACTGAGATTTTAGTTCTTAAACTGTTGATGAGCTGCTGCCGATGGTAAACAATTCTCTTGTTGTGATGGTTACTCATCATAGGTGGTTAAAAAATGAAAATGTAACCAAAATCCCCTGTAATTATTCATGTCAAACTGGAGATAGCTTACCTGAGCTGTGAGATATGAGGCAGACACTGAAGAAAACTCCTCACTTCACTGTCTTCATCTGTCCAGTCTGTCACCTTCATATGTTTCTTCTCTGATTGGAGTTTCAGCACTTCCAGGAGGATGGAGGTGTTTATCACTGAGAGGTCTATGATCCAGACTGGAGGAGCTGACTGGAAGACTGACTGTAATGATGGAAGGACTCTCGAACCTGTTGAGGTCTCATATTCCTTCACTCTGGAACAGAGATCTATAAGCAGATCACACTGATACTCCTCTTCATCATCTCCATTGTTGCCAGTGAAAATAAGTATTTCTTCTCTTAACACTGACGATAATATCTCCAGGATCTTCTCTCCTGTCTGCTGTTCTCTCTCTGCTGCTGCACAGAACAGGTTCACCAGAAACCTGATTCCTTCTTGAAGATCTGTCCATTCACGTTCCAAACTGAAAGAAGAACAGTGAAAAAAATTAGCTCCGATTTGAGCTCAGCTGCAGAAATCCAACCAGACACTAGTGATGGACTCCATCTAGTACATGTGAGTCATGTTAGTGATGAACTGACATGTTAAACACATGTTGATCAGAGCAGCTGAACAGCAGCTGAACATCAGCTGAACAGCAGTTGGACAGCAGCTGGACAGCAGCTGAACAACAGCTGGACAGCAGCTGAACAACAGTTGAACAGCAGCTGGACAGGTGCTGAACAGCAGCTGAACAACAGCTGGACAGCAGCTGAACAACAGTTGAACAGCAGCTGGACAGGTGCTGAACAGCAGCTGAACAACAGCTGGACAGCAGCTGAACAACAGTTGAACAGCAGGTCTGTGGCTTCACACCAAAGTGAGCTGAACTGATGCTCCTAAACTGGATGAAGGAGTGACTGGAGAAGGTTCCACTATGATATCAATACAACATCAGACTGACAATGAAGATCCAGAATCTGACAACGAAAACAGAGAACCTAAGAAGAAAAACCTTTCATCTTCCACCAAGAAATAAAAGTCTGTCATCCAGGACACTTTGATGTTGTTTTCTAGATCTGAGAACTATTTCTGCTTCTTGAAAGCTCTTTCAAGGTTGAGCTTTTCCTCTTGTTTTCAGTTTTAGTAGTAGATTTAGTATCCTACAGTGGAAGGAGGTGGAAGACTAGTAGATAATTGAATACTGTTAATAGAATACTGTTAATAAAAACAAAACTTTCATATTGGAGCGTATCAGCTGTTGTTTCCCAGCATGCTCTAGGCAGCCTGGTTTTTAACTTCAGGTCTTTGTTCATTGTTGTTCATACGCTGTTATCTGTTTCTGCTGTTACTGTTGATACAATCCGTACTGATCTCCTGCTGCTAACAGTTTCATTGCAGGAGCAGATCATGTGGCACCACGTGTTCAAGTTCTTGTAGTCAGCATCTCCTCTTAGGAAGTCCCACAACTGATCAGTGTGTGAATCTAGTCCAGACATGACTGTCCTGATGTCAGTTCATTTCTATGACCATGGTCCTATGAAGATACAGAACTGGGACCAGTGGACCTGTTCAACAGAGGGATCAGCAGTTGTTGGAGAACATCACACCAAACTCATGCAGGAGAACAGAAAGTTAGCTGTGCTGTTGCTGATGTAAAGGACTGTTTCATTCAGCAGCCAATGAGCTATCAGTTCCTGTCTCCAGCATCCAGAAATGTGTCCTGTCCTCCACTGCAGATTCTGAAGAGACCATCTTTAGAAAACTGACAGTGACAGAAAGAAAAGTGCAGCTGACAGAACTCCTTACACTCTGGTTTCAACATTTGATTTCTACTTCACACATTCTGGATTTTGATTCTCAATATTGGATTGATGCCACAGTCACACATTTGAAATAAACTCACATCATGAAACTAGAAAAGCACTCGGAGAGCGCAGACCTCCGCCAAGCACAACAGTTCTCCTATATAGAGATTTACAGATTGCCATAAAATCCGTGTTCGGGATCAAATCCGGATCAGCCATTGAAATTTGATAGAGGTTTCTATTGTCAATCCCTGCGTCAAATTTCATGAGTTTTGGGCAATAATCAACAGAGATATTGAGAAACAAAATATTCGGCCCCATTGACCACAATGTTATTGAAAATTTGAAAGTGATCCAGGATTTCTTCCAGATCACACCCAAAATGAAATCAGTTCTTCCTTTTCACATTTCTGACAACTCCTGAAAATTTCATCAAAATCCATCCATTAGTTTTTGCGTTATCTTGTACAGACAGACAGATAAACGCCGGCAAAACCATAACCTCCTCGGCAGAGGTAATAAATAATTGCCCAGGAATATTAGGATTCAACTACAAAGTTGGAATTCATAGAGCTCATTTCAGACATATTATTTCAGGTAACTATTCATGTCAAACAGAGTTAGTTTACCTGAGCTGTGAGATATGAGGCAGACACTGGAGAAAACTCCTCACTTCACTGTCTTCATGTCTCCAGCCTCTCAGCTTCAGTTGTTTCTTCTCTGATTGGAGTTTCAGCACTTCCAGGAGGATGGAGGTCTTTCTCTCTGAGAGGTCTATGATCCAGACTGGAGGAGCTGACTGGAAAACTGACTGTAATGATGGAAGGACTCTCAGACCTGTTGAGGTCTCAGATTGCTTCACTGTGGAACAGAGATCTAAAAGCAGATCACACTGATGCTCCTCTTCATCATCTCCATTGTTGCCAGTGAAAAAAAACATTTCTTCTCTTAACACTGACAATAACATCTCCATGATCTTCTCTCCTGTCTGCTGTTCTCTCTCTGCTGCTGCACAGAACAGGTTCACCAGAAACCTGATTCCTTCATGAAGATCTGACCTCCAAAGATCCAAACTGGAAGAAGAAGAAGGAACCATTTAGTAGTGATTTGAGCTCAGCTGCATAAATCCAACCAGACACTAGTGATGGACTCCATCTGGTACATGTGAGTCATGGTGGTGATGAACTGACATGTTAAACACATGTTGATCAGAGCAGCTGAACATGGTCTTCAGACTGTTACTGACTCACAACACAAACAATGATCCTGTCAGACATGACTGAAAACTCAACTGGAACTCTGACTTTCATTTTACTGGATCCATCAGAGTAAAACACATCAACTGGAGAGAAACAGTCTTTGTGCTGAAACTGAAACTCATCTGAATAAACTTTAATATTGGAGCGTATCAGGGGTTGTTTACCAGCATGCTTTTTTTACAGACTAAAATTAGAACATTGAGTTGACAGTTGTAGAACAATCAGTTCTTTGAAAGGACTGAAGATAGTAGTTTACCTGAGCTGTGAGATATGAGGCAGACACTGGAGAAAACTCCTCACTTCACTGTCTTCATGTTTCCAGTCTATCAGCTTTACATGTTTCTTTTCTGATTGGAGTTTCAGCACTTCCAGGAGGATGGAGGTCTTTCTCTCTGAGAGGTTTATGATCCAGACTGGAGGATCTGACTGGAAGACTGACTGTAATGATGGAAGGACTCTCGAACCTGTTGAGGTCTCATATTCCATCACTCTGGAACAGAGATCTAAAAGCAGATCACACTGATACTCCACCTTGTCATTTACATCGTTGCCAGTGAAAATAAGCATTTCTTCTCTTAAGACTGATGATAACATCTCCAGGATCTTCTCTCCTGTCTGCTGTTCTCTCTCTGCTGCTGCACAGAACAGGTTCACCAGAAACCTGATTCCTTTATGAAGATCTTTCCATTCACGTTCCAAACTGGAAGAAGAAGAGGGAACCATTTAGTAGTGATTTGAGCTCAGCAGCATAAATCCAACCAGACACTAGTGATGGACTCCATCTGGTACATGTGAGTCATGTTGGTGATGAACTGACATGTTAAACACATGTTGATCAGAGCAGCTGAACATTGTTTTCAGACTGTTCCTGTCTTGATGGAATTTAAACATTATTCTTCATTGCCGTCATTGTCTAAGCATTGTCGAGTTTAAACTCTTAGTTTCTCTTTCCAGACCCTTTGCATGCAATGGATATCAAAATTCACTGAAATCTAGTCATTGCCAAGTCTTGTTATCCAAATTTATCCTCAGTCTTACTTAAATACTACAGTCACCAGATGGTAGGGTTAGGGTTAGGGATAGGGATAAATATAGGGGAATAGATTATTTTTTCCAAGATATTTTGACTTGGTCTGTGCTTTTTTTCCCATCCTGAGAATAGTGTAGGGATCCACATCTCAAAGAGGCCTCTGCTTCTTATCAGTAGTTAACATTCCTTTCAGAAAAGTGATCTTTCTCTACCAACACAGAAAAGGGGAAAGATGTAGGAACCCTTTATCAGAATTGCATGAACTTTACCCCAGTGCCTAACTAACCCCATCAGCCATCCACATCTGGACCATAAACCGAGGAGATAGTTAACATCACCGACAAATTCCAACAGAACAATTAATAGACTTTTTCAATCCAACAACCTTTTTGCATCCATTAACTTTTGGCCTTATCAGATCCAGGAATTCAATTGATGACGGGGCAATGGGGGCAACAGAAAATTAATTGCCTTTATCTGACTGGGCAGGGCAATAAACCTGCCAAGTTGACAAATTACAGGAAACATACACAACCGAGGCCGAAGGGAGATGGACCAACAGCTCCCCCATGTGGCCAGAAGAGTACCGACGGTAATTGCAGTATAATGTGTTGTTAATGGTGATGAGTAAAATGCTGATATAACATAACATGTATGTGGGAATATTTTGTCTTACCATGGTTAAAACGTTTTGTTATTAATTTCTTTTACTGTCTAACTGCAGTTGAAATTGTGGAATCAAGCAATCTTGTTAAAAATGTCTAAAGGTTGTCTCAGGAAGATATCTAACTGGAATTCGTGCTAGGCGTAGACAAATTACCTGCTGTGGTCAGCCGTCTCTTAGGCCGACCCCTTTTTGCATAAATAACCTTTGAATATTCAAACATATAAAACAGGAGACATTTCCTTTTTCTCGCTCTCTCTCTCTCTTTCCCTCTCTCTTTAGTCTTTTGTCTTGTTTTGAGTTTTTTCACTTTTGCTTTTTTGTTTTGTCTCTCTCTTGTTTTCATTGTTCCTTTTTCCTGTATTTTTGATTTTTGCGCTCTGGGTATCTTTGGGTACTAAGGGACCGATCTTGCACCAAACCGCCTAAAGCTGGTATTAAGGGATAGGTGGTAGCAGAAGGGGCGTTCCCCTGCAGAGAACGCAATCTTCCACCTCCTGAAACCTGCGATATTACCTGCGCTAACCGCTATATTATGCATACATTATGCATGGAAGAGGTTAGGGCGTTCCACCTGTTTAACCAATCAGTGCGTCAGTAGCCATTGCGTAAAAGAGCAGGTTGCGGTACCTGCAAACTGCTGTGCAGCGTCTTTTCACCCAGATCGGAGCAGCTCTCATGGGCAGCTTGTCTGGGACTCTGCTGTATAGCTTCCTCCTCTTCTTTCCTCCTCCTCCTCTGCACTGATATATACATAACTAGCTCTAACTAATGTGGAGCAAATGATTTAATAATTTCTTTTGCACTCCAAGAACTTTCAACAAACTGCTCAGAAAAAATAGGGCCAGTGAGCTTCCAGGAAAGAATTTCTTAACTAGAAAAGCACTCAGAGAGTGCAGACCTCCGCCAAGCACAACAGTTCTCCCATATAGCAATTTAAAGATTGCGAAAAAATACGCCTTCTGGATCAGATCCAGATCAGCCTCTGAAATTTGATAGAGGTTTCCATTGTCAATCCCTGAGTGAAATTTGTGTGGGCAATAATTAACAGAGATATTGAGAAACAAAATTTCCGGCCCCATTGAACGCATGTTACGGTCCCAAGCCGGGTTGTAAACCCTTAACCTTAACCTTTCACCTCTGGAGCCCCTGAGCACAACCCGCTACGCCACTTTCAATCCTCTACATAGACACTCAGATCCCCCTCTGTTTCCCCTTCCCATCTGACGAGCAGCCCAGGTGTGGCACTGCACACCTGTACCTATTCAGTCATCATTCAACCAGACTCGTAGCCAGATCTTCCCAGCCATTCGCAGTGCCACCTCCTTGCCTTCGTCGTCCCCTGTATTGTTGGTTTGGCTGCCAACCCTCGAATCCTCCTTTTTACTTCTGAGAGCATTAAACTCTTAAAATTCCAGAACTCCCTTCCTGTCTCCATTGTGGTTGCTTTAGGATTCAAGGAACAACTGAACCTTAAAAGTGCAATGTTATCTAAAATTTGAAAGTGATCCAGAATCCAGGATTTCTTCCGGATCACACCCAAAATAAAATCAGCTCTTCCTTTTCACATTTCTGACAACTCCTGAAAATTTCATCAAAATCCATCTATAACTTTTTGAGTTATCTTGAACATATCCCCCGCGCCAAGACTCACCAAGACGCATAGCCGCGCCAAGACGCACCAAGACGCATAGCTGCGCCAAGACGCATAGCCGCTCCCAGCGGTTCTCCCAGTAGTTCTCTCAGCTCTGCCTGAGCGTGTTTACCAGGAGCGCACTAACTATCTGGGACTTTCAGGTAGCTGATAGGAATTGTTTGTGTAAGAATATTTTTACTTCCGCCAAGGAGGTAATGTTTTGCCGGCGTGTTTTTGCCGGCGTTTGTCTGTCTGTCTGTCTGTGTACAAGATAACTCAAAAATTATGAATGGATTTTGATGAAGTAGCCCTTCAAGCAATCTGTAAATCGCTATATGGGAGAACTGTTTTGCTTGGCGAAGGTCTGCACCCTCCAAGTGCTTTTCTAGTTAAGAAATGCTTTCCTGGAAGCTCACTGCGCCATGACACATTGCTGCTGGGAGCGGTGCTTTTTAAAATACTGCAGAACGGATCATTGGATGAGCATTGAGCCAGAGAAACACGTATGATGACATCTACCTTCTACCACTGAGCGCATCTCGGGTGCTCCGAGCGCAAGGAGAGAGTCAGAGGGATACGACCACAGTACAAGAAACTCCAAAACAGAGTTCAGTGATCTCCTCGTTTCCTCCACAGCAAACATCTGGATGAGATCATGCCACAGCTGTACAGACATCGTTAAGAGAATAATAACGTATGCAAGTAATACAGTGATGCATAATCCAGAGGTAGAGCTGTTTGTGCAGTCCACACGTGACTGGGTGGATTTTGGACGTTCTCTTTTTACGCGCCGACATACCAGTTGCGGTTTCCACAAACTCGGTATCTTGCGGTACCGGTATCTCGCAGATTTAGAATAGAGGGTAGTGGATGGTTAGACCACCCACTACTCTCTATCCTAACCCCACGATCGCAAGATACCGAATTTGTGGAAAGCGCAAGAGACACGCCCATTGCCACGCCTACAATGTGAGTAAGGGAGTTGGCATAATGGGTAGCAGCTTTAGGGAAGATTGCATTAGCGGAAGATTGCATTAGCGGTTGGCAAAGTTTCCTAAATCAGCAATTTGCAGGTAGTGGGGAAGTGGGTAGTGGGTAGCAGGAGGTGTAAGATCCGGCCCTGAGTATGTGAGAATTGTTGGACAGAGTTGTAAATGTCTGATTCAGTAAACTAACAATTCAGGTAATAAATAACCACAATAGCCATGTCATAGTCATGTTCTTTGATTTCTCAAGTGCTTTTAATACAATTCAGCCTGCGTTGTTATGTGAGAAGCTCCATAAGTTCCAGCTGGATTCCTCCACAACCTCCTGGATTTATGGCTACCTCACAAACAGACCACAGTTTGTGAGACTGAAAGATTGTGTGTCTGAGATGGAGGTCAGCAGCATTGGAGCACCACAAGGAACTGTTCTCTCACCATTTCAACTCTTCCAGTCCAACTCTGAGTCCTGTCATCTGCAGAAATACTCTGATGACTCTGCAGTTGTTGGGTGTATCAGCAACGGACAGGAAGCAGAGTACAAAGAACTGATCTGTCAGTTTGTGAAATGGTGTAGTAACAATCATCTCATTTTAAATACCAGCAAAAACTAAGGAGATGATTGTCGACTTCAGGAGGAGCAAGAATCAACACAGCAGTGTTTCTATCCTGGGAAAGGAGGTGGAGGTGGTGGAGGAATACAAGTAACTTGAAGTTCAGCTTGACAACAGACTGGAGTGGAAATGCAACACAGAATACAGCTACAAGAAAGGTCAGAGCAGACTCTACTTTTTAAGAAAGTTGAGATATTTTAATGTCTGCACCAAGATGTTGCACATCTTCTATAGGGCTGTTGTTGAAAGTGCAATCAGCTTTGCAGCCATCTGCTGGGGCAGCAGCATCAGAACCAGAGCATGTGAGCGGAGTGGAGCGGCTATAATTTCCGCTCCTCGCTCACAAAGGTTGTCACCGCTCCGCTCTTCCCTCAAAGTCGCAAAACGCCGCTCCACCCATAACCGCTCAGCGCTCCAGTAACACTGCACCCCGCTCCGCTCCGCTCCGCTCCGCGCTCCGCTCCAAAAATGTTTGCATGCATATAAAATGTACATGTTTACCTGAAGCCTAAGTCGGGCATACACTGTGCGATATTTTAAACCGTTTGAATCAGCCCTATCTCACACTGCACGACTAGATCGCTGAGTTCAAAAGTTCGCAGCCCACGAGTGATGCTCTCACACTGTACGGCCCGATGCTCTGATGCGACTTGACTGCTGACACTATACGTTCATAACGCACCTAAGGGTGCGTTCGAAATGAGCCAGGCCTGCGCAGAATCGATCACCGGCGGTCGGCGCACAATGCAGATAAGAACACGTTTCATGCAACAGGAGGATCACTTTTGTTTTAACTTCAATCAGCGATCGAGGACACTTTATCTAAGAACGTGGTCTGCAAACTAGGTGATCTAACAGGAAGTAAGTGTCTCCTCCTGTATGTGCTGGAAACTGTCCGACGTGACTGCAGCTTTTTGTCTCCACCTCCTGCTGCGGCTGCCTGATCTCGTCTACTCGCCAGGCGAGCCGCAGTTCATCTCAAACGCACCTGCTGCTTCTACTGTGAGATACCTTCACGAGGAGCGACCAGGATTTCAAACAAGTTTGATTTCCTTGCGAGCACACGACTTGTGATCGGGAGCTCGTCGGGAGGTGTTAATCTCTCGTCGTTACCCCACGTATACTGCACGAAGCACGACCCATGATAGGATCCAAAAAATACTCGCACGACTGGAAAATCGGCTCAAAACGAGCCGACAGTCACACAGTGTATGCCCGGCCCGCAGAGCCGACAGCCGTTTTAAAGTCCAAAAAATAGATATTTACTGACAAGAAAAAATAAGAAAATAATTTCACCTAACGGAATTAGCTGGTTTAATACACTTTTGTTTTTTATTAACCTTTCTCGAAACTATTTTTCATTCACTGTTCTCCTCCTATTGTTATACTTGAAGACCATGATATGAGCGGTAACGGAGCGAAACTGGAGCGGGATGACGCCCCGCTCCACCCGAATCATCCTAGAAAAAAAACTCCCGCTCTGCGCTCCTTTCAAAATTCGTCCGCTCCGCTCCTCGCTCGCTCACGCTCCGCTCCGCTCACATGCTCTGATCAGAACCAGAGACCTTAACAGAATCAACAAACTGATCAGGAAAGCTGGATCTGTGCTGGGTGTAACTCTGGAGCCGCTGAAGCTGATTGTACAAAAAAGAAAGCTGCACAAGCTGATGAAGATGATGGAGGACTCTACACACCCTCTCCATGAAGATGATGGAGGACTCTTCACTCCCTCTCCATAAAGATGATGGAGAACTCTACAGACCCTCTCCATGAAGATGATGGAGGACTCTTCACACCCTCTCCATGAAGATGATGGAGGACTCTTCACTCCCTCTCCATGAAGATGATGGAGGACTCTACACACCCTCTCCATGAAGATGATGGAGGACTCTTCACACCCTCTCCATGACACAGTGATCAAACAACAGTGTGTTTAGTGAGAGGCTTCTTCAGGTCCGTTGCAAGACGGAAAGATACAGAAGATCATTCCTGCCAGCAGCCATCAGCCTCCACAACAAGACATAAAACCTACTGCGCCGGCAGTTATACTTCCGAACCAGCAGTGGCACTGTTGCACATTAAGTTCTGTGTTCAATGTTTTACATTTTGGTAGAAAAAGACTGCAAGCTCATACTGAGTGTGACATGGCTGACACTCTTATTGTAAAACAATCCTCATCCACCTGGCTTGTTAACGCACAGAGAGCATTCCTTGTGAGTATGGTGTAATTTAAAGACCAGCAGAATGCTTTAGAGTTTATCATTTTGAAGTATTTATGTTAGGTTAGATTTAGGTTATTTCATGAGTAGATTAAGTTATAATGTACAAATACTGTTTCTGTTTATAGTTTTCACTCTGTCAACAATGTGAAGGATACATCAAAATAAAAGAAGATACACTCCTGGCATCTTGTTGAGGAATTTACCTGTCTGCAAAGCTGTGTTCCTATTACATGCAGTGGGGGAAGAACAGTGAAAAAAGGATCATCTACAGTAACAAGCTGAATGTGACCAGTCACATCATCGGACTTCCACTATGTCTCAGCCATCCGAGAAAGCCTCCTCCATCAGCTCCCACTAAACACAATCTTCAAGAAATCAAGTCAGTCATCAACAAGTATGGCTGCATTGAATGTCCATGCAAAAGCTGAGGCTGATCGTAAAAAAGCAGCATTTGCACAGAAGCAGATCGAAATGAAAGTGAAAGTCACGTTTAGAGGCCACTTTAGAAGCGCTCCAGCAGCAATGTGATGCCGAGGCAGCGATGGCGGAGGTATGAAGGTGTGAGGTGTGAAGCTGCAGCAAGTGAGCTAGAAGAGGAACGTATGAGTCAATGTTTCCCTCAATCGGTTGATCCCATAGAACGCTGTAGCGACTACGTTAACCATCATTTTCTTGTTAAAGACCAAATGATCCCACAGGATACAGCAGGGCCTAATCAGAAAAAGAGAGACGAATCCTTTTGTCACCTTAAGCCAGAGTTTGATACACCTACTGCTGGTTGTAAGCAGCACCGATCAGTGCCCAATTACAAAGATAACTTTGTCCCCTACATGTCTGAAAGTGTCCTGGACTACCAAGCACTACCACGTTCCAGATCTCAGATACATACGCAAGAAAGTGCAAGCATATCTGACATTACCTGGTTACTAGCCAGACGTGAGTTGCTCTCCGGGGGACTCACACGGTTCACTGACAAACCGGGTGACTACTGGGCATGGAATTCCACATTTGAGAATGCCATTAACAGTCTAGTACTAACTGCCAGCGAAGAACTTGACCTACTGACTAAGTGGTTAGGCAGTAAGTCCTCACAACATGCTAAACGCATTAGAGCAGTGCATATAAATGACCCTTTGAATGGATTACATAAAGTGTGGGAGAGACTTCAGCAGTGTTACGGGTCTCCCGAAGCATTAGAAAAGGCAATGCTTGATAGACTTAACCATTTTCCTAAGGTTTCTAATAAGGATCCACAACTATTGTGTGATCTTGGGCATTTACTTTTGGAGATTAATTCAACTAAAAGAGAAGGCTACGTTCCAGGCTTATCTTACCTAGATACAGCACGTGGAATTCATCCAATTGTAGATCAACTTCTATTCCCCTTGCAGGAAAAATGGATGGTACAAGCACCAAAGTACAAGCAGGAGCATTCAGTGTCCTTTCCTCCTCCATTCTCTGAGTTTGTTGGCCTTATCAACAGGGAAGCTGACATGCGAAATGACCCCAGCTTTAGGCCCTCTGTTCCAACCAACATCTCAATTCCTAAGGCAACTAAATACATGGGAAAATATGAAAAGAGAGAATCCATCTCAGTTCACAGAATGGAAGTGACAAACTCTCTGAAACAAGCTTCTGATAAACTGGTTGATGACCCGAACAAAGAGTGCCCCATCCATAAAAAATCCCATGCACTTAAAAAAACGCAGGGCATTCAGAGAAAACCCCTTAGAGGAGCGGAAAGCTTATTTGAAACAAAACAATATCTGTTTTCGATGTTGTGCGTCTTCCATCCATCAAGCAAAGAACTGTAAGGTTGAGATCCAATGCACAGAATGTGGCAGTGACTTACATGTCACCGCTCTTCATGCTGGTCCTGCGCCCTGGGCAACCCAAGTCACTACAGAGTCTGCAGCTGAGAATGGCGGGGAGCAGGAGCCAATGTCGACAATCGCCACTTCTACCTGTACGCAGGTATGGGAAACAAAGACTACAGCTATTCATGCGCCAAGATCTGTCTTGTATCAGTTTACCCCAAAGACAATCAAAACAATAGAGTAAAGGCATACAGTGATCCCTTGCCACTTCGCGGTTTGACTAACGCGGTTTTATTGCTTCGCGGATTTTTTATAGAAATATATTATAATTAAAAAATCAAGAAATAATCGCTGAAATTCTGCAAAAATCCACTCCACAGCAGACGAGAGGCCATAGCTGCCAGCAAAACATCAAACAATGACTCACAGCCTCCTGTAAACAACAAAGAAACGCAGACAGAACTCTAGAATCTGGGCGCTGTTTGGCCGAGACGCATTTACTACATATACTATGCATTTACTGGGCGCATGCACGACGCAGTGACCGGCAGCAGTGGGAAGAATGTCTGTCTTGTCTATCAGCTTTAAGTTTGTTATTTTATGCTTAAACTTTTAAACTCGCTGTGCAATTTGAATTGATCAACCTCACTTTTGTGTGATTAAGAGTGTCATGATTCAGTGACATGGATCTGACTCTGATCCTCTTATTGGCGGTGCTGCGTCCTCATGTCACCTGGGGTTGCTGACAGCTCCATTCAATATTCCAGAGACTATCTGTTAAAATTCTCAAATCTCGAGATCAGCGGCCCACCAGTGGACCTAGTCTTTCCTGACCAAGCACAGGAAAGGCGACAACTTCGTATCTCCATGACGGAAACCGAGGAGGCGAGGCAGGAGAAGCGGCGTACAGGAGCGCATGAGACGGCAACACCTGTTGCGCATCCCCCTCCCTTCAGTTGTCCTGTCCAACGTCTCTCTCCACAATAAAACTGAGGAACTACAGGCTTTTGTTCGCCACCAGCATGTATTCAAAGAAGCCTGCATCCTGGTCTCTGAGACCTGGCTCGGGGAAAAGACGTTGATGGTGATCTAGACGGGTTCGGAGGTCCGCTCTGCACCGACAGAGGGTCTGCAACAACTGGGAAATCATGCGGAGGTGGAGTATGTGTTAACATAAAGGAACGTTGGTGTAAAACTGTTTTACTAAGAGAGAGACTTTGTACCAATTTAAGTTTCTACCATCAGGTTCACTGATGAGACTCCCTTTTGCAAAGACAAACAGATACAAACACTCCTTTGTTCCCTCTGCTGTTGTTCTTTTAAATACCGGGAGGAGAAGATAGCGGGTGAAAAGCCCTCCCTCCTGACTATAGCTTAGGTCTTCATTATGAAAAAATCATTGGTGACTTAGTCTACCAGTGCACAAGCTCAGATGAGAAACCAGGTTATTCAATAGAAGAATGAACCTTCCTTCAAATAATGGAGAAGGAAGTAGGGGTGCTCCGATCGATCGGTGACCTGATCGGATCGGCCGATATGCATATGATCGGGATCGGTCAGAATTGTCATTAAAGCCGATCAAAAGAGCCGATCAAAAACGCTCTATTCTCGTGCGCATACACTGTGTATAGACCTTTTCGGGCCAGCCCCCCGGAAGTACCCGTCCGCCATTGCTGGGTTGTGCTACAGAGCGACACTTTCACCAGCTCGCAGATTAACCAGTGTTTTTCTCTTTCTACAAATAGATATTTTTATAATGTCGAGTCGGTCGAGTGGGAATACATGTTCCGTCATAAACTGTGCCAAGAATGGCGTGAAAATTCAACAATGGAAGAAGAAAGTATGAAATACACAAGCCTTTACTGCACGAAGACTGCCATGTTTGCAGAACAAGAAGTTAGGAAGACGTGGGTGAAAAAATATCAACAGAAAGGACTTTGTTCCAAATGAATACAGCCGGGTGAGTTTTCGTTAACATTCAATCTCGTACTACTCATAGTCTCGCTGAGAGTCCCGGACGATTCTGGTCGAAAGAACAGCAGTATGAGGCTACTGTAGCCCTCGGCACTAGCACAAGCCTATAAATGAATGAATTAATTAATTAATTAATGACTTAGGAGGAATGATAAAATAAATTAAATATAACATTAACACATAGCCTAATTTACCGCTAGCGTTAACGTTACAGTAGCATAATCTTTATGGCTTGTTGCGGCATTATGGCATTCTCAGCTGCAGACTCTGCGTTCCACAGTTTTTAGTGTTTGATTATGGGAATAGATCATGCTATTTCCATAACCAATCATTAAAAACAGCCATAAACTACCTTCATCTGTAACCGGAGGCCACTGCCTAACATCATCAATCCAAGACATGTCTACATTATCCGTAACCGATGCTCCACGCTGCTGTGTTTGGGTTACTTAGGTGGAGCACCGCACACTCCAGTTATGGCGGGGCCACTAGGGGGCGCATGTCCACAATTTTTAAGTCAAAAAGGTCTAAGACAGCAAGAAACAAAGGGAAATATATACAAAAATAATGGAGTTCATATGCCTGGACCACCAGCCGCTGTCTGTCGTGGACGACCTCGGGTTTAAGCGTCTAGTGAATCACTTGGATTCATGTTATGTTCACCAAGGACGTAAATACTTCACTGATGTGTGCCTGCCGGAGTTATACCAGACGGTGTATGGACATGTTAATTCTCTTTTGAAGAGAAAGCCACAGCGGTCAGCTTCACGAGTGACATTTGGAGTTTTTTACCAATTCATGATACTCTCATCTATTTATTTAATGATGCTTGATATACAGTGTTAAAGAATAACTTAAGTATATGAATAATTAATGCTACACTATTAAAAGCAAGGTTCAAGTTCAAATTGACACTGTGTGATCCGTGATCGGTATCGGATCGGCCGATATTGATTTCAGCGATCGGTGATCGGCCCCAAAAACCCTGATCGGAGCACCCCTAGAAGGAAGTCTATCAAGACAGCTCAAATAGTTGGGTCGCTCCGTTGCCCTTCCGTTCACCTAGGCCACGGCTCCCCAACAATCGTCAACAAGCCAAGCAGCTTCTTGCTTCAGTCAGCCGGATGTTAAAGGTGGGGTAGGTGTTCTTTGAAAAAACGGTTCCAGCAATCCAACTCAAGTGAGATTTTGAAAATATACACTCCCTCCCTCCTCCCAAAGGCTCCGCCTCCTCCTCTTCAGCTCACCCCTTGAAACCACGCCTTCACACGATTCACGACTACATGAACTACAGGGAGGGAGGGAGGGGTGGGTGGGAGTGCATTGATATTTGATGGACGTATTAGGCAGCCAATGAAAGTTGAGAAAGATGAGTTTTTCTCTGATTATACCCTCTAGACCGGACCAAAACGTTTCGTTTTTTTTGCAAACATTTTATTTCAGTGGGTGCAATGGGAATGTGAAAAAGTTTTCAGGCAATATTGTAAAAAGTGCTGCAAAAAAAGAACACCTACCCCACCTTTAAAGAAAAGACCTGAGATGAGAAAGGATTTCAAAGACTTTATGCAGAAAATATTTGATAATGGCCATGCAGAGCTAGTGCCCCCTCTCAGGGATCAAGAGGAGTACTGGTATCTGCCCTTTTTTGGAGTGTACCACCCACGTAAGCCAGACCAGATATGGGTAGTCTTTGATTCAAGTGCACTTCACAGTGGAGTGTCACTAAATGACATTCTTTTTTCAGGCCCAAATCTGAACAACAGCCTACTAGGAGTCCTGATACGGTTTAGAGAAGAGGAAGTGGCAGTTATAGCGGATATTAAGCAGATGTTCCATTGCTTCTTGGTGAGGAAAGACCACCGCAACTTTTTACGTTTCCTCTGGTATGAGAACAACGACATGGACTGCCCTGTGGTGGAATATCGTATGTCAGTTCATGTTTTCGGAAACAGCCCGTCACCAGCTGTGGCAATATGTGGGTTCAGATAGGCTTCCAGAGAAAATGGTGACACCACCACAAAACATCTTGTGGAGCGACACTTCTATGTCAATGATGGACTTTCCTCTTTTCCATCCGACACTGAAGCCATCAGTGTTCTCAAGAAAGCTCAAAAAAACCCTAGCCTCTTACAATCTGCGATTGCACAAGATAGCATCCAACCACGTAAATGTCATGATGGCATTTCCTAAAGAGGACCTCGCATCAGGTTTGAAGGACCTAGATCTTAGTGCAGACACTCCACCAATGCAGAGAAGTCTAGGCATAAGCTGGGATGTTGCCTCAGACGAGTTTACCTTTCAATATCAATCACTGAGAAACCCTTCACTCGCAGAGAAGTTTTATCAACCATAAATAGTCTTTATGACCCACTTGGCTTTGCAGCTCCAGTTAGCATCCAAGGCAGAGCATTGCTTCGGCAGCTATCGATGGAAGCGTGTGATTGGGATGAGCCCTTGCCTGATAAGCTGTTCAAAGAGTGGCATGAGTGGAGGACTTCATTAAAACATCTTGAAAATGTGAGGATTCCAAGAATGTACACCTCCGTCTCCCTAAGTGTTGCAGCAAAGAGAGAACTTTGCATCTTCTGTGATGCTTCTACCCTGGGGCGCCGAAAAGGGGGGGTAAAGGATACGGATTATAGGGGCCCATGATTGAGGGGGGCCCAGAGAGGCCCCTAATGATGATCAAAAATAGCATCAACAAATTTCGCCGCTGTGTTGGGGGGCCCGGTAAAGATTCTTTTCATGGGGCCCAAAATCCCTAGCGGCGCCCCTGCTTCTACCCAAGCCATTGCAGCTGCAGCATACATCAAGACCACAGGTTCAGAAGGCAAGTGTGAACTTGGGTTTGTGTTTGGTAAAGCTAAACTTGCCCCACAACAAGAACTGACAATCCCGAGACTCGAACTCTGCGCAGCTGTCCTGGTGGTGGAAATTGCAGACATGGTTATGGAAGAAGCAGACATTTCCTTTCATTCTGTGAGATTCTTCACGGACAGCAAGGTGGTCCTTGGGTACATCCGAAACGAGTCCAGAAGGTTCTACGTCTACGTAGGCAACTGAGTACAGAGAATTCGGAAGTCGTCCCTTCCTGAACAATGGAGTTACGTCCCCACAATCAAGAATCCAGCTGATGGTGGGTCAAGGTCAATTCCAGCAAACACCTTAATGTAAAGCAGCTGGTTAAGAGGACCAGACTTCCTGTTGAGGCAAGACTGCAGTGAAGTAGAGACAGTTTCATCCTATGAACTTGTTGACCCAGAGTTTGACCCAGAGGTTCGCCCTTTGGTGATATCTCATGCAACTGAAGTCACAGAGACAGCTCTGAATCCAAAACGATTTGAGCATTTCTCGTCTTGGAGATCGCTGTTTAGAACAATAGCAAGGTTGGTTCACATTGCAGAGTCCTTCAAAGGAGAGCAATGTGAAACCAGTTGTCAAGGCTGGCACATGTGCAAATGTCTGAAACCCAAAGATTTCAACAAGGCCAAAGCTGTTATCATACACTGTCTTCAGCATCAGTCTTATCCTGAAACCTTCACCTGCTTGGAAGCTGGTAAGGAAACTGCCGAACACAACCAGCTCAGAAACTTGTCTCCTTACATCAATGATGTCGGGTGTCTCAGAGTTGGGGGTTGGTTCTCACATGCCAGCATCGATAGCAACGAAAGGAACCCACTCATTATCCCTGGCCGTCACTATGTAACAACCCTGATCATACGTCATTACCATCTACAAGTACAGCATCAAGGTCATCACTTTACAGAAGGTGCTGTAAGGTCAGCTGGTCTGTGGATAATTGGTGGCAAGCGATGCATCAGTTCCATCATTTATAACTACGTAATCTGTTGCAAATTACACACCTGGCATCTTGTTGAGGAGTTTACCTGTCTGCAAAGCTGTGTTCCTATTACATGCAGTGGGGGCAGAACACCTACTGTTATTATTATCAATTAATATTATTATTATTGCTGTAATAATATTATTATTGCTGTCATTTATCTATTGTTGGAAGAAAAAAAAAGAGAAGAAGAACCCTTGCGACAGTGTTGAATTTCCCTTTCTGGGATGAATAAAGTATTTTTCATTTTTCATTTTTCATTTCATTTTCATTTCAATCAGGAATAAACATATCTCCTGTGTGTTTAAAGCTAATTATGAAGGCATATATTTTAAAATTGGTCATCATGGTGGTACTCAGAGAGCTGAACAGTTTCTTAGGTGGTACGCGGTATTGAAAGTTTGAGAAACACTGGCCTATGGTTTTCAGGGGTCCAACTGACACCAAAGCACGCTTTTTATAGAAGAGTTAATTCGGGAGGATGGGCCGTCTGTGCACATCCACATGTGACCAGGTGGGCGCACAGTGATGCCTTTTGGATGCGCTGTTGTACGTGCCGACATGCGTGTTGTGATCGCAAGATACCAAGTTTTTTAGAAAGGGCAAAAGACACGCCCATTGCAACACCTACAATGTGAGTAAGGAAGTCGGCATAATGGGTAGCGGCTTTAGCGAGCAGAAGATTGCATTAGGCAGTTAGCAGAGGTTCCTATACCCGCAATTTGCAGGTAGCGGCTAGTGTTAACGGGTAAGGGGCCTGTAGGTACCAGATTGGGGCCTATATCTCTCGGCTGGCCTGGGAATGCCTCTGTTTTCTCCCAGAGGAGCTGGTGGAAGCAGCTGGGGGGAGGAAGGTCTGGGCCTCTCTGCTGAAGCTGCTGCCCCCGTGACCCGACTCCGGACAAAGCTGAAGATATTGGATGAATGTATGGATGTGATTCCCACAACCTTGTGAGTGGATAGCTCCTGCTTTTCAACTCCACTTACACAACCCTAACGCTCCAAGAAGTGTTACAGTATGTATGGATGGAGACGCTCACATGAAAAAGTCACACATAACACTGATTATGCACAAAGACCCCAAGAATATTTGTTAAGTTAAGATTTATGGAACTTATTTCAGACACTATTAGAGAAGTTAATAATAAAAACTAGAGTTAGTTTACCTGAGCTGTGAGATATGAGGCAGACACTGTAGAAAATTTCTCACTTCACTGTCTTTATCTTTCCAGTTTATCAGCTTCACATGTTTCTTCTCTGATTGGAGTTTCAGCACTTCCAGGAGGACGGAGGTCTTTCTCTCTGAGAGGTCTATGATCCAGACTGGAGGAGCTGACTGGAAGATTGACTGTAATGATGGAAGGACTCTCAGACCTGTTGAGGTCTCATATTTCATCACTTTGGAACAGAGATCTAAAAGCAGATCACACTGATGCTTCTTTTTGTCATCTCCATTGTTCCAAAGTGATGGAAGGACTCTCAGACCTGTTGAGGTCTCATATTCCATCACTTTGGAACAGAGATCTAAAATGAAATCACGCTGATGCTTCTTTTTGTCATCTCCATTGTTCCCGGTGAAAATAAGCATTTCTTCTCTTAACACTGACGATAACAACTCCAGGATCTTTTCTCCTGTCTCCAGTTGTATCTCTGCTGCTGCACAGAACAGGTTCACCAGAAACATGATTTCTGGATGAGGTCCCAAACACGGAGGATCCACCCTGGAACAAGAAGGAAACATTTTTGACATGATTCATACATTAATCAGAACAGGAATCAGAATCAGAATTGCTTTTACTGTCATTGAGCCAGCGTCCCAGCACAACAAAATTACATTTCCAGTACGTCGTCCAAGAAAAACACACAGAAACAAACAACATATAGGACATGGGTCGATGGGGCCTGGGACTGCAGCCATGTAGTGGCACTGCCTATTTATTAGAAGGAAATGAGACAACTATATATACAGTTAACAACAGCTACTTATGAAGATGCGTAGATCTGAAATACAAATACTCTTTTGAATTATGTTCCAGTTTAAATGGTGCATTCCTAATTTTGATACAGAAGGTTTCAGGAGGTTCTTGGTTATTTCCAAAATCACTTACTCTTACTTAGTCCTTATTTGACATGAATAAGGACTGATTTTACCAAACGTCTGGTCCAGAATCAATGATGAAAACAACTGTAAGTCTTTAATACCAGCAGGTAGGTACACAGATGTTCATGGGACCCTAGCTTCACACAGATATACCTAAGATCCTAACAGAGCCGGAGGGTTTCTGTCTTCTTCACTTCAGACGGGGAACCTTCAGGTAAGAGGTGGAGCTACCTGTGTGTTTGTGAGTGACAGCTGGTTCACTAACTACATGGTGAAAGAAACTGAATGTAACTCCAACACTGAAGTGCTGTTTCTTTCCCTCAGACCCTGTTGTCTCTCAGGGGAGTTTGGAAACAGCTCCTGTGGTCATTTTGAGTGATTTAATCACTGTAAACTTGAACTGTCCATTCAAATTCAAATTCAAATTAAAAAATACTTTATTAATCCCCCACGGGGAAAATTCAAGTTTCTTGTTTCCTGGATTGAAACAGTTTGTCAAAGATCATATTTGAGATAATAGAGATGTAAACTATCATTTAGGATTTAGGATTTAACATTGTAATTTTAGTTAATGATATTTGCTCAGGCAGCACAGTGTCTTGGTGGTCAGCACTGTTGCCTCACAGCAAGAAGGTTCCTGGTTCCTGGGCCTTTCTGTGTGGAGTTTGTGCATTCTCCCTGTGGTTCTGTGGGTTTCCTCCAGTTACTCGGGCTTCCTCCCACAGTCCAAAGACATGCTGTTGAGAAATTGTCCGCTAGTTGAACTTGTGATAAGTAGTTTCAGGGAAAAGGGTAATTAGCTGAATATGGGGAAATGTTTGTTGCCTTGGAATGTTCTAGGTCATCTTGTCCTAGAGATAACCTAGCCAGGAACAGCCTGACCAAATAGGCTCCAGTGTGTCTGGCCAGAAAGGATGTGATATGACATAGTTATGGAATATGTTGTTTTCATTTGCCTATATATTTGCCTGACTTCAATAAACGGGGCTCTTTTTCATTCTCTAAGCTTGTCTGAATTCTTTGATACAATTCTTTGATACACAACCCGTCACCAACTCCTCGGAAACATTGAACTCACAAAGGGGTAAGAATGGGGAATGGCAGGTTCAGTTGGCTAATGATTGGAAAGTCTGATGTAGTAACACTAGACGGAAGTGTTACTGTGGCCGAGCCCAACATTCCTGTAGCACCCAATGAGCCTGACATTCCCGCTATACCTAATGTGCCAGACATTCCTGATGATCTTGATGATTCTGATAATTAGAAGAATCAGAATCAGAATCAGAATCAGATTTATTATCGTCACTGAGCCAGCGTCCCAACACAGTGAAATTTGTCTTCCCAGCACACCGTCCAAGAGAAACATACAGAAACAACAACAATATATGGACAAGAGTCAATGGGGCAGCAGCCATAAACGGCGCTTCTACCCTTACCAGAGAGCAGTACACTCAAGCACTCCACAAGCACCCACAAGTGCCCATAGATGCCCAAGTACACCACCCTCCGGCCAGGGCACTTTTAGCAGAAGAAAATATGATCACATAGGTGATGGGGGGGAAGGATAAAAAAAAGGTGTCTCACACAACATGTCCTTGATCAGAGGCACATGTTGTGGGATTCACAAAAAAAACCTCAACACAAGCATAACAAACGTATTACTAAGACATCAGATGGGTCTGGAAAAGTGTCCCAGCCAAGCGGCCCGTGCACGCGCAGCCGGTGGCGCACAGCGCAATCAGTCCGCTCCACGTGGGGGGAGTACACCAGGATCCAGCGAGGACGTTGAGACTCGGAGAAAGAATATGGAGGGAGTGGGGGGGGGGCGGGGGGGGGTGGGGGGGGGTGCAGAGCCTTCTTCGGATAAGACCTTGGAGAGTTCTTTCAATTCGGCCTTGAAGGACGGTCGGGGGAGCCAGATTCAGATAAGAGAGATTGTTTTCGGTCAGGCTGACAATGAATATTTGCCTGCCTTGAGTCCTTTGCTGGTTTCCTCTCGTGGGAATCATCCAAAAGTCCGAATTATTCATGTCAGTTCTCCCTGAACTGTGCATGTAGTTTTCCCAGGTTGTTATCAATTTTCCCTATAAGTTCATGCATCATCAGCTGTCGGTGACTGACGCCTTGAATCACATCCAGTTTCCAATTCATCTCGTCTATCTTAACAGTCTCGGCACTCACAGCACGGCTCACAGCCATGCACACGGACAAGAGGTCCGGAATAACAGCATCCGTGCACTTATTTTTCCGATACATCAGGTATCCGCCAACTCCAAACAGCAGGAATCCCATGATCATAAATCCAAATATGTAAACATCTTCAGCGTCCTCGATGAACAGAGGAGCCTGGCAGTTCAATTTCGACCATGAATCCTGAACGTACCTGGCTGCGTGTGTTCCATCCAGACACGAAGGCTCTCCTCTTCCCTCCCTCTTCGTCGAGAAAATTTAATCAATTGCGTTGAGGGACCAGCTGACCAAATCCATGGTTAGAGATTTAGATATTCAGATATTATCTATATGAGGCTCCAAAAACACGCAGACAGGACAAAGAGCAGCGAGGATTAGATAGAGGGAGAGGAGTTCACAGAAAAGTGTCCGCCTTCGCTGGAGAGCAGGAAGTGAATTATTCAGATTCAGAGTTATTATTTGGACTTAGTATTATGAAGATGACATTCATTTTTGCAGAACCAATCAAACCAACGGGTACGCCCCCTAGACGTTTTAGACATGGAGAGGAAGATAGGTGGGAAATAGCAAGAGAAAATAGTTGGTATAAATGGGTGTGGTACTCAAGTAGAGAAATGACTAACGAAGAATGTATAGTATGTACTAAGGCGCTAACTGAAATTCTGGTAGTAGTTCCAGAAAGACATAGTTTCAGAACATGTGCAGAAGAACAACGAAAAGAATGCAGGAAGAAAGGATATATTCCTTTTAATGTTCCTACTACTGAGGCATTAAACCGCCCGGCCCCAGCTGGTCCACCTGCTGCACGTTATGGCCATTGTCTCGATCGTCCTAATATAAAGCTTTTTTCCTTACCAATGTGCTCTATTCAGTGCAGGTTGATTTATGGATCACAGAGAGTGCATAATCTGATTAGTCCTTTGCCTGTCTGAGTGAAAAAATGGTGCACTGAATTTGGCCTGACCACAGATTTAGGGGTTCCCCTGACAGATTACAAAATAGATTGCACTGCAGAGCATGAATGGTTTGCAAGTAGTGGATTTCTATCTCAAGTATGTGGGGCTAATATAGGAAACACTACTGTCAATTGTAACTTGGGTATTGGCATGGTTTCCTCATGCAAATATGACACCAATATTTGTTACTAGTCCAGTGTGGTATGAAAATCCAGGTCCAAATGATCAATCATGTGAGAACATAACAATGACGGTTCTGATTAACCAGTTTCTGTCTGAACAGACTACAGCAGTGGCTGACAGTTACTGGGTGTGTGGGAGAGATGCTCTGCGAAATACTCTGCCACCACGGTGGATTGGGTTGTGCACTTTGGTGAGAATGAAAATTCCGGTCCAGGTAGTATATAAGGGGGTCAGTGAATTGCTTAATAATGTAAATACTCGAAAACAACAAACAAAACAAGTCTAGGAATGGAACCAGAGTTAAGAGATCTTATGTGCCAGATCCACATGTTTACCTTGACACTATAGGGCAGCCTCGGGCTATCCCAGAGGAGTTCAAAGCTAGGAATGAGATACGATCAGGAATAGAATCAATATTTCTTTGGGTTACTCCAAACAAAAACACTGAATGGCTGAATACTATTGATTATAATCAGCAGAGGTTTATTAACTACACGATCAAGGCCCTAAAAGAATTAGGAAGGCAGCTGCACGAGACTACCAGGATGACTATCAAAATCGCCAAGCGTTAGATTGGTTGCTAGCCGAAAAGGGGGGTAAAAAATGCTGTACATACATACCTCTAACCAGGGCTGCAGACTGTACTTTCAACAAAGCAATGGTTAAATTCAGTGCACTAAGGGCCTGATTTACTAAAGGTTTGCGTGCGTAAAAACGTGTGCAAACTTGACACCACCCGCAAACCAATGTGCAATCTGATCTACTAACAGCGTGCAAAGAGGACTGCGCCTCTCAAATGAGAAAAATAGCACACGCTGTTCATTTAGTACTTTTGCCCTGATGAATAAACAATATGGGGCGTACCCGCCAGAAAGCGCTAAATACTGGGAGGGGAAAATGCAAATAGGGCCATTTACCACACGCAATGAGATTTACCAACCCTGAAAGTAATTGCGGGGATTGTGATTGCATCTGTATTTAGTACGTTCGAAAGGAAGGTGCTATCTGCCCAGCATTACGCACCGATGGCTGCTGTTATCGTGGCAAGGAGGCGACATCGCCAAAATCAAAGAATACGCAGAGAGAGTCTTTCGGACTCCTGTAAATTTGTTTGCACATGCAAAAGGAGAAATATTTTATTTGAATGTTAAATCGAGTATTATTCAGCAAAAGGTTGCCACAGGAGGCACCAGGGTTTCCGTTGTCTGGTAATTGCCGGACTTCGTCTGGTAAAATATGCGGGAGTCCGGGATTTTATAATCTCTCCGGTCAAAATGTCCGGTGAAAATACTCCTCCCAAGCACAATTTCAGTTGTAATAAAATGGGTTATTTCCACATCATTTTATGAAAAACGCCTCGGGATTCTCCCAGAGGAGCTGGTGGAAGTGGCCGGGGGGAGGGAGGTCTGGACCTCTCTGCTGAAGCTGCTGGCATCGCGACCCGACTTCGGTTCCATCCATCCATCCATTAGCGGAAGCTAATGGATGGATGGATGGATGGATGGATGGATGGATTTTATGAAAAAACATATACTTTTTTTACGAATGAGTAGTGTGTGAGGACGAGTCGGCTCCAGCCACAGCTCCACTCATTGATGCCACAGCTGCGCGCAGAGACGCATCTCCGTAATGACAGCGCTCCGCGGTTATGGAGGCTTTTTATTTTATTTTATTAAAGGCTACTTTTTCTTTAGTTCTTTGCCTTATATCTTGCCACCTTCTTTTAACCTCATCTGCCGTTCTTTTTGTCTTACCAACTGCATTTATTCTATCGCAGATTTTCTCCCATATTGCGTTTCTTTTGGTAATGTTTAAATTTCTTTGCTGTAGTTCATGAATGTGTATTTGCCTCTTCCACTAATATCTCTAACTCCAACTCGTCAAATTTCATTTTGCGCTTGCATCTATCCTGCTTTCCATCCATGCTCTCCATGGCGCAAACCGTAAGACACGCAACACCTCATTTAAATACTGCGGTTTGCACCCGTTATCAATTGCGCGAGCATTCTTAGTTGATCACCCGCAAAACACACAACAACAGCACGCGCAAACTTTTTCAGTGCACACGCAATTTAGTACTCTTTATTTAGGATCTTAGTAAATCAGGCCCTAAGTGAGGAATTAGCTGAAAATCAGGAGGTTCCGGGTATTCGTTTGACTGGTTTTGAAATCTGGGAATTTGGGGTGCTAACTTGGTAAATATGGGTATCACGGTCATTGCGGTGCTTGTAATAATCTGTCTGTTACTCTGTTGTGTTGTGCCTGTGTTAAAGAAAAGTGGTAGAGGACTTTTGCCCTGCAAATAACTGAACTGGTGGCTGCGCATGAGGCAGGGTCTCAGCTGGCGCAATTGGTGGTTGAACAGCTGGATCTTTTTCCCTTGCTGGATGATTTCAATGGAATGACTAGAATCTCTGATGACTCAGAGTGCGAAATATGACTGTGACTGTGATGCTGATGGGAAATGAAATCTAATTTCAGTGGGATACTGCCATGGACGTTCGTGTGCTGGGACCTCGGTGGGTGCAGTAGGCAGTTGCAAAGGCCACTCTGTGGACAGGATGGACTGTGAAGGACAGTGGTCTCATTATCACTTCAGTATGATGTAATCAAGGTAATGTAATCGATGTGTGTATTCATTTACTTGTTTTCCCGGGAGTGTTCATGGCTATATTAAGTGAATGTGCACATATAAATGTGCGTATATGATGGTATATGAAATATGATATATAATGATGTATAAGATATGATGTTCGATGGAATGGGGACTAAAGCTAAGCTAGAGAATAGTCAGGAGAGGTAGAATGGACTCTGTAGAGAGACTCCGTTCTGGTGGTACCAACAAGGGACGTGATGGGTCTGGATGAGAGTGCCAGTCGTGGGGCGCGGATGAGAGGAGTGAGGCTGGGTGCCGTGGGTCAGAGGACGGTGTTCATGCCTGAGAGGGTCCCAGCAAGCATGCAGTCCATGCCTGTGCCAGGAACCGATGGCAGAGGAATTGCTAGACAAGGACGACCGCCAGGACGTCGCCGTGGAGAAAAGAGGGCATTCCGGGTCGCCGATGCGTTGTGGTCGGTGGTTGAACTTCCAAGTAGCAAGTAACACTGTTCTGATGGAGGCACAATAATCCTCTGGGCGGTGGTATGAGTTGATGGTCTCGTATTGAAGACTCTGCACTGTTTTTTAATACTTGCATGAACACTGTAGCTCATGATCATCATCGTAATCACCTTATATGATAGACATGACTCTATATCGATGCACAAGGAAGAAGTGGACAATATGGACAATTTTTGTTGTGATGACTATTGATTGTATGAAGGATACCCGAAGTTATGGAATGTGGTGTTTTCGTGCGCCTATATATTTGCCTGACTTCAATAAATGGGGCTCTTTTTCATTCTCTAAGCTTGTCTGAGTTTTTTGATACACAACAATGCATGTTAGGTTAACTGGTGGTTCTAAATTGCCTGTAGGAGTGATTGTGAGTGTGAGTGGTTGTTTGTCTAAATGTGGCCCTGCAATGGACTGGCTAACCTGTCCAGGATGTACTCCTGCTTTTCGCCCAAAGAGAGCTGGGCCAGTAGATCCCCATGATCCTGCATAGGATTAAGCGGGTATAGATGATGGCTGGACGAATATTTGCTCAGGGGTCATGCACTGCATCTCTATAAAGTCCCTAGAGACAACTTGCATTGTAATAGAAGCTATGTACATAAAATTTAATTTAACTGAATTAAAACTTAAACTTCAGTCATATCTTCTCAGGTTCAGGAGTGTGTTCATGGGGATTTTTGACCATACTTTCAGAAGAACATTTGTGAGGCAAAACACTGATGTTGGACCAGAAGGTCTGGTTCTCAGTCTCTGCTCTAATTCCTCCCAAAGGTCTTTAATCAGGTTGAGGTCAGGACTTTGTGCAGACCAGTTAAGTTCTTCCACACCAAACTTCTCATCCAAGTCTTTATGGACTGTCACAGGAGAGGGGGTGTAAAAGAAGGCCCCAACGTGCAGGAGGTTCGAGAAACAAAAATAGTCTTTATTAATAAAAATGCAAACTTAATCCAAAAACCAGGGTGATGAGCAGGTAGACATGCAGGGGGTAGACACTAGGTAGCAAACAGAAAGGGAGTGACAGGACTTATAAACACAGAGGAACAAACGAGGGGCAGGTGGGAATAATCAGGGGAGCAAGGGGGAAGAAAAAAAGCCTAACGCCACAAAGAAACCCTCTCCAAAAAAAAAAACCCAACTTAAAAAAAAAAAAAACGGGGAGCAGAGCAGTGAGGACTGAGGGGCCAGAAGGCAGGAACCATAAAAACCCCAACAGAAAAAAAAAGTCACTAGGTCCGAAGGCCATAAGGCAGACATCCGGGGGGGGGAAGCCTCTGCACCGGAGGGAGGACGGAAACAGTCCAGGGGGGCGGCCGCAGCACTGGACAGGGAGCCGGGGACTGGTGAGGTGGATGGCTGCAGCGCCCGCAAGGGCGAGGACTTCAGAGACTGTCCGGCAGAGAGTGAGGCGGCTGCAGCTCCTGCTGCAGTGGCTCAGGCAGAGTCTCCGATGGTGGCGTCGGCGACGAAGACTCGGATGGCTGCAGCTCCTGCTGCAGCGGCAAGGGTGGAGCTTCAGTGACAGAGTCTTGACTGGCAGCGGTGACGGATGAGACTCCGGCAGTGACTGAAGCCGAGGCTGTTCCGGCTCCGGAGAGGACTGAGGCAGAGACTGAGGCCGAGACGAGGACCGTTACCAGTACCAAGGCTCCTTGAGCCCTACATCGCCCGAGACCACCTCGGAGACGAGAGAGGGTGAGTGTGCATCGACCACCTCAGAATCATGGGAGTGCGTGTCGACCGCCTTGGACACCGGGGAGAATGCGTCAACCGCCTCAGACACTGGGGAGAGCGCATCAACTGCCTCGGACACGGAGTTAAAGGCTGCCAGTTCCTCCCTCAGTCTATTAAGGTGTTTATACACCGCCGAGAAAATCATCATAACGTGTAGCAGGTGGATCAGCTGGGGCCGGGCGATTCAATGCCTCAGGAGCAGGTCGTACACGCAAATCTACCGCCTCATGTCAGTGGACTCCTGGGACCAAGCTCCCAGGCAAGTGTCCAGGGCTTCCATAGAGCCTGGGTCAGGAGCCGAAGGGGGGAAATCCTCCCGGACGCCCACAGGTGGGAGCTGGGGTCGGAGCGTCCTGCCGGACTGCGGTGGCAACAGGAGCCCCCCACGGACTGGCAGCCCGTGGGGTCGCCCCAGACCGCGTGCCTGCCTCGCTGAGCGCCTGCCTCGCCTCCTCTGAGCTGCCCTCTCCGTCGCCTCGGAGGCCAGCTCTGCCAAATACTGAGCTGGGCCAACCCCTGAGCCCCAGCCAGCCTGCTGGAGGCTCTTGGGACCTCCCAGGGCCTGTCGGGTGCCCCAAAAGGTAGGGAGTCTTCCTGCTGGGTCCATTTTCTGGCTGTCCATTCTGTCATGAGTGGTGGGGAGTGTAAAAGAAGGATCCAGGAGGTTCAAAAAACAAAAATGGTCTTTATTAAACAAAAATACAAAAATTCAACTGAAGTTGAATCCAAAAACCAAGGTGACAAGCAGGATGATGAGCAACGAGACATGCAGAGGGTAGAGACGTCAATGGACAGCTAACAGGGGACTTATAAACACAGAGGAACGAACGAGGGGCAGGTGTGAACAATCAGGATGACAAGGGGGAGGAAGAAAAGCTGAACACCACGAAGACAAGACAGACCTTCAAAGTAAAACAGTAACCGCAAGAGACATGGAGAGACGCCAACTTGACAAAACATATAGAATATCTGTCATGCCTGACCTGGGCCATGACAATGGACCTTGCTTTGTGCACTGGTGCACAGTCATGTTGGAAGAAGAAGGGTCCAGCTCCAAACTGTTCCCACAATGTTGGGAGCATGGAATTGTCCAAAATGTCTTGGTCTGCTGAAGCATTCAGAGTTCCTTTCACTGGAACTAAGGGGCCAACCCCAGTTCCTGAAAAACAACCCCACATCATAATCCTCCCTCCACCAAACTTTACACTTGGATCGATGCAGTCAGACAAGTACCGTTCTCCTGGAAACCACCAAACCCAGAGTCATCCAGAGAACTCCAGAGAACATGTCTCCACTCCTCAAGAGTCCACCGACAGTGTGCTTTACACCAGTGCATCTGATGCTTTCACTTGGTGATGTTATGCTTGGATGCAGCTGCTCCACCATGGAAACACATTCCATACAGCTCTCCATGCACTGTTTTAAAGCTAATCTGAAGGCCACATGAAGTTTGGAGGTCAGTAGTTACTCACTGCAAAACATTGGCGACCTCTGTGCACGATGTGCCTCAAGATCCACAGACCCTGCTCTGTGACTTTACGTGGCCTACCTCTAGGTCACTGAGTTGCTGTTGTTTCCAGTCACTTCCACTTTGTTATAAAACCACTGACAGTTGACTGTGGAATATTTAGCAGTGAGATTTCACAACTGGACTTATTTCACTGGTAGCTTATCAAGGTACAACACTGGAATTCACTGAGCTCCTGAGAGAGACCCATTCTTTCACAAATGTTTGTATAGGTCTGCGTGCTGACATGCTTGATTTTATACACCTGTGACCACAGAAGTGATTGGAACATCAGCACTCAATAATTTGGTTGGGTGAGTGAATACCTGTGGCAAAATAGTGGAAAATATACAATTATATAACACAATCTTTTATATTAAGTCAATTACAGAGAAAAACACTTGCCTACCTGAGCTGTGAGATATAGGGCAGACATTGAAGGAAACCTCTGAATTCACTGTGTTCATGTGAGAAGCCCGTCAGCTTCACTTGTTTCTTCTTTGACTGTCGTTTCAACACTTCCAGGAGGATGGAGGTCTTTCTCTCTGAGAGGTCAACAGAGCAGACTTTTGGAGTTGACTGGAAAACTGGAAGTAGTGATGGAAGGACACTAAGGCCTGTTTTTGTCTCATACTCTTTCATTTGGGAGTAGAGCTCTAATAGGAAATTGCACTGGTATTCTTTGTCATCAGTCATGTGTGCGGCAGTGAAAAGAAAGATTTTTTCTGTCAGTTTTGATGATAACATCTCCAGGACTTTCTCTCCTGTCTGCTGTTCCCTCTCTGCTGCTGCACAGAACAGGTTCATCAAGAACCTGGTTTCTTCACAAAGATCAGCCCTCTTTGGAATAAAACTGTAAAAAGAATCAAATATATTTTTTTTATTAATGGCTGAAACATTATAAATTTACTAGACTGTTAAGATCTAGACCAAAGATAGAATTGAGTCCCATCATTGAACATGATGCAGTGTTGTTTGATCATCACATTGTAATATCACTCAAAAAGAAGACCAGATGGACGCTCTGCTATCCTCTTAAAATACTGTGCATTATTAATTAATATGAACAATTCGTGTGTGCCTTTTTTTATTTCTGTGGTTTTCTATCCTTGTTAAATTATTGTAATATAATTGCATTTGGACAGGAAAATATAATCCCAAAGGGGACAATAAAATATATCTAATGTACCTCCTGCCTGAATCACATCTTGGAGGGGATGAGGGACATTGGGTCCAAATGGACCATCTTTCACGCTTCCATTGCCAGACCAATCACCAGACCTATGGCCACACGGTTGTCAGGGACTATTGTTGAAATAGTCAAACCTGGTGAATCAACCAAGCAGACTACAGCCTCTGCACTTGTTGAGACTAAAACTTGGGTGTGGGAAGAGTTCAGTGAAGCCATGAAAAGTGGCTTCTGACTGGCTCCAAGAAGAATCAAGAAAACCTTCAGGCAGGGAAGCTAAGTGTTTTACCAACACTGTGTACAGTGAAGGTGGGGTTCTAGACATTGTCAGGCTGTTGATGTAATACCTGAAGATCTTCTCAATCACACCAACACATCCTTGACATAGAAAGCTGAGTCTGTTGTTGGGCTCAACCATTACCAGGACTGAGTTTGTAGAGGTTGTTCACCATCTCTATGGCGGAGGCCTGAAGGGACAGATGAGGTCTATCAAGAGTCCCTCAAGGCTCTGGAACGGTGTGAGGCTGTCTTGGTCGACACACCTCAGTGCAGCCAAGGGGAGGAAGATGTCTGATTTGGTGGCTCCCGATTTCCATCTCTGCATTTTGCAGATGGTCCTGTTGGCATGAATGACCAACACCTCCAAATCTAGGACCACGGTTTTCAGTCACAAAAAGGATTCAATGCTATCTTTTGGATGGAAGAGAGAGGTGCAGCCCAAGGTATCTCAGGGTCTTGGTCTTAAATGGGGGATGTCTCAGAGTTCCTCCATCATTAGAGTGGGAGGTTGACAGGTTGATTGGTGCAGCATCTGTAGTAATGTAGAGTCTGTTCTAGTATGTTGGGATGAAGAGAGAGAGAGCTGAGCCAAAAGACAGGGCTTTCTGTTAACTGGTCGATCTACATTCTTAGCCTCACCTATGGTCACCAACTGTTGGTAGTCACCAAAAGAATGAGATGGAGATACAAGCAGCTGAAACGAGTTCCCTCAGCAGAGTGGCTGGACTCTTCCTCAGAGACAGGGTGAAAAGTTGAGTCATCCAGAAGGAATTCAAGACCAGCCAGATGAGGTGGATCAGGCATCTGCTCAGGATGCAATGTCTGGATGGCAGGTCTAAGTTGGAGAAGACTCCAGAGGCAGATCCAGGACACACTGGAGAGATTATATCTCTCAGTTAAATGTCTTAGCTGTTCCCTGGAACAACTGGAGGAGATGGTCACCAGAGGAGATCTGGACCTCTCCTCAGGCTGTTCCTCTGGCAACCTAAACCGCAGATAAGTTGATGGATGGATGGATGAATTTATTAGGAGATTTCTGTTTAGTGTGATATTAATACAGTAGTGTTGCTTTCACTGAGCAACACTGTTCACATCTGATAATTCTCAAAACCTAGAATAAAATCTGAACCAACACATATGCTGTTGTAGACTCTCAGATATCCAGGTCAGAGTAACTGTCAAAGGTTTTGATCAAGGAAGAAGATACAAAGGGCAAAGAAGAACTCAGTTGTCTTGATTAAAACCACTGAGAACTTAAACAACACAAATGTAAAGACTGTTTCTTCTACCATCAAATCAGAGAAGTTATAGTTTACCTGAGCCGTGAGATATGAGGCAGACACTGGAGAAAACTCCTCACTTCACTGTCTTCATGTGAGCAGCTTGTGAGCTTCACTTGTTTCTTCTCTGATTGGAGTTTCAGCACTTCCAGGAGGATGGAGGTCTTTCTCTCTGTGAGGTCTATGATCCAGACTGGAGGAGCTGACTGGAAGACTGGCTGTAATGATGGAAGGACTCTCAGACCTGTTGAGGTCTCATAAATCTTCACATGGGAGCAGAGGTCCAGCAGGAAACCAAGCTGATATTTATCATCCATGTGAATGTTATTAAAAGGGAATGTTTTATAGCTGCATGCAGATGATAACATCTCCAGGATCTTCTCTCCTGTCTGTTTTTGTCTCTCTGCTGCTGCACAGAACAGGTTCGCCAAGAACTTTGATTGTTTACAGACATTTGACCACAGAGGACCAACACTGAAAAAAAAAGAAAAAAAACATGGATGATTCTTTTACAATGTATCTCTAATTAACATTTTAGAATCATCCACAACATAATACATACATCTACACAAATTCACTTCAATGGTGGTCTTCACAAATTTTGTCCTGTTCACCTGTCTGTATTCTCAAATTTGCTCAATTTGCTCAAAAAAAAATCTGTAGAAGAGGAAGCTAGAAGGAATTGTTCAAAAACAACTTGAATTGTTCAAAAAAAAAAACAACTTGAAAGGCCAGTAAGAGACCTTGGAGGCATTATGGGTGGCTGTTATTAAAATATTAAGATAGGGAAAGGGAATTGTAATGGATCTTTTCACGTTCACGTGGAAAACTCATGACCATGGACGAGATAGGTGCAGGAAGTTGCACGGCCTTTGCAGCAGTCTAGCCTTGGACGAGCAACCATGTTCTGCTTGTAGCCACGTGCAGAGTTCGTAAACAGGCTAACCTTGTGGGATGTTTGACTGTGTGGGACTCTGTGAATGTGGACCAATCAGGCTAACCTTGGGGGATGGTTGATTGTGTAAGACTCGGAACGTGTACCAATCATGTAAGAATATGTAAATATGATTACGCATGTCATTGTAAAACCAATCAGAAGTGCTATGTAAATATGTTATTGTAGGGCCTTCATGAATTGTAGCCAATCAAGATGTGTGAACTTTGCGAGGACTTTGGGGGCGGATGTGGGAGAAGGCGTGGCCACCCAGGAGGCTTAAAAGCTGAGGAGTTGAAGGACTCTGCGTTATTCCATGGAGTGTCAAGAAAAACTGACTGACTTGGGACCAAGCAAGCTAACCAACACCAAAGGAAATATTCAAAAGGATTAATTCTTCAAGAACAAAGGAATGACACTCAGAACGGATTAACCATTATTTTTCCATTCTTGAAGGATATTTTTGGAGCATTTTTGGATTTATCCTAGCTCATTGCTTGCCAGGAGGAGGAGCCGGAGTCGAGTTCCTAGGGCTTTTGGCTGGTACGATCACCTCACTCCTCAGCAGCCTCGGAAAGTGCAAACTGGCCATTTGCCTACCCCCAACTGTCCTTGGATCAATGCAGATGAATCAATTCGTAAGCCACAGCTATATTTTAGAATCAATGATTGTATTTTCAATGTTTAACCAATAAATGATGTTGCTTAACCTTGCTAACCTACTTAATAAATACAAAATTAACACAAGATGTCATGGAGGCTCCAGCAGACCCCCGTGACCCTGCAGAGGATGTAACGAGAATAGATAATGGATGGATGGATGGATGGATGGATGTCGTGGTGGACATTGGATCCATCCTCACAACTTTGCAACTTTGGGTGTGCCTCTGCATAACAACACAGGTTCTGATTGGTTACTCTAGCCCACTTTTGTCACAGACCCTTTGGGCTTGCTGTCCAAGCCACTAAACTTAACCTAGCCGGTAACAAGAGCCCAGATCATAAGGGGGGAGCTGCAGTTAACGAATGTGGCTGATAACAGAACCTAAAGCCAGGCTGTTCCTTTAGGGTAGTTATCAGAGTAGGACGGATTGATGCAGTGAGAGCTAGGCGAATCTTCCCGGACACCAGCTTAAACAAAGTTGAGAAATCCTAGCGAGGTAAACCCCCCTAGACCACAACTTCGGACCCAAAGGACGGAGAGCTGGTCCCGGTGACAGACTCTGCTGGTCAGAGACTGAAACCATCACCTGGGGGATCTAACACTATGCATACCTATGCAGGTCTGCTGGAGAAGACAGTCCGATCGATTGTTGAATCCCAGATTCGGGAGGAACAATGTGGGTTCCATCCTGGTCCCGGAACACTGGACCAGCTCTAGACCCTCACTAGGGTCCTGGAGGGAATATGGGAGTGCACATTTTTGTGGACTTGGAGACACCCCTTGACCGTGTCCCTCAAGGGGATCCTGTGGGGGGGTACTCCAGGAGTCTGGGATTCTGGGCCTTTTGTTACAGGCTGTCCAGTCCCTGTACAAACGGAGTGGGACTCTGGTCCACATTGATGGTTGTAGTCAGACTGGTTTCCAGTGAGAGTTGGACTCCATCAGGGCTGATCTTTGTCTCTGATTCTGTTCATAACGTTGATGGACAGGATCTCTAGGAGCAGCCAAGGAGCAGAGGGGATCCAGTTCACTGGTGTCAGGATTTCATCTCTGCTGTTTGAGGATGACGTGGTCCTGTTGGGACCATCAGGTGGAGATCTTCAGCTCTCGCTGGAGCGGTTCACAGCTGAGTGTGAAGCAGCAGGGATGAGAATCAGGACCTCCAGATCTGAGACCATGGTCCTCAGTCTGAAAAGGGTAGATGGTCTTCTCCAGGTTGGGAGTGAGGTTCTGCCTCCAGTGGAGGAGTTTTAGTATCTCTGGGTCTTGTTCACCAGTGATGGGGGAAAGGAACGGGAGATCTCCAGACAGATGGGTGCAGCGTCTGCTGTGGTGGTGACTCTGTACTGGTCTGTTGTGGTGAAGAGAGAGCTGAGCCAAAAGGCAAGACTCTCTGTTTCCTGGTAGATCTTTGTTCCAACCCTCACCTATGGTCAGGAACTGTGGGTAGTAACCGAAAGAAAAGGGCACGGAGTCAGATAAGTAGCGTTGGGCGAGGCTGGTATCGATGCAGCTGATGAGAATATGTCTGGCCAAACATCTCATCAAAGTAAGACAATAATAAACTAGCCGATGATCTGTGAAAGATCGACTTTGCTTTGTTAAATAGTGTTGAGAAATTAAAGGATGACCATAGGCCCAGGGCAAAAATTGGCATATCTAACTGGTAGGATAAGAGAAAAGATAAAGAGAAGCGTTGATGAAAGATAAAGATGAATTGAAGAGAAGAAAAGTATATAAAGCCTGATTTAGTAACACACAGTGGAGCTAATACCATGCAGCGTGGTGGTCATAGGTACCAATTACCAGCCAAACCGTAAGACATGAATACATTAGTCTGCCGCTCCGTGAACGATCGATTTTATTTAGATGATTAGTGAAATAAGACAATTAAGAGTTTACCCCCTAGATCTAGGGCAGAATTGTCTAACTGGTAGGCTATGAGAAGATTATAGAGATCAAGACAAGAAAATAGAAGTCTGGACAAGCCATAAAATTGACAGTGAGCTATGAATGTGAGCAATAAACCATCAGGGTGGCTCATATTCACACAAAATTTAGGACAAGGGACAAAAAACGGCAAAAACACGCTTAATAGGTGTATGTATGTGTTTTTTTGAGCTCTATAAAATGTTAACAGCTGGTTCTGTTCTTTAATTGTACTTTACCATTAGTGATGTTCTAGCTTTCTGAATACAAGACGAATTAGATTCCTATCTTTGCGCCCTCTAGTGGACATGTGCTTACACTGTATTTGAAGTCCTATTCTGACTCCCCCTAGTGGTTAATTAAATTTATACAGTCTGGTTGGCTCCCACTTGTGGAGGAAGCCAAACAGATGAAATTTGACTTTGAGTCTCCCTCTACTGAATAGCTTATGAAGTTACAAAATTAAATGAGTAGTGACCTAAGAAGTCAGGACTTGAAATGTCATTGAGTACATTTTACATAACATAAAAGAAACATGTTTAAAGACTAAATGCGAAAGTGCTAATAGTAGTAATAAAAAGGGAGGCACTATTATAATAATAGTGATACATTTGACCCTTTGGTCAAGCACTGCCCCCCCCCCCCCCCCCCCCCTTTTACCTAGTTACTGTTGCTAGGTCCTGTATTAAGGACTGTGTTAATTTGCTATATTTCTGATGCATATCATCAGTATTTATATTATACTATAATAACGCCATGGTAAAATATTGCTGCTGGGGACCTGCAATAATTACTCGAGGTGTCCAGAACATTTGGAGGGGAATTTTTATTCCCTTTCCCAAACCAAAATAAACGCTGGAAAAATGCAGGCTGTGGGTTCAGTTATGTGGACGTCCACAAATGAATGTGGGGAAAGTTACAAAACACACCTACATTTGCTCCAAGGTAAGTTTGCTTTGTTTATTAGATTATTGATTTAACCACTGTTTAGTAAAAGTAATAATGTGATTTAGCAGCAGGGAGTGAAAACATCTCTGTGTTAGCATTAGCTCTGGTCCATAGTGGAGAAGTCATTGACACTATGGCAGCCATTCCCAAACATCGGAATACCAAGGCCCAATTTGAAATGTGGAAAATCTTAGTGGCCCACCCAAAACTTTAATTACAACTGTGATCAACATACAGCACAAGAAGCTATGTTCTGATATTAATGTAAGGGGTTAACAAATGAGACGACACTTGTCATATTAAGTTAAGACGACAGTAGAATAATACTTAACTGGTTTGTTTTATTACTTCTTAATGATTTTTTAAATCATCTAATAAATATTTTACAGTAATTAAAAACATATTTAATAAAGATCCAGGATTTAAAACCTATTTGTTTAATTTTAATGACCTCTTACAGCCCACCTGCAGTACCACGACGGCCCACCAGGGGGCCGCAGCCCACACTTTTGGAATCACTGCACTGTGGACTAGAGCTAATGCTAACAGAGAGACATTTTCACGTCTAAATCAGTTATTGTTTGAAAAGATGTGTACTGTTATCATACTTTATGATCATGTGTTTTTCTTTCCTTGTTTTTTTCGAGACTCTGCGACATCGCGAAGGGGGGAATATGTGGTGTCTGACCATCCTTCTGGGAGTCAGAGAGTTTGAGAGGAACTTAGAATGATTCACTTCCCTTTTTGGGAAGATGTTGGTGTGTGAAACTGTCAGTAGATTGTATAGAGTAGAGAGTTGGACTGCTTCCTGTACATAAACCTGTCAAGAATGTTTTAAAAAGTCTGTTAGAGGCAGATCCAGTCTGATCCTCTATAAAAAAAAAAAACCATCCTTTGTGCGAGGAGATTTCTACAATTGACTCAGAAAGATCCCACACTCCTGCAGAAGTCTGTCGCGTGCGTTCTTTTAATTGTGATAAAGCGTTTATGCATGTAATATTAATAACTGCATTTTGGGGCCTTTGTATAATGTTGATTCATAAATCCATGACTTATGCTTTAGATTCTGGTCTGTTGAAGGACACAGTTTCTGTTATCGTTCTGGCTCCACCAAGTCTGCTACGTTTTGACACATAGCCGTCTAGAGAACTTATCCAAGGTCCTGATGTTTTCATGTGATGTTTAAAGACGGCTGTTTCCTACTGACAATTTGTCATTCTGAACCATCTTGCATTCTGTGATGTGAGTTAATGGCCTCTGGATTCTGTATACAAACTGGAGATTAAACCCACTTTGTTCCTCTGTCGTGGTCAGTGCATTGTTTAACTGCCTATTGACTGCCTCACCTAGAACACATTATAGTATATATACTTATAGGAAATAAGATATTATCCCTTCTAATATTTGAACTGAGTCAACAGAAGAAGTTTGGATGTGTGCAGGAGTAGTGATGCGACAGCACCAGTTTCTGGGTGTAGGGGTGAGGCCGCCCAATGAGGGACGGGTTGCAGAGGCTTCAGACTCATTTTCAGGTTACACAGGGAAAACCTGAAAACCACTGAGAATTATTCATGTCAAACAGAGTTAGTTTACCTGAGCTGTGAGATATGAGGCAGACACTGGAGAAAACTCCTCACTTCACTGTCTTCATGTCTGCAGCCTGTCAGTGTCACATGTTTCTTCTCTGATTGGAGTTTTAGCACTTCCAGGAGGATGAAGGTGTTTCTCTCTGAGAGGTCTATGATCCAGACTGCAGGAACTGACTGGAAGACTGACAGCAGTGATGGAGGAACTCTCAAGACTATTTGAATTAGATAAGAGTACAGGTCCAGAAGGAAAGTACACCATCTCCATTGAAGAGGACATGATTTGTAGAAGCAGACTGATAATAACATCTCCAGGATCTTCTCTCCTGTCTGCTGTTGTCTCTCTGCTGCTGCACAGAACAGGTTCCCAAAGAACCAGATTTCTGGATGAGGTTCCAACCATGGAGGATCCACCCTGGAAAAAGAAAGAAACATTTTTTAAATGTGTTGGGCCACACCATGTGATTACAGAGACCGCATGGTTTTCCTAAGACAAAGAAGGACAAAAGGGAATCATAAAACTCAAATCCCCAGCATGCCTGGCGGTTCAGTTTCACACCTAGGTGTGAACGTGATGTCACGGCCTCTCACTGGCTGGGGACCCCTTTTCTCACAGTGGGGTTCCAATACGAAGGCGGATCGCAGACCCGCCGTTTAAATACCGTGAGCGCAAAAAGCTCGCTCTCTTGCTACTTTTTCCTGCGCCTCGACTTTCCTCTACCTGACCCAGGGACACCCCTTTTGGCCACAGCTCCGAGCCAGCAACCACGCGGCCTTCCAGCAACGCGCCTTAAAGGAGGACCGGTTCACGCGCCCCAGGCCAGTACTACGTTTGACCCGCGCATATCGGCATAAGAGAGGCATGGTACCGCCACGGGAGACGCTACGGCTCCACACATGCCTTAAAGGAGCACCGGTTGCACCGAGAGCCTGCAACCTGCACACCCATGAAAGTCGAGAGGGCCAGGACAAGCTGAGCCGCTCCTGCAACCACCCGCGGAGCGTAAACCAACCTCTTCTCTTTTTGCTCCCTCTGTTCTCCTGCTCGGATGTAATCCGCACGACCCAAAGCATCCTTTCTCAGGCCTACTCCGGCCCATCACTGCTTCCAGCCAGAAACCGCGAGGCCATCCATCGGCGCGCTAGTCAGGAAGACCGGTTTACGCGCCCCGTCCAGCCAGCACCACAGGTGACCCGCGCACATCGGCGCGAAAGAGGCACGGTGCTGCCACGGGAATACGCCACGGCTCCACGCGTGCCCTACAGGACCCGGTTCTGCTGAGGCGCCGCAACCTCTACCTTCACGGAAGCCGAGAAAGAGCCAGGACAAGCAGAGCAGCTCTTGCAAACCACCCGGGGAGCGTAACCCAACAATGGCTCAGCCGTACTCCATAGCCTAATCACCCTCCTGGGACTCTACAACGCCATCGATCGCTTTTGGGAGCAACTCAAGTAAGAGGCCATTGTGTCTGTCGCATATGCTTAGAACCGGACCATCGGTCCCGCCGTAACTGAATTTCGTTCATGTGTTTTTTTATTGCGAATAGCAACTCCACTCTCCATTTCTCAGTTCAATACCAGAGCAGCTTGGTGAAGTGGCTTCACATTGCTGCATCTGTGAAAAACGACAGAGTTGCTATTGCTAGTCGTAGAATTACTTCGCTTAATTAATATTTCTGTGCTTACTGTGACATTGTTTACGGTTGAGCCCGCCGGTAATCCGCCGTGCGTATTTACCGACGTGATTGCAGTGTTTTCTCACCACCAGCTGATTGCGCCGTGATTTCAGATAAGCCGTCAGGAGGAGAGTGCAGAGTTGCTCCTCGCTCCCCAACCTGTGTGGAAATCCTCGGAGCGATCACAGCATCGGTGACTAGCAATCACCTTTCGCGCTGTGGACTTCATTCTGTCCTTTTCTTTCTTCCTCCGTACTAACAATCTTCTGACGAGTTACACGTGGTCTTGTCTGCCATCTTGTGACGCCCTATCGCATGAGTCGGTGGCCATCTTGGTTAGGGACGAGAGCACCAGGTGATCTCGCCCACCATCTTGGGATGCCCTATTACGCGAGTCGGCGGCCATTTTGGTGACGGATGAGAACACGTGATCGCGGCGGCCATCTTGAACATCCTTCCCCCATCCACAAGACTGATTGAGACTGATTGTGCCATTTAGTCCTTTTTCCTGATTTATCAGGTGGTGCCCCATTTCATTTCATTAACTTTGTTAATACCCTTCTGGTTATTAGCAGCTGTCCCTCAAGACAGTTGGTAATAACCCTTTTATGACTAAACAAGCACGTTATACGCCTTATTGCACAACAAATGATACATACATTAAACAACTATCAATAAAGTTATCAACAGCTACTTATGAAGATGTATAGATCTGAAATACAAACACTCGTTTGAATTCTATTCCAGTTTAAATGATGCATTCCTACTTTTGTTATAGAAGGTTTTAGGTGGTTCTTGGTTATTTCCAAAACCACTAACTCTCTCCATAATAAGGACTGATTTTACCAAACATCTGATCCAGAATCAATGATGAAAACAACTGTAAGTCTTCAATACCAGCAGGTAGGTACACTGAAGTTCATGGGACCCTAGCTTCACACAGATATACCTAACAGAGCTGGAGGGTTTCTGTCTTCAGACGGGGAACCTTCAGGTAAAAGGTGGAGCTACCTGTGTGTTTGTGAGTGACAGCTGGTTCACTAACTACATGGTGAAAGAAACTGAATGTAACTCCAACACTGAAGTGCTGTTTCTTTCCCTCAGACCCTGATGTCTCTCAAGGGAGTTGGAAACATTGATGTCTGTTCAGTTTACGTGGCCTCGAGTGGAAATGCAGCCTGAGCAGCTGCTCGAATTACAAACCGCAACTGCTTTTTTACCGTGATTTTAATCACTGTAAACTTGAACTGATTGAACTGATTGAAACTTGAACTATCTAAACTGACTCACGAATGCAGATTCATGAGTCCATGACTTCTCCTCTAGATGCTGGCCTGTTGAGGGCCATCGCTTCTGATTATGATTCTGGCTCCATCAAGTCGCTAAGTTTTGACACGTAGGCGTCTAAAGAACTTATCTCTAGGTCCTCATGTTTTTCATGTGATGTTTAAAGACGACTGTTTCCTACTGGCAAGTTGTCATTTCTGATCATCCTGCATTCTGTGATGTGAGTTATTGACCTCTCTGAATTGTATACAACCTGGAGAATAAATCCACTTTGCACCTCTGCCGTAGTCAGTGTATCGTTTAACTGCAGATTAACTGCCTCACCAGAGCACAATAAGACTATATACTTATAAATAAGATATACCTAAATCTATAGATTACATCCAAAAAAGTCAGTGACCTGCACAGTTAAACATTAGTATTACGACCTTTACCCCTGGACTGTGACAATGTAAACATATATCCTGTAAGACGTGAAAGCAGAGTGTCATCTGGAGGAGGAGGGGGAAGCAAGACCCCCTTTTTGTGGCCAAAAAAGTTGGAGGAATCTGACTTTTGGTGTGCATTCTCTCCATGTCTCTGTGATGTTAAAAGAATGTTTCAAATTGGATGAAAATATTCTGCATGGCGTATTAAACTTTGTTTTTGGTCTCTTCTTGACACCAGATAAAAGAACACAAATATTTTACACCACCGTCTTCTATACTTTAACTTTCATTCTTGCTAAAACACTTTTATCACACTTTTCTCCATCCATTTCAATCTGCTCCAACACACTTCTTCACTTCTTTCCCACATCCTCCATTGCTCTGAACTGTTGACCCTCAGTTCTTTAACTCCTCCACCTTCTTCATCTTTCACCTCCTTCACTCTCTGCTCTTCCTCTGTTCTCTTCATCTTCCTCACCACCAGAGTCACCCTCCACACCTCCATCCTCTGCTGTCTGGCTACTCTGTAGTCTCTGATCTCCTTCAGGTTCCATCATCTCCAGGTGTAGTCCACCTGCGTGCTTCTGCCTCCACTCTTAGAAGCCACCTCATGTTCCTGGCTCTTCTAGAAGAAAGTCTTCACTACAACCATCTCCATCCACCATCTGACCTTCTGTGTTCCTGTCCTGGACACCAAACCTGTCCATCACTTCCTCATCACCTCTGTTGTCTTCTCCAACAGGACCAGTGAAGTCTGCTCCAATCACTACTCTTTCATCTCTGGAGATCCTCTGCATCACTTCATCCACCTGACTCCTGAACTTCTTTTCTAATTTCTAACTAAGTTATGAATTTTAGCCTGAAACCTTTTAAAACATTAAAGACATTTTTTTATCAATACATGTGTTCCCAGATTAAGTATATATTTATATATCAGTCAGAAGCAGGCTGAAATGTAGTTGGTGAAAAAACATTTGTTTACCTGAGCTGTGAGATATGAGGCAGACACTGAAGGAAACCTCTGAATTCACTGTCTTCATCTGAGAAGCCCGTCAGCTTCACTTGTTTCTTCTCTGACTGGAGTTTCAGCACTTCTAGGAGGACGGAGGTCTTTCTCTCTGAGAGGTCAACAGAGCAGACCTTTGGAGTTGACTGGAAAACTGGAAGTAGTGATGGAAGGACACTCGGGCCTGTTTTCGTCTCATACTCTTTCATTTGGGAGTAAAGATCCAATAGGAAATTGCACTGGTATTTTTGCCATCAGTCATGTGTGCGTCAGTGAAAAGAAATATTGTTTCTGTCAGTACTGATGATAACATCTCCAGGATCTTCTCTCCTGTCTGCTGTTGTCTCTCTGCTGCTGCACAGAACAGGTTCCCCAGAAACCTGATTTCCTCTGAAGGTCCAGATAAGTGAGGCACCACACTAAAACAGGGAACATTCAAAAAACATTTGTCAGATATCAGAAAGACAATGCAGTAAAAACCTTCATGTTTTGAAAGTTAGAAATCAAAGAGCCCAGTTTATCCATTGAAATTAATATTTCAACAAACAGGCTAAAAAAAACACCTCATTTCCACAAACATATGTGTCTGCAGGAAATTCAACCACAAGTCCCTGATTCCTGTGGAGTTCCTCTTAATCTTAAGGGTTTTTTTTCTCCTCAGGTAGATGGGACATTTGAACCATTGGTGGTAGATTCTGAGAGACAGCAGTCAAAGAAGTTGGAAAAAAGGATGACCTCAATGCTGACAGTCATATTGTGAGAATGTAAACTGTGTAAATAAAGTAGCCATTAAAAAAGAACCCTATAAAGCCTCAGGAGTCACAAGTCAGTGTCTTTTTGAGCTGGTCCCAACCCTGGATAAATGCAGAGGGTTGTGGCAGGAAGGGCATCTGGTGTAAAACCTATGCCAAACTAAGCATGCAAATCACACGATCTACGAAACCGATACCGGACTGGTCAAGACCCAGGTTAACAACAACCGCCATCAGTGCTGTTGACCTACAGGGCACCAAAGGAAAGGACTGAGAGGACTAAAGAGAGGAGACAGGAGGACAGGGAGATGCAGCGTAGGGAGAAGATACAGGTGGAGAAGACCAGACAAAGGACGTCTGATGATATGTCTGCTGGTTGGACAGTAAGGAGGAAGAGACTGACTTCTACAGGTTGGAGAGACAGAGAGATGGAGATGGAAGGATGAACAACAGGCTGGATGATGAAGGACAGAGATGGAAACGATTGACAGATGAGAGGAGTGAGACAGGAAGATGGAGAGAGAACCAGAAGAGTTGATGAATGAGGAACATGAAGGAGAACAAAGAGTAGAAGAGGTGACTGTTGTGGACCAGGAGGTAGTAAAGGTTAGTCAGACTGAAGTGAGGAGGACACTGAAGAGGATAAAGAGTGGAGAGACAGTTGGTCCTGATGAGACACCTGTGGAGGTCTGGAAGTGTCCAGGAGAGGTGACAGTAGAGTTTTAGACCAGGACCTTCAACAAGATCTTAGAGCAGGGGTGGCCAACCCTGGTCCTGCATGTCTTAGATGTTTCCCTGCTACAGCAGTCCTGATTCAAATGAATGGATCATCATCAGCAGGTCATCCAGATCTGCACAAGTCTGTTAACGACCCAATCAGTTGAATCAGGTGTGAAGCAGGGAAACATCTAAGACATGCAGGTTTGTGGCTCTTAAGGACTGGAGTTGGACACCCCTGTCTTTGAGAATGAGAGGATGTCTGAAGAATGGAGGAGAAGTTTGCTGGTGCTGATTTTGAAGAACAAGGGAGACGTGCAGAATTAAGACAACTACAGAGAAATAAAGTTGATGAACCACAATGAAGTTATGGGAAAGAGGAAGATAAACTAAGGACAGAAGTGAAGATCTTTGAACAGCAGGATGGTTTCAGGACAAAGAAGAGGAGTACAGATGAAATATTATCTTTGAGGATAGAGATAGAGAAGAACAGAGAAGGTCAGAGCGAGCTGCATGGTGTCTTTGTAGACCTTCAGAAAGCAGATGACAGAGAGCTGAGGGGAGCTCTGGTCCTGATGAGGAGTTCTGGAGTAGCAGAGAAGGATGTTAGAGTGGAACAGGACATGGATGAGGCATTTAGATGAAAGAAAGATGGAAACATGTAAATTAATAAAAACAATTTATTTAACTGATTCATTAATTTATAAAAAAAAAACAGCTTAATAATGCAAATAAAATGCATAATAATATTAAAAAACTAGATTTGTACAGGAAAGCTAAACCATCCGCATGTCTATGTAGCGATCCACGTCTCAAGGAGGCTCTCTTATCTTCTGCTCAGGAGAAACATTCCTCTCAGAGAGGTGATCTCCTCTACCCAAAGACAAAGGGAGGGCATGAAAAATTCACTTATCAGACTCACATGAACTTTCACCCAGCCACTAACTAACCTCCACAGCTCCACATCTGGGCCATAAACCAAAGTGTTCTTTCTCACCAAGATGGAATTCCAACAGAATAACTAATGGACTTCTTCTAACACAAACAACCAAGGAACAGACCCAAAATCGTGAATAACCATGACAACTTTGATCCAAAACCTTTTTTGCATCCATTACCTTTTTGGCCTTCCCAGGTCCAGGAATGCAGCTGAAGGCAGGACCAGACATTAATTGCCTTTACTGACTGGGCAGGACCGATAAACCTGCCATTTTGATCGATTCCAGGAAACAGGTACAAAGGAGGATGGAGCAACAGCTCCACCGTGTGGCTAGGGGAGTGCCAACGGACAAGCGCATGGAAACAGGCACAGACAACTGGATTGCCAAAAGAAATTAAGTTTCTGCTAAACAGAAAAGTTATAACTGTGAATAAAAACAATAACTACAAAACTTTCTCAATTTGGGCTTGAAGAGTTTTATTTGTTGTGTTTAAGAATGTGTTCAACAAGTATCGTTCTCTCCTGACAGTACTTTTCAAGTGGAATGGTAAAATGTATTACCATGTTGACTGAAACCAATCAAAACTCAGTCCTGAATAACAAATGCCCTACAAGTGCACCTATTGGTCAGTTTGTGGTTGTTCTGGGCTGGACTCGGAGATTATAACATATTTCCTTTGTCTTGCTCTCTTCTCTCTTCTCCCTTCTCCTCTTCCCTTTTCTGCCATTGTTATCTCTGCTCTTAGACCCCCTCCTCCTTCTCCTGTTGCGACATGTCCCTCGTGCCATGTCTCTCTCTTTGTTCTCCGTTTTGTTTTCTTTATTTTATTGATTTTTGCATCCGGTATCTTTGATACCAAATGTTTTTTTTAGCTGATTGCTCACTCTCTCATCCAATTTTGGCCTTACTCCACGACGGCCTCTCATTTAGTTACTATTCATTATTTTCATCGATTTCCTGTGACGCTGCTTATTTGAATCTGCTGCCAGTTTCCTGAGTCATATACTGGTTTTTGTCCTCGCGTTATACTCTGACTCATTTTTCTTGTTTTCTTTTTGACCTTTTGTTTCCTCTGAGTTATTTTCTTTTTCATTAGAATAATTGTTATTGAGTCAGATTGCCTTTTTCCTTTAAAAGAGATTTTTACTCATCATTTTAGTCAAAGGTTCTCCCCTCTTACTTGTAGTTTTACTTCATCATTTTGGCTTCTCTTTGTGAGTATTTTTTTCATTTCGTTTTTTCATTTGCTCTTCTCAGAATTTCTGAACATCTTTCATTACTAAGTTTCTGTGCATCTGGAGCTGTCAGAGACTTTTCTTTCATCTTTTTGGACACTCCTGCAACTCATAGAGACTTGCAATCAAACAATTTTGTTGTTGTTAATTGTCGCAACTCTGTTTAAGTTTTGATTTTTCCTTTCTTTTTGAACCTAAAATCAACTTGTTTTTGAACTTTTTAAGTCAGCCTAACCTGTGGCTGTCCGTGCATTTTGGCTGGCGCGGAGCATGTGTGACGCCTACATCACTCCAAAGGACCCCTGTTGAGCGAGACTAGCGTTGCCAGCGAGTCTCCACCCGGCCTGTGACCGACCCAAGAAAGGAGCCGACTGGGTTCTGCCAACTGGGCCATGCCAACAGGAGGGATGGTAGATCTCATGAACAAACACTATAAGACTGTATGGAACAAACTGGACATCCATGGCCAGAGCAGTAGGATCGAATGAATTTATCCAACCTTTCAGGTTACCGATGTTTTCTGAAGAAATTGAACAATCTGATGAACAACATAAATGTGATTATTTGCGGAAGGTTCTACAAGCAAAAGAATCTGTACGAGCAAATCTCGTCCCAGAAATGTCTCTCTTTGTCCTTCAGGAACCCCTGGTGAAGGTCAGAGACCTGGTGTATGTCAAGGTGATCAAAAGGAAGTCACGGTCGAGGCCTCGTTGGGAGGGGCCATATCATGTGCTCCTGACAACCCCTACAGAAGTGCAGATTGCAGAAAGGTCCAGCTGGATATTTATCAGCTACTGCAAACTGCAACCTGAGTAGAAGGCCTGGCGACGGTAAGGTGGAAGGCCGGATACAGAGGGGGTCTTAGCCAACAGGGCAGGACCGTCTCAACTCGGTGAAAAAACCAACTGAACCAAACCAATTTAGGGGACTCGTGCACTCAGGAGAAGATGCGGGGAGCCACGTGCAGGACCATTTTGGGATTTGTCACCCTTACTTGTTCGACCATCAATCACCTTGGAAGAGACAACGGACGTGTGGTCGAAGGAAGACCAATATGCTCACGAAGAGCGTTAATAAATCACACAGATGGACATGAACATTACTCCTGGTATCGAGCTGCAAACTCTACAGCAGCCTCTATGAATATGACAGACTGATATGTGTGAATAGCCGTGGCTTGGAATCCACAACCGACACCATTCTGTTTTGAGAGGAAATGCACTGGGATAAATATCCAGTGTCTACCTGGGTTACTCCACATGTAAGACAATCGTACCCGTTTGACCCAGCAAAAAGATTTAATAACTTGCAACAGCTCCTATTGTAATGACACCACTCCCACGGGACACTATGTGGGGAACCTCACCACTGCAGCTCTGAACCACACAGGAGAGTTAAGTCTGGAGTTGCCAGGCGAAGAAGGCTATCCAACACCACCCGACATGATATGGCACTTCGGGTCTAAGACTTACCAGTACCTCCCAAGATACTGGTGTGGGAGATGTCACCTTACATATCTTCAACCAGCTTCATTCGTAGTGCCAGCCAGCAACCTGTCAGTCAACCAATGGTCTACGCCCAACAGATGTGCAAAGCAACCAGTAGGAGGCCATAAACCTTTGATCTCTGATGTCCGAGGGGTCTTCATGACACTGAGCCCTCCTGATAGTGGAGCCCATCTAAGTCACATGCTGGATAACCATATGAAGTCCCAGGAAACTTGACTTGACCACATGCTGCACATGTGGACAGTTGTGGCAGTTATTTTTAAAGTTTCTTTCACCTGTACTTTTTATTTTTGTGTTATTATTATTATTTATTTATTATTTTGTGTTATTTATTATTGTTATTATTGTTGCATCATGTGTCATTTCATGCCTCAGGAAAATGATATCAAATGCTGTAGCGTGATCAGTGTTACACATGCTGAACTCCAACAGGAAGCTAAAAATGCATTTGCAACAACTCACACCTTTGCCCCACCTGAAGAGAATATTGATAAAAGTGATGAAAAACAAGAAACTTTAATTCATCCTGGAATTACTTTCCAACACTGACTTGGAAAGGACCCTGAGTGTAAATGAGTTTGTGCTCATAAAAATGACCTTACAGCCGAAAATCTAACTTAAGTGGTTGTTTTAAAGTGATATGAGAATTTGAGCAAATATATGATAAACAGGAGGGAAATGTTGAAATAATTGTAGTTATCACACATTTGCTATTAAACTGTAAGCTGCCTAGTGAAGAACTACTGTAAGAAGTTAAGTATGTGTCACCTTTAAAATGACTTATGTAATTGCTGGATAACATGCTGTGTAAGAGTATGAGAGTTATCATACAAACAGGGGGAGAAGAGCAGGGAACTGGAACTGCACCAGAGAACATTGGGCATTGTACAGTTATGTACTGATCAGTGTACATAGATAGGTCAGATTAAGATATGCAGTTAGTCACTCCCCAAACCCCTCAGAGCTGCATATCCTATGTAAAGCAGGGACGTCCTAAGAGAATAAAAGAAAGAGTTCGGCAGGAGTTAACTCAGAGTAGGTTGGAGACTGTGGGCCCGATCTTACACCTTCCGCTAGCTGCTACCCACTACCTGCAAATTGCTGATTTAGGAACCTCCGCCAACCGCTAATGCCTAAAGCCGCTACCCATTATTCCGACTCCCTTACTCACGTTGTAGGCGTGGCAATGGGCGTGTCTCTTGCCCTTTCCACAAATTCGGTATCTTGCGATCGCGGGATCAGGATAGAGGGTAGTGGGTGGTCTGACCACCTGCTACCCTCTATCTTAAACCCGCAAGATACCGGGACCGCAAGATACCGAGTTTGTGGAAAGCGCAACTGGCATGTGGGCACGTAAAAGAGCGCGTCCAAATCGCGTCATTGCACGTCCACCCAGTCACATGTGGACTGCACAACCGGCTCTACCTCTCGTTTATGCATCACTGTATTACTTTCATACGTTATTATTCTCTTTAGGGCAGATGGTGTCTGTACAGCTGTGACATGATCTCATCCAGATGTTTGCTGTGGAGGAAATGAGGAGATCACAGAACACTGTTGTGGAGTTTTTTGTACTGTGCTTGTATCCCTCTGACCTCCTCCTTGCGCTTGGAACACCTGAGATGCGTTCACTGGAAGAAGGTAGATGTCATCATACGTCTTCCTCTGGCTCAATGCTTATCCAATGATCCGTTCTGCAGTATTTTAAAAAGCACCGCTCTCAGCGCAGTGAGCTTCCAGGAAAGCATTTCTTAACTAGAAAAGCACTCGGAGAGCGCAGACCTCCGCCAAGCACAACAGTTCTTCCATATAACGATTTACAGATTGCTTGAAGGGCTATTTCATCAAAATCCATCCATAACTTTTTGAGTTATCTTGTACACAGACGGACAAACAGACATACAGATAAACGCTGGCAAAAACACGCCGGCAAAACATTACCTCCTTGACGGAGGTAAAAATATTTTTACACAGACAATTCCTATCGGCTACCTGAAAGTCCCAGATAGTTGGTGCGCTCCTGGTAAACACGCTCAGGCAGAGCTGCGAGAACCACCGCGAGAGTTGCTGGGAGCGGCTATGCATCTTGGCGCAGCTGTGCGTCTTGGTACGTCTTGGCACAGCCGCTGCTGAGGATATGTTCAAGATAACTCAAAAAGTTATGGATGGATTTTGATGACATTTTCAGGAGTTGTCAGAAATGTGAAAAGAAAGAACTGATTTCATTTTGGGTGTGATCCGGAAGAAATCCTGGATTCTGGATCACTTTCAAATTTTCGATAACATTGCGCTGTTAAGTTGTTTCTTGAACCCTAAAGCAACCACAATGGAGACAGGAAGGGAGTTCTGGAATTTTAAGAGTTTAATTTTGTCAGATGTAAAAAAGGAGGATTCGAGGGTTGGCAGCCAAACCAACAATCCAGGGGAGGACAAAGGCAAGGAGGTGGCACTGCGAATGGCTGGATCAGGCGTTTCTATGGGAAGATCTGGAGACGAGTCTGGTTGAATGATGACTGAATAGGTACAGGTGTGCAGTGCCACACCTGGGCTGCTCGTTGGATGGGAAGGTGAAACATAGTGCAGTGGGTTGTGCTCAGGGGGCCCAGAGGTGGAAGGTTGTGGGTTCACAACACAGCTTGGGACCATAACATGCGCTCAATGGGGCCGGAAATTTTGTTTCTCAATATCTCCGTTAATTATGCCCACAACTTATGAAATTTCACTCAGGGATTGACAATGGAAACCTCTATCAAATTTCAGAGGCTGATCCGGATCTGATCCAGAAGGTGGATTTTATCACAATCTGTAAATCTCTAAACTGTTGTGCTTGGCGGAGGTCTGCGCTCTCTGAGTGCTTTTCTAGTTAAGAAATGCTTTCCTGGAAGCTCACTGGCTCTATTTTTTTTCTGAGCAATTTGTTGAAACTTCTTGGAGTACAAAAGAAATGATTAAATCATTTGCTCCACATTAGTTAGAGCTAGTTATGTATATATCAGTGCAGAGGAGGAGGAGGAAAGAAGAGGAGGAAGCTTTACAGCAGAGTCCCAGACCAGCTGCCCATGAGAGCTGCTCTGATCTGGGTGAAAAGACGCTCCATAGCAGTTTGCAGGTACCGCAACCTGCTCTTAAAGGCAATGGCTACTGACGCACTGATTGGTTAAACAGGTGGAACGCCCTAACCACTCCCATGCATAATGTATGCGTAATATAGCGGTTAGCACAGGTAATATCGCGGGTTTCAGGAGGTGGAAGATTGCAAACGCCCCTCCTGCTACCTGCTATCCCTTAATAGCAGCTTTAAGAGGTTTGGCGCCAGATCGGGCCCTGTAACTCAGCACTCTCTGTCCATTCTCCTTGCAAGTAAAATATAACAACTGTCTCTTGTCTTCCTTTATGTCTTCCTTCCTATATACCTGTTTTAGGTATATATATATGAGATGATTTCAGACAGTAGTTATTTCTAATGTTTTGATGTTAATATCATCAGTAACTCATCCAGAAAAGGACTTTGTACTGATATTCAACATGGTTCTCAGCCTCTTCACTGATCTCTCATTGAGAATTGTTGGTTTGTTTGCAGCCGTACAGCTCCAGGAACATATTCAACGATGAAACACAATGAAAAACATTTATTTTTTAAATGCTAATTTTAGTTTCTCCATCATTGCTGGTCTGAAGTTTCCATCTAGAAGATGAATGTCTGTGGAATGGAAGTATAAAACTCTATTTAATCACTGTTACTCACCTGAGTGAGCTGATGTTTGGCAAAGCCTCAAAGAGGGACTCACAGAGACTCTGACAGACAGGAGCTTTCCGGTCCCAGTAGAGGAACACTTTCACCTTTGTCCCCTGTATCCCCTGAATAACCTTTACAGCTCTTTTAAACAGCCGTCTTTCACCCATGACTGGAAGGTGTAACTGGTTTCCATGGGGGCCCAGTAGGCTTAGATAGTCCATCTGCCAATCACTGAGGAGGAAGATCTTCCACAGCTGCTGTTGCAGGAGGTCACTCCTGTCATTGAAAAAGGGCAGTTTTCTCATTAGAACTACAAAGCAAGTATCATTCTTATATTCTGGAGTTTGGTGAAACCAACAAAACACTCATACCACTGGACATTTGAAAGACATCCCAGGAGTCTCCTCATTCCTTGTTCTGACACCATCACATCCTCCAGGTTCAGACAGATTTTCCTTTCCTTGGACTGAGTGATCACATAGGCCACAGCACAGCAATGGTAAGGATCCAGATCCTGTTCACTGAGGTCCACACAGTAGTCCAGTTTGTCCAGAAGATCGATGCATGCTTCAGGACACTGGGACTCATACAAGCAGTGGCATAAGAACAGGATGTCCTCAGCATTATTCTCAGGACAAAATGTGTTTATTATCTCCTTATAGAACCACATGTTTGTGTTCTTGAGCTCCTCAGCTGGAATCAGACAGCTTATCAAACAAGGCTCCTCTTCATTCAACAAGTGACACATGAAAGGGAGCAGATGTTTCATGTGTTTCATCTCTTCATTGACACACTGATGAAAAATGTCCCTAATTTTATCAGGATTCTTCAAGAGCCACAGAGCTGCAAAAAACTCCTGCAGTGTATAGTGGAGAAAAGCGTATTTGACTGATGTCTTGGTAGGACTCATGTTGACAACAAGAGGCTTCAGGAAGGAAAGGACACAGCTGTCTTCTGAGGACAGTCCTGCCAGGTTCACAGTCTTTCCTTCAGTGGCCTGAAAAGCAACCTCAGCTAAAGACAGCATTTCCTTGCTCTTAGTTTTGATGAAGTTGTTGAGATGTTTGCTGCTTGTTTTGCTGCTGTTCCTCTGGAGGCAAAAACGAACGACATTGATGTATACTTCAGTTACGGTCCGAGGCTGTGGAGAGTCTCCTGATGAGAAGGAGGCAGCCACCATCAGAGCATACATGGGCACATGGCAAAGAGTTAACAACTCCACACTGCTCAAGACCGTCTCCTGTTCTTCAGCCAGTGTTGCAGATAAGTATGTTTTTATGGCCGGCTCACTGAAGCCTTTCACTTCCACTCTGAGATACCTATCATTACAGATGTCTGCCTCATCATCTGGTCTGCATGTTATGATGATCTTTGCACCAGGTAGAACATCTCCATCTACAAACTTCTTTACCACTGGTGAAGAGGGATCTGTGACTCCATCAAGAATAACAGTGACATTTTCAGAGATCATCTCTATGTCCTGTAAGACCTCATCTTTGCTTTCGTCTGGTCTACTGTACTCACTGAAAAGAAGATCCTCTAAGTTCCTGGGCATCATGTCAGACATCACCCTCATGTCAAAGTAGAACATGTAATCCAGCTCCTTGTTGTCACTTTCCACCCAGATTCTCAACATCTCACAAATCACCGCTGTCTTTCCAATTCCAGGCTTCCCAACCAAGAGGATGTTTTTATCTGTTTTCAGCAGGGAACCAGGGGATACTTCTTCTTTGTTCTCAGGAACGTAGGTCTTCAGCTTTTTAGGACGACTCATCTTGCTTTTCTTGCTCTTAAATTTCTTTATTTTAGACGTTTCCACTCTCTCTTCCTGATCTAATACAAGTGAAGTGTACGACAAATCAGGCTTCTTCTTTCCTGCAAACAGGCTTTTATTTGCCATCCAAAAGTTTTCTAATATTTTGTGAGCTTTAGCTTTGAGTTTTGTCTGGTATCTGTGGCACGGCCTTGTTCCTAAAATAAAGACAGTGAGAAGACAAATGGATTAGAAATGAACAGTGGCTCTCTGATGCACTCAAGCTAAAAAATAAGATACACGTTTAAACAAAAACATCAGTTAGAAAATACCTCTCAAGTACTTTTCCTCCACTACTCTGTCTTCCATGAAATGAAAGCAGCTGATCCAGTGGTGCAGGAGAAACTTCTCACTGGAAGCATCAGACTTGCTCTTGGAAGGAAGCGGTGGTAATGTCCTCCTCCTGGTTATGTCAATAATCTTCAGAAACTCGTAGCTGGCTGCTTCTCCTTTCTTCATGACCAGATCCAGTATTTTTCTGGTTTTCTCGTAGTCATCTTTCTCTGCCTGTACTTTGCTGACCTCTTCATCAGTGAGGACTCCTCGTTGATACAAGTTCTCCACAATCACAGAGAGACTCCTTAATTCTGCCACAAGGTGGACTCTGGCATTACTGACATACTTTACAGCAGACAGTCTCGTACAGGCCATGTGTCCTGACTTCTGTGAGCTTCACCAACAGACCCAACTTCTCTTACCTGGAGAAAAACGGATCATGTTCAAAGTTTTGTTAACTGAAATTAAAACTGCAAATTTAACAAAATAAATATCATAATGTAACATCTAACCTGATTTAAATTTTCAATGTAAAGACATATTCCCCAGCCAAAATTCCAGGTTAGTGAATTTTAATGATGTCCTGTTTCCGTGATGTGACTGTAATGTTGAAAACCCCCTTGTTCAAGCTAGGTTTTTAAGGTAGTTATAAAAACAAAGGAGAGAGAGAGAGAGACTGTAAGAGTTAGACACCCTTTCCTCAAAATAATCAAATATTTCTTCAAAGGAAATAAAAACTGGTATTTTAACGTGAAAAAATAAGTTGTTCTACTTTCATAATGTATCTAACAGGATAACGTACTGCATGGGTAACATATTGTGGGTAACATACACTTCCTCTTTTTCTTCCTGTCTGTCGTTTTAACAGTGTCATGGTCCCTGATTCTTTCAACCTCTTTTAAACTAAAATTCGATTTATTAATAACTCAACAATATTGTTAGTAGCTTATAACTGAGCACTGCAAGTAGTTCTACTGTCACACTTTCTTAACTGGGATTATTGGTGCCATTAATTATTGGTGTATCTTCAGTTTATTAGCTTCTTAGCATGGCGTCCTCTTCTCCCTCCATCTCTCCCTCCATCTCTTCCTCTGTTTCTCCCTTTGTTTCTCCCTTCCACTGCTCAGTGTGTGAAATATTTAGCTGTTCCTCTGCCTCTTTTAGTCTGAAAGGTAAATGTATAAAGTGTAATTTATTCTTAGCTTTTGAGACGGGACTCCGTGAGTGTAATATTAAAACTGCATTTTGGGGCCTTATCGTATAATGCTGATTCATAAGTCTATTACTTTTGTTCTAGATTCTGGTCTGTTGAGGGCCATCACTTCTGTTTATCATTTTGACTCCATCAAGTCGCTAAGTTTTGACACGTAGACGTCTAGAGAACTTACCTCAAGGTCTCCACGTTTTACATGTGATTTTTAAAGATGACTGTTTCCTAGTGGTAAATTGTCATTTCTGATCATCCTGCTTATCTGTGATGTGAGTTTAATGATGTGGTATATTGAGCTAATGGGCTCATCGTAGTTCTCATATGTTCTTAAGTGATATGCGCATGCCTAGACAGATACGCCGGAACGTGAACCACAGTTGGCATGTTGTAATTATGTTTATGAAAATATTCAGTAAATGTGGTTAACTGCGTGCAACTGTCTCGTCATTAATACACCACAAATGACCACTCTGAATTGTACACAACTTGGAGAATAAATCCACTTTGCCGATTAACTGCCTCACCATGAGCACAATAAGAGTATATACTGTAGAGACTCCATTTTTGATTGATAATTCTTTTCTTCATCTAACTAATTTCAACTGAATGTGTGAATACACGTCCAGGTTTTTCTGGATCCTGCTTTGACCCCTCGACACCCAGCTCTGCTAACCCCCTTTCGTAGGAATCCACCCTTCCCTCCCACCAGCAGATGGCTGGCTAATCAAATTAACACTCCCTTTTTCAGGCCTAATAAAACCTCCTTTCTACCAAAGACAGAGGAAGTTAAGCAATGCGGGACAACCAGAGGCGGATTAACTGATTAGCCTGCCTCCACTCTTAAAACTTTGTGTTCATATCTGAAAAATACATCCCCTTTCATCTGGGGAACCTGAGAGGAGAGACATTTGCTCTGATGTAAATTACTTTGACATGCACTCTATTTTAATCTCCCAGACCTGGCCCTAGTCTGTGTAAATTACCCCCTGGAATGTGGAACACAGACAGCCACTAGCATTACCTGGCTTTTATGGACTTTTTATGGTTAACAGACGGCCTTATCTACTCAGCCATAAACAAAAAAACGAACTGCATTCTTTAACCTTTTGATTTGAGACCCAGACTTGGATGTGACGAGCACGCCCCCTTTTGGTCAAAAGAGGAATAACAGATAATTACAGTTCTAACTGTTGTGTGTAGAGCAGGGGTGGGCAAATCCAGTCCTGGAGGGCCGGTGTCCTGCAAGTCTTAGATGTTTCCCTCCTTCAGCACACCTGATTGCCCACCCCTGGTGTAGAGGAAGATGTTGCTGAACCTAATATAACATGTTGTGATCCTATTATCTTTGGTACCAAGTTTAAAAGCATTTGAATGTCAAGTTTTATTTGTCTAACTGCATTTGAAATGGTGAAAATAAAACATTCCTGTAACATGTCTAGTTTCAAGAGCAGATCACTGGAATTCATGCTAGGGCGGAAACGGGTTGCAGCGTTGGCTGGCCCTGTGGGCGACGTGACCGACGCACGCGCAGAGTCTCCATTCTGGTAGGTGAACGGATTGAGATTTGGTGTCTCCGGTTGAGAATTTCTAGCATCTATTGTAGCTGACCCGGCCCGGCGATCATTATTCAGCAGTTAGTTAATTCTAGACCTTTCCTTTTATTTTACTTTTATTTGTTTCATTGCTTTATAAGCACCTCTCAGTTCACGATAAAGAGTTTCTTTTGAGCTCCCGTAGAATCTAGGCATCCCGGTTTTTTTTTTTTCTCTCTCCTTCCTCTTCCGCTGTCGTAACCTCTTCTGTGCGTTCCAGCCAATCACAGAGTTCCAATTCACAAGTGATTAAATAACTATTTTCCAATATATATATGATATTACTGACATATATGCTTTTGTGTTTCATGTCTGTGTCTAAATAAATGTTGTTAAAACTTGTTGGCGACTCTGATATTAATTTTCCCAGCCAATACACGTGGTAATAGGACCCTCGTAGCCAGTCTCACCCCAAGCTCCTCCTACACTAGACTAACCTGACAATTTTCTAATTTTCCTTCATTTTAATAAAAGAAGGCGGCACCCCTGGCATTGTTTAATTATCAGTAAATTGAGTGAGGGTGCTACAATACTTATAAATAAGATCTACCTTAAATTTACAAATCACAGTGAGCTAGAGGCCCTCCTCCAATTAGACCATAGTCCTGTAGGTGCAGTAAGTAGCCAGACTGACATAGTGGTGGACCAGCCTAGAGTAGCTGCTGCTAGCAGTTCCCCTGCAGCACCTGGCCAGTCAGGGCGGCTAGGTGATGGTTCAAAGGAAGCGTAGCCCAAAACAAACGGCCGTGGATCACCACCACTTACTTCACATGTCTTTTCCCCACTTAGAGACACACCCGCTGAGAAACTGACCCTGGTGATTGGAGACTATTCTGAGACATGTGAGGACTCCAGCAACCATAGTTAGGTGTATTCCAGGGGCCAGAGGGGGCAACATTGAAGTAAATTTGAAGCTGCTGGCAAAGAGTAACCGTCATCACTGGAAGACAGGGCGGCCATGTCAACCCCAGGGAGTTTCCCCTCTTCAGCCTGATAGAAAGACAGCTCCCCCCTCTCGTACTTAAAAACGTACCCCCAGCTACTACAGCTGGGGAGTTTTCTGCTGCTGTTGTGGACTCTGAATTTTCTTCCCTTAATAAGAGTGTTCCTCCTGAATGCCCAGACAGCTTTCTGTCATCTTTTTATTCTACGTGCACTGGGATCCTGGACACTATTGCTCCTTTTAGGCGCAGGTCCTCTAGAACTAAGGCTGATCCCTGGTTGAATGGCTCTACCCGGACCCTCAGACAGCGCTGCAGACAGGCGGAGCCATGCTGGAAGAAGGATAAATTACATGTATCGCTTGAAATACTGAGGGACAGTCTCGCTCAGTATCAGAGGGCTGTGAAAGAGGCGAAATCAAAGTATTTATCCAATTATTATTTCTACTAATGGACATTGTCCTCGTGTGTTGTTTAGCACTATAAACTCTGTTGTGAACCCCCACACCTCTCCTCTGAGTGACGCCACTGTTTCCACCTGTGAGGACTTTTTACACCTTTTCATTGATAAAGTCTGTTAGAGCACTGAGCAGCGGCAGTATAGGCTCGGACCAGCCTGTTACTGCCTCACACTCTGCTGTGTTCCACCATTTTGATCCTGTTTCTCTTTCGTCCCTCACTGATATTGTTGTACATATGAAAACTACAAGTTGTCCTCTGCTGCTCCTTTGTTCTGTGGTGTGCCCCAAGGCACACCACAGAACCACATACTGGGCCCTTTATTGTTCTCGCTTTACATGTTGCCTCTGGGCTCTATCATTGCCAGGCACAACCTAGCCTTTCACTGCTATGCAGATGACCTTCAAATTTATCTTCCTGTGCTCCCAAACAAAAGTGGTGCTCTTAATACCCTATCTGACTGCACTGCAGAAATTAAAATGTGGTTAGAGCAAAATGTTCTGCACCTAAATGACGATAAGACTGAGTATGTCTTCTTTGGTGATTCAACACTCTGGTGATCTATCTTTTAAAGTGAAATCTTCTGTTAGGAATCTTGGAGTTATTTTTGATGGCAGCTTAAAGTTTGACAAGCAATTTGACAGCGTGGTCAGGGCCAGTTTTTATCAGTTAGGGGTTTTTAACAAAAGTAAAGCAATTTTTAAATCGTGCAGACTTGGAAAAAACCATTCATGCTTTTATAAGCTCTAGAATTGATTATTGTAATGCTTTGTATGTTGGTGTCTCCAAGTCGTCACTTAGCCGTCTTCAGCTTGTTCAGAATGCCGCTGCAGGCTTTTTAACTAATACTCAACATCACAAACACATCACCCCAGTTTTATTTGCTCTTCACTGGCCTCCTGTTTCTTTTAGAATTGATTTTAAAATGTTAATCTTTGTTTTTAAAGCCCTCAATGGGCTTGCCCCTCTTTATTTATGTGAAAAAGTGCGTGTTCAAAACTCCACTAGAGGCCTACGGTCCTCAAACCAGCTCTTGCTGGAAGTCCCCAGAACAAGGACTAAACTCTGGGGTGATCTGGTCTTCTTGGTTGCTGGACCCAGACTCTGGAATAAGCTGCCCCCAGAAATGCGCACCATCACTGACTTTGGGGTTTTTAAATCCAGACTTAAAACCTATTTATTTAGACTGGCTTTTAGTACACAGTATTGATGTGAAATATTTTTCATTTAATTTTAATGGTATTGTTATGTCAATTTTAAATTGCTTTGTTTTAATGTGGATTTTAATGGAAAGCACTTTGGTCATCCTGTGTGTTGTAAAGGGCTATACAAATAAACATTGATTGATTGATTGAAAATAATTTAACTATTTTGGGGAAAAAAAACTCGAGATCTTCAACACATCACTAGCCAACAGCTAAAACATATCACCATGGAAGATTTGGAGGATTACATCGAAACCTTTTTTAACGGATTCTGCGTTACAGTTGACACTGACACAGTAAGTGAAATGGAGAAAGCTAAACCTACTCCATTCAAACGGAGCCAAGAATCAGATTCCACCCACTCCTCTCCGGAAAAACGTACCACCTCTGAGGTTAGTGACATCTTAATTTCAATTAACGAGAAGCTCTCAGGTATGGACTCCAGGATTGCGCTGATTGAAATTATGCATAGAGTTCCAGCAACTATGAGAGAGTTTGGAGTTCAGCCAAGAACAGATAGCTGAGTTAACGAGAGAAAACAATTCACTCCACGATTCTGTTTCAGTGCTGACAGACAAACTTGAAACTGTAAACAAAGAAAATGAGGAAATGAAAGAATCAATTCTAGGCTTACAGTTATGCAGCATGAGCGATAACCTCATCTTTTCCGGCATCCCAGAGGAAACAAAGGGCCCTATCTTACACCTCCTGCTACCAAATACCCACTACCCACTACCTGCAAATTTCAGATTTAGGAGCCTCTGCCAACCACTAATGCAATCTTCCACTTCCTAAACCTGACCCATTATGCAGACTCCCTTACTCACATTGTAGGCGCGGCAATGGGCGTGTCTCTTGCGCTTCCCACAAATTCGGTATCTTGCGGTACCTGTATCTCGCAGATTTTGGGTATTGGGTAATGGGTGGTCAGACCACCCATTACCCAATACCCAAAATCCTTTCTAATACACTGATTCAGACAAACACTTCAGACTAATTTATTTACATCCTTTACACCTTTACTGAACACCTCTCTATATTTTCTGACAAACGGATTCTCAGGCTTTTATAAATATTCCGATATCTCATACAGCAACATGAATCAGGCTACAAAATTCCAACATTATGAATTCATTAAAGTTAGTAAGTTAGAATATCCGAGGAATAAACTCACAAGTAAAAAAAATGAAAATATTTGATCATATAAATAAATTACAAGCGGTTTTGTCTATTACAAAAAACGCACATTTCTAAATCAGATCATCAAACATTAAAAACTTCCCAATTCAGTCATGTTTTTATGGCGAGGAGGGGAGGGGAAAACAAAAAAATTTCGTTCACTCATAATGACACAATCACAGACCCTGAGGGGACGATTTATAATCATTAAAATCACAGTAGACAACAGCCCAGTAATAATAGCCGGCATTTATGGCCAAACAAAGATGATTCTGCTTTCTTTCATACCTTCTTTATTGCGATTTCCAATTTATCAAGCTCACCAATAATTAGAGGTGGAGACTTTAACACAGTTCTTAACCCTGCACTTGATAAATCTAATAACACCAATCGAACCTATAACTACCAATCTTCAGAAACAGTTAAACAGTTCATGGCTGATCTGGGTCTTGGAGATGGCTGGAGACTAAAAGACACAAAAGATAGAGAATTTTCTTTTCACTCGCAAGACCATCACTCTTACTCCCGAATCGATTACTTCCTGATTAGCAGTCGACATAGTCATACATCCAATTATTATTAGTGATCACACACCAATCTCTTTGATTCTAAATATAAACAAACATGTCAAAACCAGCAACAGATGGCTATTTAACACATCATAACTGGATAATCCTGACTTTCAATTCAATTCAATTTTATTTGTATAGCGTCTATTACAATGTCACTTGTCTCTAGGCGCTTTACAGAGATCCAGATCATGACCCCAGAGCAAATATCATTAACTAAAATTATAATATTAAATCCTAAAAAAGGATAATGGAAAGTAAAAAACTCCCACACAGGGAGAAAAAAACCTTTAAGTCAAAAAGTGGCAAGAAAAAACTCCACTTTAAGAGGAAGAAACCTGGACCAGGACCTGGATTATATGGAGGACCTTCCTGATGAAGACCAGCTGGGTAAAACTCTGATAATTACATTAAAAGAAAATGGGCATCCTTCCTTGAAATTGACAACTCACCAGAAATTGCTCCTTCACTTCTTTGGGAAACAGGGAAAGCAGTGCTAATAGGACAAATAATTTCATACTCGTCTTATAAAAAAAGAAAGAACAAGAAGAACAAAGTTTGGGAAAAAAAAAAGATCAAAGAATTAGAAATAACAAATACCAATAATCCCACATCTCAAACTCAGTCAGAATTACAAAACTGTAAATTACAAATGAATGAATATTTACATAAGAAAAACGAAATTTCTCATCCAGAGACTCAGACATGAGCAGTTTGAATACAGCAATAAATGCAGTAAATATTTGGCTAATCAGATTAAGAGGAATAAAGAAAAATCAGCAATATCCAAAATTGTAAACCAGGAAGGCACAATTGTACAGACACCAGAAGAAAAAAACAAAACCTTCAGGAATTTCTATCAGAGCCTTTATTCCTCTCTAAATAAATCAAATCTACAAGATATTGATACATTTCTAAATTATATTAACCTTCCTCGCCTGACAGAAGATCAAGTTAAAGAGCTGGAGGAGCCAATTACCATAACAGAACTCCATAAAGCTCTTAAACTTATGTCTAATAATAAATCACCAGGTTCAGACAGCTTCCCTGCTGAATTTTATAAACACTTTTGGAACATCCTAGCACCAGTATTTATACGACTGACATCAAGCAAAAATCTCAGCGTCACGAGTGCTTAAACGTTGGATGAACCTACCAATAAACCTAATAGGCAGAATTGCCACAGTTAAAATGACTATCCTTCCTATGATAAATTATCTTTTCTTAATTATCCCAATTAAACCTCCAAGCTCTTGGTTTAAATCTCTAGACTCTATAGTCTCGCAATATTATTGGAAAAACTTGAAGGCCGAATCTAAAGGTGGTCTGGAGGCTCCAAACTTCTTTTATTATTTCCTTGCAAACAAAATCCAATATATTTATAAATGGTATACAGAGATCCCTTGCCAATTAGCGCTTTGAGTTTCACGGTTTTAGTTATTCCCGGATTTTTCAGAAATATATAATATAATAAAAAATTCAAGAAAAAATTGTGGAAATTCCGCGAAAATCTACCCCACAGCAGACGGGAGGCCGCAGCTGCCAGCAAAACGTGAAACGATGACTCACAGCCTCCTGTAAGCAACAAGAGAAATGCAGACGCCCCAGAACTCTAGAATGTCTAGAATCTGTGCGCTGATTGGCCGAGACGCATCACTCAAACTTCACAGGATGTTGTGCGCGTTCTCTCACAGCAAAGAAACGTTGTGAGCCAGCCTGGCCCCTTTACAGTTTTTTTTCACTTGCTTAAGCATGATTTTTAAAACAGGGCCCGTGTTTTCAAAACACTACACACAATTAGCACAACCACACACCCAAAGAGCAAAACACTACAGATCCTTGGCAAAATGAAACACTCTTGTAAAAACTATACACTTCTTTTTAAAAACCACATTTTGTTATCATATGAAACACACACGTTTCACATTACTATACTGTTTGCACGAGTTACACTCTGCTGTGATAAACCTAAAACACTTTTAGCACTTCTACTTCCCTATGATTAGAGTAGGCTACTATCAACAAAGTACAAATATAATGTAAATTCACCAAACACTACACAAGACCAATGTTGCAGACTGAAGAAACTCATTTATTTCTCAACATGCCCAAAATGTTGACATGGGAACATTCTGTGAAAATAGGAGGCTTTCCCCCAATCAGGTGTGTCTTCACTATAAAAGGCAGCAGGTGAGTTCATTGGTCTTCAAGCACAATGGAAAGAGTCAGAGAAAGACTAAGATGAGGAGAACAAGGAGGACAAGGATGAGGAGGAGGCGGATGAGGACGAGGACGAGGAGGCAGACAAGGAGGCAGACAAGGAGTCGGCGAAGGAGGAGGAGGACAAGGAGGAGGAGGAAGAGGAAGGGGAGGAAGAGGAATCAATAGAGGAGGAGGCCCTGCTGGAGGAAGAGGTAGAGGAAGAGGAAGACAAGAAGGTGCTCAAAGAGGACCGAATCTGACAAATGAGATCAGCTGGTTGACCACGTTGTCAACCACGGCCTGACGCTGAGGGAGACTGGACTGTGAGTACAGCCAAATCTAAGCTGATATACAGTGGCAAGTGTGATAAGAACATAAGTGTATATCACTGTGATAAGAACATAAGTGTATATAAGTGTGATAAGAACATAAGTGTATATAAGTGTATAAGAACATAAGTGTGAACATAAGTGTATATCAGTGTGATAAGAACATAAGTGTATATAAGTGTGATAAGAACATAAGTGTATATAAGTGTGATAAGAACATAAGTGTATATCAGTGTGATAAGAACATAAGTGTATATAAGTGTGATAAGAACATAAGTGTATATAAGTGTGATAAGAACATAAGTGTATATAAGTGTGATAAGAACATAAGTGTATATCAGTGTGATAAGAACATAAGTGTATATCAGTGTGATAAGAACATAAGTGTATATAAGTGTGATAAGAACATAAGTGTATATCAGTGTGATAAGAACATAAGTGTATATAAGTGTGATAAGAACATAAGTGTATATAAGTGTGATATTAAAAATTTATTTCAGGCTTTCTGAGGCCTTCCTGACCTGGAGTAAAATCACTGACAGGGCTGGAGGACATTTGATTAACCGTGATTAAACTCGTCTAAGACGAGGCCACTGTGTTGATATGATATTAGGCGTCAACTTGTCTGCAGTTTGACGTGTGTCTCAATAAGATCAAGGTTGTGCTGTTCAGATATTGATGCAACTGTTTCCTTAAATTACTGCCTGCCCTGAGTAACTTTGGCATTCGTGTTCTGATCTGGCTCTCGTGAACATCTTAATAAATCCCTGTGCACCTGCGTCAGTTTTTCTGTGCCTTAATTAACAGCTGAATTGAATGCTACACCACTGCATAGTATTACCAACCTTACAGGTAAATAAGATCCTGAATTTTAATATAACAATAAGTGTGATAAGAACATAAGTGTATATCAGTGTGATAAGAACATAAGTGTATATAAGTGTGATAAGAACATAAGTGTATATCAGTGTGATAAGAACATAAGTGTATATAAGTGTGATAAGAACATAAGTGTATATAAGTGTGATATATACACTTATGTTCTTATCACACTTATATACACTTATGTTCTTATCACACTGATATACACTTATGTTCTTAAGTGTGATAAGAACATAAGTGTATATAAGTGTGATAAGAACATAAGTGTATATAAGTGTGATAAGAACATAAGTGTATATCAGTGTGATAAGAACATAAGTGTGATACAAGTGTGATAAGAACATAAGTGTATATCAGTGTGATGAGAGAACATAAGTGTATATAAGTGTGATGAGAACATAAGTGTATATAAGTGTGATAAGAACATAAGTGTATATCAGTGTGATAAGAACATAAGTGTATATAAGTGTGATAAGAAACATAAGTGTATATCAGTGTGATAAGAACATAAGTGTAGTGTATACAGTGTGATAAGAACATAAGTGATATATATCAGTGTGATAAGAACATAAGTGTAGTGTATCAGTGTGATAAGAACATAAGTGTATATCAGTGTGATAAGTGTTATAAGACATAAGTGTATATAAGTAAGTGATAAGAACATAAGTGTAGTGTATCATAAGTGTATATGTGTGATAAGAACATAAGTGATAGTGTATATCAGTGTGATAAGAACATAAGTGTATATAAGATAAGTGATAAGAACATAAGTGTATATAAGTGTGATAAGAACATAAGTGTATCAGTGTGATAAGAACATAAGTGTATGATCATAAGTGTGATGAGAACATAAGTGTATATAAGTGTGATAAGAACATAAGTGTATATCAGTGTGTGATAAGAACATAAGTGTATATCAGTGTGTGATAAGTGTGTATAAGAACATAAGTGTATGATCATAAGTGTGATAAGAACATAAGTGATATATATAAGTGTGATAAGAACATAAGTGTATATATCAGTGATGATAAAGAACATAAGTGTATATCAGTGTGATAAGAACATAAGTGTATATCAGTGTGATAAGAACATAAGTGTCATATCAGTGTGATAATATAATCAGTGTGAGACATAAGTGTATATAAGTGTGATAAGAACATAAGTGTAATATCAGTGATGATAAGAACATAAGTGTATATCAGTGTGATAAGAACATAAGTTGTATATAAGTGTGATAAGAACATAAGTGTATATAAGTGTGATAAGAACATAAGTGTATATAAGATAAGTGTGATAAGAACATATAGTGTATATAAGTGTGATAAGAACATAAGTGTATATAAGTGTGATAGAACATAAGAAATAAGTGTATGAGAACATAGTGTATTCAGTGTGATGAGAACATAAGTGTATATAAGTGTGATGAGAACATAAGTTATATAAGTGTGATGAACATAGTGTATCAGTGATGAGAACATAAGTGTATATAAGTGTGATAAGAACATAAGTGTATATCAGTGTGATAAGAACATAAGTGTATATCAGTGTGATAAGAACATAAGTGTATAACGTGTGATAAGAACATAAGTGTATATAATTGTGATAAGAACATAAGTGTCAATTAATCAGTGTGATAAGACATAAGTGTATATCAGTGTGATAAAACATAAGTGATCATAAGACATAATGTATATAAGTGTGATAAGAACCTAAGTGTAGTATTGTGATAAGAACATAAGTGTATATAAGTGTGATAAGAACATAAATGTATATAAGTTGGGTGATAGAAAATAATTGTATATCAGTGTGATAAGAAACATAAGTGTAAATATATCAGTGTGATAAGAACATATCAGTGTATATCAGTGTGATAAGAACATAAGTGTATATCCATGGATAATAACATAAGTGTATATCAGTGTGTATATCAATAACGAACCTAAGTGTAATATCAGTGTGATAAGAACATAATTATTCAGTTGATAAAGAAAATAGTGTATATGTATGTGTAAAAATCAGTGTATATAGTCATTGATAAAACATAAAGTGTGAAAATAACAAAGTGTATATCATGTGAATAAGAACATAAGTGTACATATCAGTGTGATAAAACATAAGTGTTATCAGTGTGATAAGAACATAATGTATATCAGTGTGATAAGAACATAAGTGTAATATAAGTGATCAAGACATAAGTGTCATAAGTGTTATAAGTGTATATCAGTGTGAGAAGAACATAATGTATATCAGTGTGATAAAAACATAAGTTTATAGTGTGATAAAAACATAGTGGTATATCATTGTGGATAAGAACCTAGTATCATAAGTGTAGAACATAGTGTAATATCAGGAGTGCAATAAACATAAGTGTATATCAAGTGTGTGATAAGAACATAAGTGTATATCAGTGTGATAAGAACATAATATATCAGTGTGATAAGAAACGTAAGTGTGATAAGAACATAAGTGTATATCATACATAAGTGTATTATCAGGAAAACATATCAGGAACAAAGTATATAGTGATAGAACATAAGTGATATAGAATAAATAAGTGAAGTGTATAATCGTGTGATAAAACATAAGTGTATATAGTGTGAAAGAACATAATTGTAATATAGTGTGTAAGTAAGTGTATTAAGTGTGATATTAAAATTTATTTCAGGCTTTCTGAGCCTTCCTGACCTGGAGTAAATCACTGACAGGGCTGATGACATTTGATTAACCGTGATTAAACTCGTCTAAGACGAGGCCACTTGTTGATATGATATTAGGCGTCAACTTGTCTGCAGTTTGACGTGTGTCTCAATAAGATCAAGGTTGTGCTGTTCAGATATTGATGCAACTGTTTCCTTAATTAACTGCCTGCCCTGAGTAACTTTGGCATTCGTGTTCTGATCTGGCTCTCGTGAACATCTTAATAAATCCTAATCCCTGTGCACCTGCGTCAGTTTTTTTCTGTGCCTTAATTAACAGCTGAATTGAATGCTACACCACTAAACCACTGCAGTATTACCAACCTTACAGGTAAATAAGATCCTGATTTTAATATACATAGTGTGATAAGAACTAATTGTATATCAGTGTGATCATAAGTGTGATAGTAGAGTGTGATACATAAGTGTGATAAGAACATAAGTGTGTGATATAAGTGTGTGCATAAGTAATCATGATAGTGTATATAAGTGTGATAAGTGTGAACATAAGTGTGTGATAAGAACATAAGTGATATGAGAACATAAGTGATATATAAGTGTGATGAGCAACATAACATAAGTAAGAAAGTGTATAAGTGTGATAAGTATACATAAGTGTATATCAGTGTGATCAAGAAACATAAGTGTATATCAGTGTGATAAGAACATAAGTGTGATGAACATAAGTGTATAAGTGTGTAAGAACATAAGTGTATATCATGTGATAATATCAGTGTATAAGTGTGTGATAAGAACATAAGTGTAGTGTATCAGTGTGATAAGAACATAAGTGTATATAAGTGTGATAAGAACAGAACATAAGTGATGATGAGAACATAAGTGATAAGAAAACATATCAGTGAACATAGTGTATAAGTGTGATAAGAACATAAGTGTATATCAGTGTGTGTGATAAACATAAGAACATAAGTGTATATATCAGTGTGATAAGAACATAACAGTGTAATATCAGTGTGATAAGTAGTGTATATATCATAAGAACATAATATCAGTGTGATAAGTGTGATAAGAACATAAGTGTATATCAGTGTGATAAGAACATAAGTGTATATCAGTGTGATAAGAACATATCAGTGTTAGTGTATAATGATGGTGATAAGAACATAATAAGTGTGAACATAAGTGTATATCAGTGTGATAAGAACATAAGTGTAGTGTGATAGAACAGTGTGATAAGAACATAAGTGTATATCAGTGTGATAAGAACATAAGTGTATATATCAGTGTGATAAGAACATAAGTGTATATCAGTGTGATAAGTAACATAAGTGTAGTGTATAAGTGTGATATTAAAAATTTATTTCAGGCTTTCTGAGGCCTTCCTGACCTGGAGTAAAATCACTGACAGGGCTGGATGACATTTGATTAACCGTGATTAAACTCGTCTAAGACGAGGCCACTGTGTTGATATGATATTAGGCGTCAACTTGTCTGCAGTTTGACGTGTGTCTCAATAAGATCAAGGTTGTGCTGTTCAGATATTGATGCAACTGTTTCCTTAAATTACTGCCTGCCCTGAGTAACTTTGGCATTCGTGTTCTGATCTGGCTCTCGTGAACATCTTAATAAATCCCTGTGCACCTGCGTCAGTTTTTCTGTGCCTTAATTAACAGCTGAATTGAATGCTACACCACTGCATAGTATTACCAACCTTACAGGTAAATAAGATCCTGAATTTTAATATAACAATAAGTGTGATAAGAACATATAGTGTATATCGTGTGATAAGAAATAAGTGTATATAAGTGTGATAAGAACATAAGTGTATATCAGTGTGATAAGAACATAAGTGTATATCAGTGTGATAAGAACATAAGTGTATATAAGTGTGATAAGAACATAAGTGTATATCAGTGTGATAAGAACATAAGTGTATATAAGTGTGATAAGAACATAAGTGTATATAAGTGTGATATATACACTTATGTTCTTATCACACTTATATACACTTATGTTCTTATCACACTGATATACACTTATGTTCTTAAGTGTGATAAGAACATAAGTGTATATAAGTGTGATAAGAACATAAGTGTATATAAGTGTGATAAGAACATAAGTGTATATCAGTGTGATAAGAACATAAGTGTATATCAGTGTGATGAGAACATAAGTGTATATCAGTGTGATGAGAACATAAGTGTATATAAGTGTGATGAGAACATAAGTGTATATAAGTGTGATAAGAACATAAGTGTATATCAGTGTGATAAGAACATAAGTGTATATAAGTGTGATAAGAACATAAGTGTATATCAGTGTGATAAGAACATAAGTGTATATCAGTGTGATAAGAACATAAGTGTATATCAGTGTGATAAGAACATAAGTGTATATCAGTGTGATAAGAACATAAGTGTATATCAGTGTGATAAGAACATAAGTGTATATATCAGTGTGATAAGAACATAAGTGTATATCAGTGTGATAAGAACATAAGTGTATATAAGTGTGATAAGAACATAATAAGTGTGATAATAAGTGTATAAGTGTGATAAGAACATAAGTGTATATAAGTGTGATGAGAACATAAGTGTATATCAGTGTGATGAGAACATAAGTGTATATAAGTGTGATAAGAACATAAGTGTATATCAGTGTGATAAGAACATAAGTGTATATCAGTGTGATAAGATAAAACATAAGTGTATATCAGTGTGATAAGAAACATAAGTGTATATCAGTGTGATAAAGAATCATAAGTGTATATCAGTGTGATAAGAACATAAGTGTATATCAGTGTGATAAAAACATAAGTGTATATCAGTGTGATAAGAACATAAGTGTATATATCAGTGTGATAAGAACATAAGTGTATATCAGTAAGTGTATAAGTGTGATAAACATAAGTGTATATCAGTGTGATAAGAACATAAGTGTATATCAGTGTGATAAGAACATAAGTGTATATCAGTGTGATAAGAACATAAGTGTGTACATAAGTGTATATAAGTGATAAGAACATAAGTGTATATAAGTGTGATGAGAACATAAGTGTATATCAGTGTGATAAGAACATAAGTGTATATCAGTGTGATAAGAACATAAGTGTATATCAGTGTGATAAGAACATAAGTGTATATCAGTGTGATAAGAACATAAGTGTATATAAGTGTGATAAGAACATAAGTGTATATATAGTGTGATAAGATAAGAACATAAGTGTATATCAGTGTGATAAGAACATAAGTGTATATCAGTGTGATAAGAACATAAGTGTATATCAGTGTGATAAGAACATAAGTGTATATCAGTGTGATAAGAACATAAGTGTATATAAGTGTGATAAGAACATAAGTGTATATCAGTGTGATAAGAACATAAGTGTATATCAGTGTGATAAGAACATAAGTGTATATCAGTGTGATGAGAACATAAGTGTATATAAGTGTGATAAGAACATAAGTGTATATCAGTGTGATAAGAACATAAGTGTATATCAGTGTGATAAGAACATAAGTGTATATCAGTGTGATAAGAACATAAGGTATATCAAGTGTGATAAGAACATAAGTGTATATCAGTGTGATAAGAACATAAGTGTATATAAGTGTGATATTAAAAATTTATTTCAGGCTTTCTGAGGCCTTCCTGACCTGGAGTAAAATCACTGACAGGGCTGGATGACATTTGATTAACCGTGATTAAACTCGTCTAAGACGAGGCCACTGTGTTGATATGATATTAGGCGTCAACTTGTCTGCAGTTTGACGTGTGTCTCAATAAGATCAAGGTTGTGCTGTTCAGATATTGATGCAACTGTTTCCTTAAATTACTGCCTGCCCTGAGTAACTTTGGCATTCGTGTTCTGATCTGGCTCTCGTGAACATCTTAATAAATCCCTGTGCACCTGCGTCAGTTTTTCTGTGCCTTAATTAACAGCTGAATTGAATGCTACACCACTGCATAGGATTACCAACCTTACAGGTAAATAAGATCCTGAATTTTAATATAAACAATAAGTGTGATAAGAACATAAGTGTATATCAGTGTGATAAGAACATAAGTGTATATAAGTGTGATAAGAACATAAGTGTATATCAGTGTGATAAGAACATAAGTGTATATCAGTGTGATAAGAACATAAGTGTATATAAGTGTGATAAGAACATAAGTGTATATCAGTGTGATAAGAAACAAAGTGTAATAAGGTGATAAGACATAAGTGTATATAAGTGTGATATATAACACTTATGTTCTTATCACACTTATATACATTATGTTTTTCACACTGATAACACTTATGTCTTAAGTGTGATAAGAAATAAGTGTGTATAAGTGTGATAAGAAATACGGTTATGTGTGAAGAACATAAGTGATATTGTGAGAACATAAGTGTATATCAGTGTGATGAGAACATAAGTGTATATAAGTGTGATGAGAACATAAGTGTATATAAGTGTGATAAGAACATAAGTGTATATCAGTGTGATAAGAACATAAGTGTATATAAGTGTGATAAGAACATAAGTGTATATCAGTGTGATAAGAACATAAGTGTATATCAGTGTGATAAGAACATAAGTGTATATAAGTGTGATAAGAACATAAGTGTATATCAGTGTGATAAGAACATAAGTGTATCATATAAGTCGTGTGATAAGAACATAAGTGTATATCAGTGTGATAAGAACATAAGTGTATATAAGTGTGATAAGAACATAAGTGTATATAAGTGTGATAAGAACATAAGTGTATATAAGTGTGATAAGAACATAAGTGTATATAAGTGTGATGAGAACATAAGTGTATATCAGTGTGATGAGAACATAAGTGTATATGAAGTGTGATGAGAAACATAAGTGTATATACAGTGTGATAAGAACATAAGTGTATATCAGTGTGATAAGAAACATAAGTGTATATCAGTGTGATAAGAACATAAGTGTATATATCAGTGTGATAAGAACATAAGTGTATATCAGTGTGATGATAAGAACATAAGTGTATATCAGTGTGATAAGAAACATAAGTGTATATCAGTGTGATAAGAACGTGTATATAAGTAAGTATATATCAGTGTGATATAAGTGTATCAGTGTGATAAGAACATAAGTGTATATCAGTGTGATAAGAACATAAGTGTATATCAGTGTGATGAGAACATAAGTGTATATAAGTGTGATAAGAACATAAGTGTATATCAGTGTGATAAGAACATAAGTGTATATATCAGTGTGATAAGAACATAAGTGTAGTGTATAAGAACATAAGTATATGTGATAAGAACATAAGTGTATATCAGTAAGTGATAAGATAAGAACATAAGTGATATAAGTGTATATCAGTGTGATAAGAACATAAGTGTATATCAGTGTGATGAGAACATCAGTGTATATAGTAGAGACAATAAGTGATAAGAACATAAGTGTATATCAGTGTGATAAAACATAAGTGTATATCAGTGTGATAAGAACATAAGTGATATATCAGTGTGATAAGAACATAAGTGTGATATAAGTAGTGTAATCAGTGTGATAAGAACATAAGTGTATATGATAAGAACATAAGTGTGATAAGAACGGATATAAGTGTAATATAAGTGTATAGTGTGATAAGAACATAAGTGTATATAAGTGTGATAAGAACATAAGTGTATATAAGTGTATATCAGTGATAAGAAAACATAAGTGTATATCAGTGTATTGTGTGATGAGAACATAAGTGTATATAAGTGTGATGAGAACATAAGTGTATATCAGTGTGATAAACATAGTGTATATCAGTGTGATAAGAACATAAGTGTATATATCAGTGTGATAAGAACATAAGTGTATATCAGTGTGATGAGAACATAAGTGTGTATAAGTGTGATAAGAACATAAGTGTATATCAGTGTGATAAGAACATAAGTGTAATATCAGTGTGATAAGAACATAAGTGATAATAAGTGTGATAAGAACATAAGTGTATATCAGTGTGATAAGAACATATAGTGTATCAGAACATGTGATAATAACATAAGTGTATATAAGTGTGATAGAACATAAGTGTATATAAGTGTGATAAGAACATAAGTGTATATAAGTGTGATGAAAACATATCAGTGTGATAAGAACATAAGTGTATATAAGTGTGATAAGACATAAGTGTATATCAGTGTGATGAACATAAGTGTGATAAGTGTGATGTGATAAGAAACATAAGTGTATATCAGTGTGATAAGAACATAAGTGTGTATGTTATAAGTGTGATAAGAACATAAGTGTATATAAGTGTATAGGTGATAAGAACATATCAGTGATCATAGTTATCAGTGTGATAAGAACATAAGTGGTAATATAAGTGTGATAAGAACATAAGTGTATATAAGTGTGATAAGAACATAATAAGTGATGTATATAAGTGTGATAAGAACATAAGTGTATATAATTGTGATAGAAACTAAGTGTATATAAGTGTGATAAGAACATAAGTGTATATAGTGTGATGAGAACATAAGTGTATATCAGTGTGATGAGAACATAAGTGTATATAAGTGTGATGAGAACATAAGTGTATATATGATAGAGAACATAAGTGTATATCAGTGTGATGAGAATCATAAGGTATATAAGTGTGATGAGAACATAAGTGTATATCAGTGTGATAAGAACATAAGTGTATATCATGTGTGATAAGAACATAAGTGTATATAAGTGTGATAAGAACATAAGTGTATATCAGTTGTGATAAGAACATAAGTGTATATCAGTGTGATAAGAACATAAGTGTATATAAGTGTGATAAGAAACATAAGTGTATATCAGTGTGATAAGAACATAAGTAAGTGTATATAAGTGTGATAAGAACATAAGTGTATATCAGTGTGATAAGACATAAGTGTATATCAGTGTGATGAGAACATAAGTGTATATCAGTGTGATAAGAAACATAAGTGTATATCAGTGTGATGAGAACATAAGTGTATATAAGTGTGATAAGAAACATAAGTGTATATCAGTGTGATAAGAACATAAGTGTATGATATCAGTGTGATAAGAACATAAGTGTATATCAGTGTGATAAGACATAAGTGATATATAAGTGTGATGAGAACATAAGTGTATATCAGTGTGATAAGAACATAAGTGTATATCAGTGTGTGATAAGAACATAAGTGTATATCAGTGTGATAAGAACATAAGTGTATATAAGTGTAAGTGATAAGAACATAAGTGTATAAGTGTGATAAGAAACATAAGTGTATATCAGTGTGATAAGAACATAAGTGTATATAAGTGTGATAAGAACATAAGTGTATATAAGTGTGATAAGAACATAAGTGTATATAAGTGTGATGAGAACATAAGTGTATATCAGTGTGTGATAAGAACATAAGTGTATATCAGTGTGATGAGAACATAAGTGTATATAAGTGTGATAAGAACATAAGTGTATATCAGTGTGATGAAAGAACATAAGTGTATATAAGTGTGATAAGAACATAAGTGTATATCAGTGTGATAAGAACATAAGTGTATATCAGTGTGATAAGAACATAAGTGTATATCAGGTGATATAAGAACATAAGTGTATATCAGTGTGTGATAAGAAACATAAGTGTATATCAGTGTGATAAGAACATAAGTGTATATCAGTGTGATAAGTGTGAGAACATAAGTGTATATAAGTGTGATAAGAACATAAGTGTATATCAGTGTGATAAGAACATAAGTGTATATAAGTGTGATGAGAACATAAGTGTATATCAGTGTGATAAGAACATAAGTGTATATCAGTGTGATAAAAAACATAATATATCAGTGTGATAAGAACATAAGTGTATATCAGTGTGATAAGAACATAAGTGTATATCAGTGTGATAAGAACATAAGTGTATATTAAGTGTGATAAGAACATAAGTGTATCAGTGTGATAAGAACATAAGTGTATATCAGTGTGATAAAGAACATAAGTGTATATCAGTGTGATAAGAACATAAGTGTATATAAGTGTGATAAGAACATAAGTGTATATCAGTGTGATAAGAACATAAGAACATAAGTGTATATCAGTGTGATAAGAACATAAGTGTATATCAGTGATGAGAACATAAGTGTATATAAGTGTGATAAGAACATAAGTGTATATCAGTGTGATAAGAAACATAAGTGTATATCAGTGTGATAAGAACATAAGTGTATATCAGTGTGATAAGAACATAAGTGTATATCAGTGTGATAAGAAATAAGTGTATATAAGTGTGATAAGAACATAAGTGTATAAGTGTATATAAGTGTGATAAGAAAACATAAGTGTATATCAGTGTGATAAGAACATAAGTGTATATAAGTGTGATAAGAAACATAAGTGTATATATAAGTGTGATAAGAACATAAGTGTATATCAGTGTGATGAGAACATAAGTGTATATCAGTTGTGATAAGAACATAAGTGTATATCAGTGTGATAAGAACATAAGTGTATATAAGTGTGATAAGAACATAAGTGAACATAAGTGTATATCAGTGTGATAAGAACATAAGTGTATATCAGTGTGTGATAAGAACATAAGTGTATATAAGTGTGATAAGAACATAAGTGTAATATAAGTGTGATAAGAACATAAGTGTATATAAGTGTGTGATAAGAACATAAGTGTATATAAGTGTGATAAGAACATAAGTATAGTGTATCAGTGTGATGAGAACATAAGTGTATATAAGTGTGATGAAGAACAAAGTGTATGATAAGTGTGATAAGAACATAAGTGTATATCAGTGTGATAAGAACATAAGTGTATATAAGTGTGATAAGAACATAAGTGTATATCAGTGTGATGAGAACATAAGTGATATAAGTGTGATAAGAACATAAGTGTATATAAGTGTGATAAGAACATAAGTGATATCAGTGTGATAAGAACATAAGTGTATATCAGTGTGATAGTGTGATAAGAATAAGTGTATATCAGTGTGATAAGAACATAAGTGTATATCAGTGTGATAAGAACATAAGTGTATATCAGTGTGATAAGAACATAAGTGTATATATAAGTGTGATAAGAACATAAGTGTATATAAGTGTGATAAGAACATAAATAAGTGTATATAAGTGTGATAAGAACATAAGTGTATATATCTAAGTGTGATGAGAACATAAGATGTATATAAGTGTGATAAGAACATAAGTGTATATCAGTGTGATAAGAACATAAGTGTAGAGGTGATAAGAACATACAGTGATATATCAGTGTGATAAGAACATAAGTGTATATTATAAGATAAGTGTGTGTGATAAGAACATAAGTGTAGTGTATAAGTGTGATAAGAAACATAAGTGTATATAAGTGTGATAAGAACATAAGTGTATATAAGTGTGATAAGAAACATAAGTGTATATAAGTGTGATAAGAACATAAGTGTATATCAGTGTGATAAGAACATAAGTGTATATCAGTGTGTGATAAGTGATAAGAACATAAGTGTATATAAGTGTGATAAGAACATAAGTGTATATAAGTGTGATAAGAACATAAGTGTATATCAGTGTGATAAGAACATAAGTGTATATAAGTGTGATAAGAACATAAGTGTATATAAGTGTGATAAGAACATAAGTGTATATAAGTGTGATAAGAAGCCTGAGACCAGATGGAGGTACCAGCAATCCAAGGATGGATTCGTCATTCAAGACGTTTCTTTCCAAGGTGTCTTGCTAATGACAACATTGCCTGCGATGTTGATGAAATTCTCTGGCCGATCCAGCTAGGACAAGAGACGTCTAGTTTTTTTTTTTTTTTTTTCTTCACAGTAACTTACAACACGTAAAGTGACGTTTTGTTACAGTATTATGAATCTCCATGTCAACATTTTGGGCGTGTTGAGAAATAAATGAGTTTCTTCAGTCTGCAACATTGGTCTTGTGTAGTGTTTGGTGAATTTACATTATATTTGTACTTTGTTGATAGTGGCCCACTCTAATCATAGGGAAGTAGAAGTGCTAAAAGTGTTTTAGGTTTATCACAGCAGAGTGTAACTCGTGCAAACAGAGTATAGTGATGTGAAATGTGTGTGTTTCATATAGTAACAAAGTGTGGTTTTTAAAAAAGAAGTGTATAGTTTTTACAAGAGTGTTTAATTTTGCATAGGATCTGTAGTGTTTTGCTCTTTGGGTGTGTGGTTGTGCTAATTGTGTGTAGTGTTTTGAAAACACGGGCCCTGTTTTGAAAATCATGCTTAAGCAATTGAAAAAAAACTGTAAGCAAACAAGTGTTTGCACGCCTGATGACTGTGTTGAACCAACTGGTTGGACAGTGTGCTAATTTGACAGTCAGTGCTTTGGTGTTGCAAGGAAGTGACTTCATGATAGATTTTTGTGTGTAATGTATGTTTAGTGTGTTTAGTGTTTTGCAAATCACTGTGTGTAGAGTTTTGCAACAAGTGTGAGGTTGACAATGTGCTTATAGTTGTGCAAATATGGGCTGATGTTTTGCTTCTTGAGTGTAAGGTTTTGCTAATAGTGTACTACTTTTAATCTTAGTGTGTAAGCAATCGAAAAAAACTGTAAGAAGGTGGCCTTATGGGTAATGGAGGAATGACCTTGATCTTGAACAAAGGGGTTTTAAATTTTTGTTGCAGTCCAGAATTAATATAAAAAAATGAAAAATATTTTTCAGACAGAATTGTTAATATTGCTACCTGAGTTGCTACCTGAACTGTAAAGTATATGGATTTTTACCGTTCTCCATGTCTGTTTGAGCTTTTCATGTTTACCTGTCAATCCTCTTCCGGCTCCGCAGCAGCCAGTGACAGACTTTTCAAAACAAAAGCATGTGAGCAACATGCGTTAACCCGCGATAAAATAAATGTCATAAATTAATGAATTAACGTGATAATAACGCGTTAACTTGACCAGCCCTATCAGATGTCTTCGGTTTTTCTGGATGTGATGCTTTACTCATTTTTGTTGTTTACTCATTTCTTCCATGTTTATTCTATTTTCACATTTCCTGAAGTTAATCCTTCATCCATTTGGGCCTCTAAGCTGCTCAACTCGTTCCACTAAAACTTTATGCCAACATCTAAGTTTGAACATTCTTCTAATGCTCCATTCTACTTTGAACTCACATTGTTATGATTTATTTTTGGATGATCTGCATGTTACACTAGTTATAGCTACCACTGTATTCTTTGTATGCTTTCAGCAGTTCTGCTTTCAAATTATAGTCAATAATTCTGTTCAACTATTTCTGCAGATTTCTGCTTTGATTTCTGCTGTATCAAATCTTCATGCTTTTACATATTATGCTTCACTAGAAGAAATGTTGGGGCCTCTTTCTAATGAGCATTTCAGTCATTTACAAGTATTTTTACCGTTCTCCTAGCTTATTCATTAGCATGTTGCTGGTTGACATGTTTCAGCTATTCGCTACGTTCTGCTGGGCCTTTGGCTAAATTCTGCAACATTTCAAGGTTCATGAGCTTTTAAAATTTATTTGAAATTCATGTTTTTCAATTTTTTAACTTTTCAGCAGAGTTCAGGGACATTATTCAGCTCTCAGCATTCACACCTGCGTTTTTGCAGGAAATACACCTCTCTGGTTCCAAACGTTTTTTACAGAATTTAGTGGTTCAGTATTTTTTACCTCCACTTGATCTAAAACAAACAGCTGTGTTTGACTTTTCTCACTTTTTTCATGCTCTTTACAGCCAGAAAGTTCAAATATTATATCAATATTAGTTATATTAGTATATTAGTAGACTCTGGCAGCACAGATGACGACGGGACGTCAGCCAGGTTTATGCCTCTTCATTTACTGCAGGGAACAGGTCAACCACCTCCCAGTGCATTGTGGGATAGCGGATGACTGTTCTTTTTTTTTCATCTCTAAAATGAAACCAACGTCACAGTGAAACAGAAAGTGAAGCTGATAACTTCAGCATGACTACATTTAGGTTTTGTTATGTCTAACCCCCCGTTTTAAAAGAGTCACAAAGTTGACCAACTTAACGCTTCAAAATAACACAATCAATCACTTCAGACTGTTCTTTAAAAAAGAAAAATAATAATAATATCAGCCAAAGTAGAGAGTAAAGTTAGAGTTAACCCTTTACTTTACTGATTCTCCATGATGTTTTCACATGATGGCTGTCTGTTCATCCAGCTGTGGAACATCTGCTGCAGAGCTGAACTGGTGTCAGACCTCAGGTCCGGAGGGACCAGTTCTGGTGTCGGACCTCAGGTCCGGAGGGACCGGCTCTGGCGTCAGACCTCAGGTCCGGAGGGGCCGGCTCTGGTGTCAGACCTCAGGTCCGGAGGGACCGGCTCTGGCGTCAGACCTCAGGTCCGGAGGGACCAGTTCTGATCAGAGCCGGTCCCTCCGGACCTGAGGTCTGACATCAGAGCTGAATTGGATGAATTGGACATCAGAATTGGATAAAGCCTATCAAACGTGTTTTCCATGTAAACCTCAATCAGAATTACTATTTCCATGTAAACTTGAAGGAAAACAGTTTAATTCTGAGTTATTTAATTCGGAATAATTAATTTCTAATTAAAAAACATCATGTAATTACGGTTACTTGAATAGAAACCAGCATTCACCTCACATCCACCTTAATTAAATGACAACAAGCCTTATTTAATTTTTAATGAGGCTTGTTGTCATAGTTTAAAGCGAGCCTTGGACTGAATAAAATACAGATTCGTTTTTATTTTTTCACTTAGATAAATATCTACAGCGCACGTGGACACAGTTCTAATGTACTAATGACGTCATCTCAGTAACCGGCTTCATTAACTCGTGAGAAAACCAAAGTCTCACTGTAAACTAAACCATCTCTAACACACTTTCACAAAGCTCAGAGAACATTTACCTGAGAAATGTCTTCAGTAACACATTTATTCTAAATAAGGATCCAGCAGGTGACTGACAGCAGCCTCGTGACGACACCGTTTCACTTTAGTTTCACTTTAGTTTCTGAACGTTTGTTTGACCGAACTTCCCTAAACACGTCCTCAACAGCCGGTTTTACTCTTTAACTATAAAATCACACTTTCAGTAGCTCTGACACATAATCTGGATTTTATATCACTAACCTGAAAACCAGGAGAGAAGCAGAGACGTCGGCGGACTTGTGAAGAGACCCAGAACCGAAAGTGTCCTGCCCTGTTTCGGTACTTTCCACCGGTTTTCTCCCGATGGCCCGGTCATATTCCAGGATGACGTCAGACGTCATGTCCAACCATGGGTTGTCCAACCATGGTTGTCCACCAGAGTCCCAGCTCTGGGACACTGAGGACCTCTGGGACTGCTGTCCTCATTTCAAGGACAGAACCATCAGGTTTAAAATGATGTTTTGGTAAATGTTGCTGTAATCAAAGTTAAAGGAGCTCACACAGAATAATGTTTGGACTTTGTTTTGATCAGGGAGTGTATGATGAAACTGTGAAAAGGGTCGTTTCTTTAATTCATAAACCCTTGTGTTGTTACACTATATGACCACAAGGTGGCAGCAATAAACTACATAACTGAGAGGACTTTTCACAGGTTTGTTTTGTATCATACCTGCTTTATTTTTAGAGTCAGTGAGATTAAATCGCGTAGAAGAGAACTCTAAACAGGAATGGTTATAAAATATCATAATATATTCCAAATTGAAAAACAATACAGCCTTCTTGTAAGTGTATGAAAGATGACAGAGACCATCAGAAAAGTGCAACAGTGTCTGTTTCCTGCAGGGGAGAAACAATACAGTGATCCCTTGTCAATTTGCTTTAAATTCTGCGGTTTTAGTTATTTGCGGATTTTTTTCAGAAATATAAAATATTTTAAAAAAATAAAGAAAAAATCGTGGAGACAGGAATGTTGTTAACTTTACTGGTGGGATCTGGAGCTTTTTCATCCCATCCATGAAAGCAGATGTGGTGATGATGCTTCAGAACACAGACCAAAGACCTTTGAAATTTGGTGCATTTTTTTTTTTTTTATTACAGCTAAAATCCAGAGTAGAACATCTTCAGCACACCAGGCTTGTTGGAGACAATCTGGCTGCTAAGACTCACACCACACACATATTTTGTAGGTTGTGAAAAACTGAAATTATTTTGGGAGTGTGTTCATTCAGTCCTGATTAATGTGCTTGAATATAAGATTCATTTTGTCGTGTACTGTCTTGTATTTGGGCAACATCACAGCTGTAACACTCAAGAGGGATCAATCCTTGGTTAAGATACTCCTTACAGCAGCTAAGAAAGCTATAACTAGAAGTTGGTATAAATCTGAGTCACCTACGCTAAAGCAGTGGTTTGATGTCATACAGGAACTATGGACGATGGAAAGACTGACTCATGTTTTATATATAAAAAATATAAGGATATTGGCTCACATCTTGTGTAGACATTTTTAATTTTTTTTTTTTTATTTAACTTTTATTTAACCAGGTTAGTCCCATTGAGATTAAGAATCTCTTTTTCAAGGGAGACCTGGCCAAGACGGGCAGCAGCAACAAAACACAAAGTTGCAGACAAGACATACAAGGAAACAAGGTAAAACTTACAAGCAGTAAAATTTGCATGAAATAAAACTATCTATAAAACAAGATGAGAGTTTCAGGGAGTCATTTATACAAACATCAAGTTAAAAACAGCGACATCCCATGAAAACTGCTTCCAAGTCCTTCATCTTAGATTTAAAAACATTTAGCGACATGAGCTCCTTCAGTTTTAAATTGTTCTGCAACAAGTTCCAGGTTGACGGTGCAGAAAACCCAAAAGCTCTTTTCCCTATTTCAATTTAATGTCATTCAGTAACTGAATATGTACTCAACCGTCAGAACTTCCCACAAGTTTTTGTTTTTGTCTCCTTTTCCTCCTTTTTATTTTCATTTTGGTCTTACTTGCTTTGAACTAAAGTCAGCATTTTTATTCTGATATGTGATCGTTAATTTCCCATTTTCTAAAAAAAATCCAATAAAAATGTTAAGTTAAAAAAAAAAAAAAGAGGTGCTTTCCAAGATAGGGTTCCAGTCATGACACGTGACATTTTTACACACTTTCAACAAAAATTCATGAAACATGTTTTCAGTGTAAAACAGTTGTGAATAAATGACGTTCTGACTTTACTGAGCAGCAGATGCTGCAACAACATTTATACTTTAACATTCTCACAGATGTTTGAGCACAAATAAATGTAATTATTAGAAATATACTTCTGACCCTCTGACCTCACATCATTCATGAAGTCAAGGAACTGTTGTATTATTCTGTAAATGATCCCCTTCAGAGTCGTCTCACCTGGATGGTGACTCGCTCAGTCCTCAGACGTCCTCAGACGTCCTCAGACATCCTCAGATCTCCTGGTTCTGCTTTTGTCCAACAGCTCTCTGGTCTCTGAGGTCTAGAAGGTCCTCTCAACAGTCCTGCTCCAGACTATTAATACGCTCCTGCGTTACTGTTTCAGGATGATGTAACGGGCTGATACCGTCTATGTTCCTGCTTCCTTCCAGACTTCTCTGAAACACTACCAAAAGTTTGTGACTTCACAGTCAAGTTATCGATGTCTGATGGGAATAAAATTCATTGTTTTCGATATAAAAAACTCCTGATAGCTCATTACTGTAAAGATGATGCATTTTATTGTTTTTCATCACATATGTACAAGAATAACTCCATAAAGTGTTTTTTTTCAACCTAAAATCACGTATTACAGGACATCTGCCACTTTACAGTAAATGAAGATGTTCTGTATAATACATTTACACACTTTCTGCTAATATCACATATTTAATGATACTTCATTGTTGAGAGGAAGTGTGGAAACAAACACTGGGATTTTCTTTACTCTGTCAGTAAGGGAGCACTTGACATCTAATGATTGTTAATGTTGACCTAAATGAATAAAAAAGTGCCTAAAAACATATTTTTTCCATCGGTCTTTCCTTACTGATAACATTAATTTAAACTCAAACCCGTCTTGTTACTGGTTTCCTCCTGTCCTCCTCCGTCCTGCTGAGTCTCCGCCGGTCCCTAATAGACGCACAGGTCCGGAAACTTCATCTCATAGAGCGGCGTTGAACGAGGAGGAGACTGTCCGGACGGAGACAGGGGAGGATGGATGATCCCGTCAAAGACCTGATCCAGTTTGGACTGAAGCAACGAGGTCTGCAGACACAAATTCACCAAACTCAAACCGTTTCTGTTCATGAAGCTTCTGCTCTTAGATTTGATTTTTTTGGGAGGTGGTTGAGCTCTGGGTCTGGGTCTGGGTCTCTGCTGGTCCTCCAGCATCTCCAGGCTTCATGAAGACACTGCAGGACCACGCTGAAGCTCGAGGCTATGAGGCATCCTGACGACAGGTTCTCTGAACCCGTGGCCTGATAGAGGATCATGAAGGTTGATGCAGAACCAAGGCTGGACCTGAACCTGAACCTGAACTTAAACGTGGTCAAGTAACCGAGGGAGAAGGTTGGTGAAATATTCTCTAAGGCTGAACCAACCAGGGGGATCTAACATTTGGTGCCCAAACAGGGACCTGAAGAAGCAAGCCCCAGGTCCTACCAAATCCGGACCCCCGAAGAAAAGTGTGCAGCCTGTTTAGGCCCAGAATATCAGCTCCCTGTAGGGACAGCGAAGCAAGCGGGATGAAGAGGAGAGAAAGTCAACGGAGAGTTTCACGGGGAAGCCCCGAGACTACGCTGAATAGGACCTCATCCCTGACTGGAGGTACTACAAGAGGCTTTGAGGAACAGACGACTCGACAAGACAGAGACATGGCAGCTGCGCTAGAGCAGAAGAACCCAACCCCAGGACGAGCAGGAAAGGTCGGCCCAGAGGGACTGGGCCTGGGACCGAGCACTGCGTGGGGCAGGCCGAGTAGAGGCAAAGGTGACACTCTGACCCAGGCCCGGCACCGGGTGAAGAAGTGGGTGTAGCGAGGCACTGCAGCGAAACAAGACAAAGGCTCAACTGTGGTCTTTCTGTTACCTTCACAGCCTCTGGTCTCTGAACCGTAGTAAACAAATCGCTGCTATTGTGCTATTTTTGGCTCGTAATTAGCGGCTAACACGCTAACAACAACAAAAGTATCGAGACACTGCAGCGAAACAAGACAAAGGCTCAACTGTGGTCTTTCTGTTACCTTCACAGCCTCTGGTCTCTGAACGTAGTAAACAAACCGCTGCTATTGTGCTATTTTTGACTCGTAATTAGCGGCTTACACGCTAACAACAACAAAGGTATCGAGACACTGCAGCGAAACAAGACAAAGGCTCAACTGTGGTCTTTCTGTTACCTTCACAGCCTCTGTTCTCTGAACCGTAGTAAAGAAACCACTGGTATTGTGCTATTTTTGGCTCGTAATTAGCGGCTAACACGCTAACAACAACAAAAGTATCAAGACACTGCAGCGAAACAAGACAAAGGCTCAACTGTGGTCTTTCTGTTACCTTTACAGCCTCTGGTCTCTGAACCGTAGTAAACAAACCGCTGCTATTGTGCTATTTTTGGCTCATAATTAGCGGCTAACACGCTAACAACAACAAAAGTATCGAGACACTGCAGCGAAACAAGACAAAGGCTCAACTGTGGTCTTTCTGTTACCTTCACAGCCTCTGGTCTCTGAACCGTAGTAAACAAACCGCTGCTATTGTGCTATTTTTGGCTCGTAATTAGCGGCTAACACGCTAACAACAACAAAGGTATCGAGACACTGCAGCGAAACAAGACAAAGGCTCAACTGTGGTCTTTCTGTTACCTTCACAGCCTCTGGTTTCAGAATCGTAGTAAAGAAACCACTGGTATTGTGCAATTTTTGGCTCATAATTAGCGGCTAACATGCTAGCAACAACAAAAGTATCGAGACACTGCAGCGAAACAAGACAAAGGCTCAACTGTGGTCTTTCTGTTACCTTCAAAGGCTCTGGTCTCTGAACCGTAGTAAAGAAACAAACCGCTGCTATTGTGCTATTTTTGGCTCATAATTAGCGGGTAACACGCTAACAACAACAAAAGAAACAGTCCGGTTTTCTCTGCATGGAACGAGCACTTTATTCTGGCACTGCAGGAACTTGTAACATCACACAGGTTGTATTGTTGGGCTCCTGTCGGTTAACAGAGAATGTAAATCTATACACGCTGGGCAGCTGTTGATGCTCAGTACACTTTTCATCTAACCTTGTTTTCATTCTGCCGTCCCACGACACACACACTACATTACCCATAAGGCCACACCATTACCCATAAGGCCACCTTCTTAAAGGGGCCAGGCTGGCTCACAGCATTTCTTCCCTGCGAGAGAACGCGCACAACATCCTGTGATGCTTCCGCGATTTTTTTATTGACTTTTTATTAAATTATATATTTCTGAAAAATCCGCGAATAACTAAAACCGCGTAACTTAAAGCGCGAATTGGCGAGGGATCGCTGTATAGTTAAAGAAGAAGACCTTCAGGAAGGAAAGTAGGCCTTGGAAAACCTACAAGTGGAAGGAGGAATCTCCGTCTCTAAAGCAAGCCCCTCAACAGGTGTTGCAGGGGGCATCACAGGATAACAAGGATGTGCTGGCTCTGACAGCCAAGGTGAAGGATGGAGAATCATGGCTGGAGGGTTACACTCACCACGTCGACACCCACAACACGGGTAGAAGAGCCGCGGATGATCCCAAGGAGGGGGTGTCAAGTAACCCAGGGATAAAGTTGGGATCACTCCGGCTGTATTGGTGAAATGTTTTCTAAGGCTGAACCAACCAGGGGGATCTAACAACCTGGACCTGTACCTGGAAATGGTCCGGGACCAGGACCTGCACCAGGACCTGAACCGGAACCAGGACATCGAGCTGAACCTGGATCTAAACCCGGACCTGGACATGGACCTGGACCTGGACCTTCAAATGGTCCAGAACCAGGACCTGGACCTGGAAATGGACCGGGACCAGGACCTGAACCAGGACCAGGACCTCGAGCTGAACCTGGATCTAAACCTGGACCTGGACCTGGACCAGGACCTGGACCTGAACCTTGAAATGGTCTAGAACCAGGACCTGAACCTGAAACTGAACCTGGAAATGGACCGGGACCAGGACCTGCACCAGGACCTGAACTGGGACCAGGACCTCAAGCTGAACCTGGATCTAAACCTGGACCTGGACCTGGACCAGGACCAGGACCTGAACCTTGAAATGGTCCAGAACCAGGACCTGGACCTGGACCAGGACCTGAAACTGAACCTTGAAATGGTCCAGAACCAGGACCTGGACCTGGACCTGGACCAGGACCTGAAACTGAACCTGGAAATGGATCGGGACCAGGACCTGCACCAGGACCGGGACCTCGAGCTGAACTTGGATCTAAACCTGGACCTGGACCTGGACCTGGACCAGGACCTGGACCTGAACCTTGAAATTGTCTAGAACCAGGACCTGAACCTGAAACTGAACCTGGAAATGGTCCAGAACCAGGACCTGGACCTGGACCTGGACCAGGACCTGAAACTGAACCTGGAAATGGATCGGGACCAGGACCTGCACCAGGACCGGAACTGGGACCAGGAGCTCGAGCTGAACCTGGATCTAAACCTGAACTTGGACCAAGACCAGGACCTGAACCTGAACCTTGAAATGGTCCAGAACCAGGACCTGGACCTGGACCTGGACCTGAACCTGAACCAGGACCAGGACTTGAACCTGTTTACCATATTGTTAATGTTTCCATTTTTGTGTTTAATCCCACCGTGTGATGATCCTGATGAATACAATTTTTTTCCAGTTGGTCTTTAATTTGGAGGCAGCAGCCTTCATGAGTCTAAATGAAGGTAAATCTGAAGAAACCAAAACGATTTAGAGGACCTGTGTCAGGCTTTGATGAGCAGTAAAAAGGACCTCTACTGGTTGTTTTTGAGCAGACTAAGATCAAGTCAACCTTCAGTTAACAATAATGAGGTTTAAGAGGTCACGTGACTTTTAAGAAAGGGTTAAACTCAAAACTAAAAACAGAATTGATCAACTGTATTTTGTTGCTGCACTCAGATGTCTGATATTAACAAGATAATAAACACCTTCTGTATCTGTATCTGAAGACAAATGTTATTTTGTGCTTCCATCTCAACATACAGAACACACATGTTGTCTCACCCGAGCTCCACAGTGAGCTGCTATCTCCTCAAAAGGAGCCTGTCTGGAACCTCTCCACCACCTGCATCCTCTTCCTCCTCTGCTCCTCCTCCACCATCCCTCTATCCTCTGAAAGAGAGACAACATTTCTAATAAATACAAGGATTGGTGGCCCAAATGGACACCAGAATGGTAAATGGAGTTACCGATGGCGTTCTTCAGCGTCTCAAAGGTGATGTGCTCAGTCTGAGGTTTCTGTAGAGCACAGACAGAAACATGAACAGACGTACACACCAACAGATGGACTGATGCACCGGTGGACAGATACAGACCTGTGGTCCATCAGAACCGCACTGAAGGTCCATGTCCATCTGCAGAGAGATGGCGTCTCCAATGCTCTTCCTCCTGGACAGACGATCGTCATCTAGAACACAACCAAAGTCTCAGAACTGCAGACACACTTCCCTTTGTGAAGACTACAGCTGATCCTTATGTCAGTCGTTCACGTCTTCTCCTGACCTGGAAGCAGCACTTAGTAACAAAAAAACTCAGTGTGTTTGAGTTTGAAGTCATGTGACCGACCACATGTGTCCCACAAGGATCAATCCTGGGCCCATCATCAGCAGAGATGAACCACATGTCTTTTTAACGTGTTCACCTGTTAGCTGTGGTGTGTACGGTGTGTTGAGGCGTTCAGAGTGTGCGCTGTAGCTGCTTCCCACCAGAGCCTCACACATTTTTGACTGGACGAAGAGAAAGCCTTCGTTCACCTTCAGCTCACCCACTGGCAGCCTGAAACACACACATACACCGTGTTACCTGAAGCGGCGTAAACAGAAGAAAGCCTCTGGGATGACAGTCTAGGGAGGTGGTCCTCCTTTTTAACAAGGAGGAATCACAGTCCCCACCCTCCCTTAAGGTCTACGGGTGCCAGCGAGTTGCTAAAAACAAACCTCGGATCCAGGAGGGATAACACTGATTCAACTCTAAACCCTCGCTAGGATCTTGGAAAGAGCAGGGGCCAACCGGTCCACGAGTACTGTCAACCACTTTTAACTATCCTGTGGAGGAAGCTCTGGGAGTTTGGGATACTGGTCTGTTAGTACGGTGGATCTGTTCTAGGCAGCAGCAGATGGGAGAAGGGAGCCAAAGGTGTCAGGTCCTGGTCCTGATCCTGTTGGTGTCATTGAGCTGCAATCTTCAGCACTCTCTTAACAGGTTTGCAGCCACGTGTGAAGTGGCAGGGATGAGAATTGTTCAGTTTTAGTCACCAGTCACTTCTTTAGGTAAACCTTCTTTTTGACTGTGAGGACCGAGTTTTCTGAAGGAGATTTCTGGGTTAGGGGTTAGGGTTAGGGTTAGGGTTAGGGATTAGGGATTAGGGATTAGGGTTAGGGTTAGGGTTAGGGAAGGGTTAGGGTTAGAAACCACCTACTAGATACGTTGAATTGTCTTGAAGCCCTATCTGCAGGTCAGGTACCGGGAGATAAAGTAGAGGTTTATGTCTGTCTGATTGTGGTGTGTTGCTGAGCTGGAAGGAAGTGTGATGGTGTGTTTTTCTACCTGGGTGTGTCACACAAGACGTTCTCGGGCAGCAGGTGTGATGCCTCCTTCTGACGACTTTCTATGACCTGCAGAAAACAGCAAACACCCTCTTCATGATGCAGCACCAACACACAAGCAGACGTAGACAAACACCAGCATCACCTGTGTGACGTGTTGCCGGAGCGCTGCAGGCATGCTGAGCTGCGACAGCAGGTTGAGGACGGTGGCGCAGATGGCGTGAACGCTGCAGCGGTTTAATACAGACAGAGCTTCCTTACTGGACAGCGCCAGCTCCTGAGCAGCCAATCAGAGAACTGTTAACGAAGGAGGACTGAAGGGAATGGTTCGTCACTGATGTCAGAGAAGCTCTGCCTACCTGCAGGGCCAGCACCAGTCGAATGACGTCCACCAGCACCTCCTCGTTGGCCAGCTCCACGGTGAGAATAGCTAGCAGGGTGTAGAGCGCCTGGTAGTGGCTCCGCCCACTGCTCTCCTCCTTACAGGCCAGGTACACGTGTCTGTAGAGACTCTGAGCGTGCTGCAACAACACAAACACTGACTTTCACCTACAAATCACCAAGTCTGGCTGCTCCTGTTCTTTCTGATGATAATAATAATAATAACAATAGTATAATTATCAAGCACTTTTCTTGAAAAACAAATCTCAACATGCTACAGGATTGGAAAGGGCATGAAAATATAAACACAATGAAGATGTGGTTAGGTGAGGTGAAGGTGTGATGAAGATGACGGAGCAGTAGAACGGGTTGATTCAGTCTTGATGAAGAGCTGAGTGTCATCAGCATACCAGTGGACAGAGATTCCATCCCAGCTGATGACACAACTGACGAGGAGCATATATGTAATGAAAAAGGACTGGACCGAGGACAGACCCTTGGGGGACACCACAGGTGACGGGGACTAGGACTTGGCACCACTCATGCCGATGTATTTCTTCCTCCCAGAGTGATAGGATGTGAACCAATCCAAGGTAGTACTAGAAAGTCCAACATCACAGTGAAGCAGGGTTGGGAGGATGTGGTGGTCCGGGGTGTCTAAAGCTGTGGTTAGGTCCTCAAGAATGAGTAGTGAGAGAGAGCCAGCATCTGCCACTATCAGAAGGTCTGTTGTGACCCTAACCAGAGCTGTTTTTCCAGCATTTTTGACAGAAACGAGAGCTTGAATATGAGTCTGTAGCTGGAAGGGATTTCTGGGTCCAGGGTTTTTCGGAGGTGGTTGTTAGTTTTAAGTGTGGATGGAAGAATGCCCTGGGCAACTCAAGAGTAGAATGCCCCCTCAGTGGCCCCTCCCTGAATCGCCACCTTAATGTGGCTGAGGGGTTTGTGTGCCCGAATGATCCCAGGAGCTATGTTGTCGGGGCATTTGCCCCTGGTAGGGTCACCCAAGGCAAACTGGTCCGGGGGGATGGGCCAGACTAAGCGTGATACAGCCGACTCTTATGAAGAAAACTGCAACGAGAACTCGATGTCCCTCACCTGGGCTAGGGTTACCAAGGCCCCACCCTGGAGCCAGGCCTGGGAGAGGGGCTCGTTCAGGAGTGCCTGCTGGCCGGGCTTAGCCCGAATGGGCGACATGGGTTTGCCTCCCTGTGGGCCCACCACCCGCAGGGAGGATCATAGGAGTTGGGTGCGATGTGTTTTGGGCGGCAGCCAAAAGCATGGGCCTTGGTCTGGTGACCCTCAGTTGAATTTCCCCTCTGGGATTAATAAAGTATTTTTGTTTTTCATTCATTTAATTTCATTTTCAACTGGCTACTGGGACATGGACAGTCAGTAACTGACTACTCGGACATGGATAGTCTCCTCACTGGTGGGGAAGGAGCCTGAGCTGGTTCGGATATTGAGAGGTACCAACTAGATATAGTCGGGCTCACCTCAACGTGCAGTCTGGAACCAATCGTCTCGAGAGAGGCTGGACTTTATTCTACTCTTACATTCAATTGTACAGTGTCCTTGAGTGCAAGAAAGGCGATTTTAGATTAAATGTATTATTATTATTATGTGCATGCCAAAGCAGTGGCATGCACATATTGTAATGCAGTAGCATATTGTAATGGCCCTCTGCGAAGCAGAGGGCCATTTTACTCAACTGTCCTAATACCCAAGATGCCCCTGCGAAGCAGGGGCATCTTGGGTTACACCGCCCTCGCTATGGAAGAAAAAAAATCCCAAAAAAAAAAAAAACGACTGAGAAAACGACAAAAAACGCGTTTTTGAAGGCGTATTATTAGTATCCAGGATTAGTTTCCCTTTTTTTCTTTTTATCTTTATTATGTGCATGCCAAAGCAGTGGCATGCACATATTGTAATGCAGTAAAATGGCCCTCTGCGAAGCAGAGGGCCATTTTACTCAACTGTCGAAATACCCAAGATGCCCCTGCGAAGCAGGGGCATCTTGGGTTACACCGCCCTCGCTATGGAAGAAAAAAATCAGAAAAAAAAAAAAAAACGACTGAGAAAACGACAAAAAACACGTTTTTGAAGGCGTAATATTAGTATCCAGGATTGGTTTCCCTTTTTTTTTTCTTATTATTCCGCATCATTTTTCGTCCGTTAATAGGGGCATAACTGTAAGGTGCACACATGCATGAAATATATCAAAACGTAGGTCTCGACCGTGCGATGCGGGCTATTACTTTTCTCCGTCAAAAGTGTTACCGTGGCGACGCTAGACGCAAAAAACGGCGAAAATTGTCCCATAGAAATGAATGGGATTTTGCCGGATTCCGAGCAAATCTGCTCAAATCAGCTCAAACCCAGCCCTCTTTGGAGCTCTATAGCTCAGCCATATTTCATCACAGAGACACCATTCAAAGTTTAAACGGGTCACAAGACTTTGACCTATGACATACCGAAGCCGTGTATTGTTGTGATTTACGGTCTTTGAGAAATCGCGATTTACGTTTTATGATTTTTACAAGATCTTCAAAAAACCCTCCTCACTCTAGTGATGTCATCACGCACTCTAGCTCCGAGGAGAGAAGAAAAGAAAAATTAAAACTGCCTTTTCCTTTTTCACGTCCACTCCTTTTGCTCAACCTACATAAATTATACATCAAAACGTAGGCATTTTTGTCCTCTTTCAGATGATGTGACTTCTGTTTCTGTGTGGTGTTTAGTTTTCCGTCAAATCAACCCAGAGTTCAAGGTGATCCTTCTCGGCTCCTATATATTTCTATGGGGAAATTTTTCAAAATTCTCGTCTGACAGGAAAAAGTTTCATATTTTTACACTGCCGTCATTTAAAAACCGTAGACATTTGAGAAAAAAGAAATATATCCCTGTAATGCTGAAAGCCTTGTGGCGCTCACGGTTCAAGAATTTTTTCAAAAACTTATCCGGTTTTGGAATTACATCCGTTTGTTCGGGACATGGAAAATCGCACTTTGACAGGATCGATAGCCTACTGCTCCAAAGGCTAAATTTCTACTTTTTAAAACTGCTCTAGTTTAAAAACGGAAAACATTTACGAAATAAAATATATATCACCGCGTAGCTGAAAGCCTTGTGGCGCTCACGGTTCAAGAATTTTTTCAAAAACTTATTCAGCTTTTGAATTACAGCTGTTTGTTCGGACACAGAAATCCAGGTTTGGACTGACTGGACACAGTGTAATTAGGGGGTCGCTGGCTGTTTCTCTCCAAAACTCACAGACACACATACACACGCAGGAGGAGCCGCACATGTGACTGCCTCCCCTGAAGCCCCGCCCCTTTCTGCCTGTTCTTCAGGCACAGTATATGATATATTATGAGAATGATCACAGCCTTGACTCACATATGAGCTTTAGTTCATCCCATTCCTTATCAATATGATGTGGCTCCGCCCTTGTGGCTCCGCCCTTTGCAGCATGAACAGCTTCAACACTTCTAGGAAGTGTGTTTATTGGGGATTTTTGACCATTCTTCCAGAAATGCATTTCTGAGGTCACACACTGATGTTGGCCCATAAGGTCAATATCCCAGAAGTCTTCTATCAGGTTATCCGCTGACGGGCGGCTTAATTGGCCACGCCTCAAAATTTCTCCGAAATCTTCTAGTTATTTTTATGCAGTAAAATGGCCCTCTGCGAAGCAGAGGGTAAAATGGCCCTCTGCGAAGCAGAGGGCCATTTTACTCAAGTGCTGGCAATAATACTCAAGTGCTGGCAATAAATGTGCTGCAAGCGGGCATGCACATATCAAAATTTCTCCGGAATTTTCTAGTTATTATTCCGCATCATATTTTGTCCGTTAATAGGGGCATAACCGTAAGGTGCACACATGCATGAAATATATCAAAACGTAGGTCTCGACCGTGCGATGCGGGCTATTACTTTTCTCCATCAAAAGTGTTACCGTGGCGACGCTAGACGCCAAAAACGGCGAAAATTGTCCCATAGAAATGAATGGGATTTTGCCGGATTCCGAGCAAATCTGCTCAAATCGGCTCAAACCCAGCCCTCTTTGGAGCTCTATAGCTCAGCCATATTACATCACAGAGACACCATTTAAAGTTTAAACGGGTCACAAGACTTTGACCTATGACATACTGAAGCCGTGTATTGTTGTGATTTACGGTCTTTGAGAAATCGCGATTTACGTTTTATGATTTTTACAAGATCTTCAAAAAACCCTCCTCACTCTAGTGATGTCATCACGCACTCTAGCTCCGAGGAGAGAAGAAAAAAAAAATCAAAACTGCCTTTTCCTTTTTCACGTCCACTCCTTTTGCTCAACCTACATAAATTATACATCAAAACGTAGGCATTTTTGTCCTCTTTCAGATGATGTGACTTCTGTGTCTGTGTGGTGTTTAGTTTTCCGTCAAATCAACCCAGAGTTCAAGGTGGTCCTTGCCGGCTCCTATATATTTCTATGGGGAAATTTTTCAAAAGTCTCGTCTGACAGGAAAAAGTTTCATATTTTTACACTGCCGTCATTTAAAAACCGTAGACATTTGAGAAAAAAGAAATATATCCCAGTAATGCTGAAAGCCTTGTGGCGCTCACGGTTCAAGAATCTTTTCAAAAACTTATTCAGCTTTTGAATTAGAGCAGTTTGTTCGGGACATGGAAAATCGGACTTTGACAGAATCGACAGCCTACTGCCCCAGAGGGTAAAATTATACTTTTTAAAACTGCTCTAGTTTAAAAACGGAAAACATTTACGAAATAAAATATATATCACCGCGTAGCTGAAAGCCTTGTGGCGCTCACGGTTCAAGAATTTTTTCAAAAACTTATTCAGCTTTTGAATTACAGCTGTTTGTTCGGACACAGAAATCCAGGTTTGGACTGACTAGAGACAGTGGAATTAGGTGGTAACTGCCTTTTTTTTTCTCTCTCCTCTTCTCACACACACACTACACACGCAGGAGGAGCCACACATGTGACTGCCTCCCCTGAAGCCCCGCCCCTTTCTGCCTGTTCTTCAGGCACAGTATATGATATATTATGAGAATGATCACAGCCTTGACTCACATATGAGCTTTAGTTCATCCCATTCCTTATCAATATGATGTGGCTCCACCCTTTGCAGCATGAACAGCTTAAACACTTCTAGGAAGTGTGTTTATTGGGGATTTTTGACCATTCTTCCAGAAGTGCATTTCTGAGGTCACACACTGATGTTGGCCCAGAAGGTCAATATCCCAGAAGTCATCTATCAGGTTATCCGCTGACAGGCGGCTTAATTGGCCACGCCTCAAAATTTCTCCGAAATGTTCTAGTTATTGTTATGCAGTAAAATGGCCCTCTGCGAAGCAGAGGGCCATTTTACTCAAGTGATATGTGCTGCAAGCGGGCATGCACATATCAAAATTTCTCCGGAATTTTCTAGTTATTATTATTATTGTTATTACTCTGGAGTTGCCCAGGGTGAGAGGCGACGGGGTGGTGTGGGGTTGCTTATAGCCCCCCAGCTTGGAGCCTGTATGTTGGGGTTTCCCCAGTAGATGAGAGGATAGCTTCCCTGCGCCTTCGGGTCGGGTAATGGGCTCTGACTGTCATCTGGGCTATGCGCCAAATGACAGTTCAGAATACCCAGCCTTGGAGTCCTTGGCGAGGGTGCTGAAAAGTGCCCTTCATGGGGACTCCTTTATTCTGCTGGGGGACTTCAATGCTCACGTTGGCAATGACAGTGGTACCTGGAGGGGCGTGATTGGGAGGAACAGCCTCTCTGATCTGAACCAGAGTGGTGTTTAGTTGTTGGACTTCTGTGCTTGTCACAGTTTGTCCAGAACAAGCATCAGAGTGTCCATAAATGTATGTGACATCAGGACACTCTTGGCCGTAGATCGATGATCAACTTCATAGTCGTATCATCTGATCTTCAGCCGTATGTTTTGGACACTTGGGTAAAGAGAGGAGCTGAGTGTCAACTGATCACTACCTGGTGGTGAGCCCAAACCTCTTGTAGTGAGGGTTTGCTGGAAACGTCTGGCAGAGGAACCTGTCAGAAAGATCTTCAACTCGCACCTCCGACAGAGCTTCAATCACATCCTGAGGGAGGCGGGGGACATTGAGTCTGAATGGACCATGTTCTACACCTCCATTGCTGAAGTGGCTGACCAGAGCTGTGGCTGTAAGGTCGTTGATTCCTCCCGTGACGGCAATCCTCAAACTTGGTAGTGGACACCTTGGATAAGAGAGGCCGTCAGACTGAAGAAGTAGTCCTACTGGGCTTGGTTAGCTTGTGGGACTCTGGAATCAGCAGACAGGTATCAGCGGGCCAAGTGGGCGGGAACTTTGGTGGTCTCTGAGGTGAAAACTCAGGTGTGGGAGGAGTTCAGTGAGGCCATGGAAAAGGACTTTCGATCGAAAAGCAGTGCTTCACCAACACTGTGTATAGTGGGGGTGGGGTGCTGCTGACCTCGACTGGAGATGTCATTCGGCAGTGGAAGGAATATTTTAAGGACGTTCTCAATCAATCCCACCAACATGTCTTCCGTGGAGGATGCTGAGCCTGTGGACTTAGAGGTGGACTCGTCCATTACTGGAACTGAGGTCGCTGAGGTAGTTAAGAATCTGCACGGTGGCAGGACTCCAGGGGTGGACGAGTTTCCACCCTGATTTCCTGAAGGCTCTGGATGTTGTAGGACTGTCTTGGTTGACACGTCTCTGCAACATCGCATGGAAATTGGGGGCAGTACCTCTGGATTGGCAGACTGGGGTGGTGTTTCCCCTTTTTAAGAAGGAGGACTAGAGGGTGTGTTGGATTGGTGCAGCGTCTGCTGTGGTGCGGACTCTGTACTGGGATAGGGTTAGGGTTAGGGTTAGGGTTAGTTAATTCCTATGTACTCTTGTACATAGGAATTAGCCAGGCTTCTCTTGCCCGTCTGCAGCTTGTGCAGAACTCTGCTGCACGCCTGCTAACCCAGACCCGTAGGCGTGAGCACATCACCCCCATTCTGGCGTCCCTACACTGGCTTCCTGTGCACTACAGAATCAATTTTAAGCTTCTGCTATTTGTTTTTAAATGCCTGAACAACCTTGCTCCTCCATATCTCTCCAGTCTGCTTCAGCCTTACTGCCCACCTCGATCCCTAAGATCAGCCGATCAGCTGTTGCTGACAGTCCCTATAGACCTTTTCGGGCCAGCCCCCCGGAAGTACCCCGTCCGCCATTGCTGGAGGGTGCTACAGAGCGACACAGAGCGACGATTTCACAGATTTCGCAGATTAACCAGTGTTTTTGTCTTTCTACAAATATATATTTTTATAATGTCGAGTCGGTCGAGTGGGAATACATGTTCCGCCATAAACTGTGCCAACAATGGCGTGAAAATTCAACAATGGAAGAAGAAAGTATGTGAAATACACAAGCCTTTACTGCACGAAGACTGCCTTGTTTGCAGAACAAGAAGTTAGGAAGACGTGGGTGAAAAATATCAACAGAAAGGACTTTGTTCCAAATGAATACAGCCGGGTGAGTTTTCGTTAACATTCAATCTCGTACTACTCATAGTCTCGCTGAGAGTCCCGGACGATTCTGGCCGAAAGAACAGCAGTATGACGCTACTGTAGCCCTCGGCGCTAGCACAAGCCCCATAAATCAATGAATGAATGAATGAATGAGTGACTTAGGAGAATGATAAAATAAATTAAATATAACATTAACACATAGCCTAATTTACCGCTAGCGTTAACGTTACAGTAGCATAATCTTTATGGCTTGTTGACGTTAGTTATAACCAGCGTTGCAGCGTTCCACAGTTTTTAGTGTTTGATTATGGGAATAGATCATGCTATTTCCATAACCAATCATTAAAAACAGCGATAACTACCTTCATCTGTAACTGGAGGTCACTGCCTAACATCATCAATCCAAGACATGTCTGCGTTATCCGTAACAAATGCTCCACGCTGCTGTGTTTGGGTTAGTTGGTGGAGCACCGCACCCTCCAGTTATGGCGGGGCCACTAGGGGGCGCATGTCCACAATTTTCAAGTCGAAAAGGTGTATAACAAGGCTGAAGCTCAGAGGAGACAGATCATTTGCTGCCACAGCTCCAAAGCTTTGGAACGAGTTGCCTTTGAATGTCAGACAGGCTTCCTCGCTTCCGGTTTTTAAATCTCTTCTAAAAACATATTTATTTTCCCTGGCTTTTAACACTTCTTAACCTATTTTGACTGGCATCCTCCAAAACAGCACCTGCCATGAGCCCATCTGTGTCTTTTTTCTGTTTTTAACTGTTTTTAAGTGTTTTATATTTGCTTGACTTTTTTATTTATTCCTTTTTATCTTTTTAACTTTTTAACTCTATGTTTTAACAATTTTATGTTTTAATGTACAGCACTTTGGCTGCCCCTGTGGTTATTTAAATGTGCTATACAAATAAAGTTGTATTGTATTGTATTGTATTGTACTGGTCCATTGTGTTGAAGAGAGAGCTCAGCCAAAAGAAAAGGCTCTCTGTTTACCAGTCGATCTTTATTCCAAACCTCACCTACACACGTGGACAAAATTGTTGGTACCCCTCAGTTAAAGAAGGAAAAACCCACAATTCTCACTGAAATCACTTGAAACTTATAAAAGTAACAATAAATAAAAATTTATTGAAAATCAAATAATCAAAATCAGCCATCACTTTTGAATTGTTGATTAACATAATTATTTAAAAAAACAAACTAATGAAATAGGGCTGGACAAAAATGATGGTACCTCTATAAAAGATTGAAAACTATTTGACCAGAGTGACATGATTAACTCAGGAGTGTTCTTTAATTGACATCACAGGTGTTTCCAAACTCATAATCAGTCAGTCTGCCTATTTAAAGGCAGACAAGTAGTCACTTTGCTGTTTGGTGAAAAGGTGTGTACCACACTGAACATGGACAACAGAAAGCGAAGGAGAGAACTGTCCCAGGACATCCGAAAAAAATTATAGACAAACATCTTAAAGGTAAAGGCTATAAGACCATCTCTAAACAGCTTGAAGTTCCTGTGACAACAGTGGCTCATATTATTCAGAAGTTCAAGACCCACAGGACAGTAGCCAACCTCCCTGGACGTGGCCGCAAGAGGAAAATTGATGACAAATTGAAGAGACGGATCGTTCGAATTGTATCCAAAGAGCCCAGAACAACCTCCAAAGAAATTAAAGGTGAACTCCAAGGCCAAGGTACATCAGTGTCAGATCGCACCATTCGTCGTTGTTTGAGCCAAAGTGGACTTCATGGGAGACGACACCACTGCTGAAAAAAATCATAAAAAAGCGAGACTGGAATTTGCAAAAATGCATGTTGACAAGCCACAAAGCTTCTGGGAGAATGTCCTTTGGATAGATGAGACCAAACTGGAGCTTTTTGGTAAGGCACATCAACTCTATGTTCATAGACTCAAAAACCAAGCATACAAAGAAAAGAACACTGTCCCTACGGTGAAACATGGAGGAGGCTCAGTAATGTTTTGGGGCTGCTTTGCTGCATCTGGCACAGGGTGTCTTGAATGTGTGCAAGGTAAAATGAAATCTGAAGACTATCAAGGCAATCTGGAGAGAAATGTGCTGCCTAGTGTCAGAAAGCGTGGTCTCAGTCGCAGGTCATGGGTCTTCTAACAGGAACAGGACAACGATCCAAAACACACAGCCAAAAACACCCAAGAATGGCTGAGAGAAAAGCGTTGGACTATTCTAAAGTGGCCTTCCATGAGCCCAGATCTGAATCCCATTGAACATCTGTGGAAGGAGCTGAAACATGCCATTCGGAGAAGACACCCATCAAACCTGAGACAACTGGAGCAGTTTGCTCATGAGGAGTGGGCCAAAATACCTGTTGACAGCTTCAGAACGCTCATTGACAAATACAGAAATCGTTTAATTGCAGTGATTGCCTCAAAAGGTTGTGCAACAAAATATTAAGTTATGGGTACCATCATTTTTGTCCAGCCCTATTTCATTAGTTTGTTTTTTTAAATAATTATGTTAATCAACAATTCAAAAGTGATGGCTGATTTTGATTATTTGATTTTCAATAAATTTTTATTTATTGTTACTTTTGTAAGTTTCAAGTGATTTCAGTGAGAATTGTGGGTTTTTCCTTCTTTAACTGAGGGGTACCAACAATTTTGTCCACGTGTGTATGGTCACGAATTGGGGGTAGTGACCGAAAAAACGAGATTGCGGACACAGGCAGCAGAAATTAGTTTTCTCCAGGGTGGCTGGACTCTCCCTTAGAAATAGGAGAAGTTCAGTCATTCGGGAGAGACTCAGAGTAGAGTCACAGCTCCTTCACATCGAGAGGAGCCAGTTGAGGTGGTTCGGGCATCTGGCTAGGATGCCCTCCGGACGCCTCTCTGGAGAGGTGTTCCGGGTATGTCCAACTGGGAGACCACGGGGCAGGCCCAGGACACCCTGGAGAGATTATATCTCTCAGCTGGCCTGGGAACGCCTCGGGATTCTCCCAGAGGAGCTGGTGCAAGCAGCCAGGGAGAGGGAGGTCTGGGCCTTTCTGCTGAACCTGCTGCCCCTTATTGTTTTTGTAATAAGGTTTATGGCAGAGAGGTTAGATTTAATCAGGGTTGTGGGAAAAGAGTCCAGGGGAAAGGTGGATGGCTTCATTTTCCTGATTTTGTCCTCCAGTTCACACTCTGCAACCTCAGAGAAGCAGTGGAGACAGTGGTAGAGCCTAGACCAGAGCCCGGAAGGGCAGGTGGAACAGAGATGAGAGCAGTTGATGTCAATCTTGGCTTTGAAAAAGTTAAGAAACTGTGCTATTCCTCTGTATTTTCTGTTTGAGTTCTAGACCAGGGTTTAAGGAGCCCATTTATTATGGAAAACAGCTGCTTGGAGTTTCAGGACTTGTAGATGGTGTTTGAGTGGTACTGTGGCCGTGCGTTGTGAATTTGCAAAGGCTGTGCAGTCAGTGGCAGGTGTGCGGTCAGTGACAGGTGTGACAGGTGTTCAGTCAGTGGCAAGTGTGCGGTCAGTGACAGGTGTGACAAGTGTGCAATCAGTGACAGGTGTTCAGTCAGTGGCAGGTGTGCGGTCAGTGACAGGTGTGACAGGTGTTTAGTCAGTGGCAGGTGTGCGGTTAGTGACAGGTGTGCAGTCAGGGACAGGTGTGACAGGTGTTCAGTCAGTGGCAGGTGTGCAGTCAGTGACAGGTGTGCAGCCAGGGACAGGTGTGACAGGTATTCAGTCAGTGGCAAGTGTGCGGTTAGTGACAGGTGTACAGTCACTGACAGGTGTGCAGTCAGGGACAGGTTTGCAGTCAGGGACAGGTGTGACAAATGTGCAGCCAGTGACAAGTGTGACAGGTGTTCAGTCAATGGCAGGTGTGCAGTTAGTGACAGGTGTACAGTCACTGACAGGTGTGCAGTCAGTGACAGGTGTTCAGTCAGTGGCAGGTGTGCAGTCAGTGACAGGTGTGACAAGTGTGCAGTCAGTGACAGGTGTGCAGTCAGTGACTTGTGTTCAGTCAGTGGCAGGTGTCTGGTTAGTGCGAGGTGTACAGTCACTGACAGGTGTGCAGTCACTGACAGGTGTGCAGTCAGGAACAGGTGTGCGGTTAGTGACAGGTGTGCAGTCAGTGACACGTGCGCAGTCAGGGACAGGTGTACAGTCACTGACAGGTGTGCAGTCAGTGACACGTGTGCAGTCAGGGACAGGTGTACAGTCACTGACAAGTGTGCAGTCAGGGACAGGTGTGCGGTAAGTGACAGGTGTACGGTCAGTGACACATGTGCTCTCACCTTTCTCATGAACAGGTTGTCCTGTCGAGAGCATCTGTCCTCCTTTAGCTCCAACGCTGACACATCAAACGTCATGCTGAGGACGCACAACAATGACTGCAGTTCAGTGACAGTGTCTTTAGAAACTTTCAAAGACTTGAACAGCTCAGTCTGCAGAGACTGGTGTTAGCCAGACTCTACCTGAACTCACCTGACTGCGCTGAGCCTGGCAGCATTGTGGCGTCGGTCGATGAGCGAGATGAGGATGGAGAGAACCAGCAGGCGGATCTCCGGGTCCTCCATCAGGGTGAAGGACAGCAGAGGCTCCAGGAAGGCCGAGGGCAGCGCTGTCAGCAGGTTGCTGCTCTCATAACGCTCTGACACCTGAGGGGGGCGGAGCTTTGCCTTTACAAAGACTCTGAAGACGTGAGGTCAGCCAGAACCACCTGCTTTTCTTTACCTGAACTAGCACCAGGGAGATCTGGATTTCCATGTTCATTTTCTGAGTAGTTTATCAATAAATATAAATCTTTGTTGATATTTCTTCAAATATTAACAAATATGAATTTATCATTTCAATTTTTAATCTGATCGTCTCACCTGGAGGAGCGACTTGAGCAGCATCACCTGGATCATCTTGCTGCCCTCAAACCTGCAACAACAAACAGTTCCTTATCCACAGTCTTTAAATGTTCAGAACATCCAGACAGAGAGTGAGCTGAGCCGTACCCGGCGTTGGGCGAGCCCAGGGCGGGGTAGATACCAGGCACCGGAATCTTCCCCATGATAAACAGCATGACCTCTGACCTCTGGTAGACAGGAAGTGTGTTGGCGAAGGAGCCTGCAGCAACACAGACGACAGCTGAGCAGACGGAGCATGAAAAGCACCGACCCTGAAGCAGAACCCATGACTGTCGACGGGCCTGACCGATGGTTCTGATGACGGCGTCCTGCAGCTTTCTCTCCTCCGTTGAGGTAGTTTTGCGTTTCCCGGCGTTGTCGTAGTAACCTGTCAGCTGGTAGTCGACGCTCTGCCTGAGCTGTCGCAGTAACGTGTTGAACACTTCCAGCACCGTGGGACCTGCAGGACGAAGTACAATGTGGCGTCATCAGAAAACGCCGGGACGCCACAAACTGGCTGTTTCAGATAAACTTAGCTCATGTTGAGCTAAGTTAAACCATAGCCCGGATCCTTCCAGTGGACCTTCTCTACTCTCTAAGATGCTGTTAGCTGCTGACATCATGCAGCTGTCCATTTAAAAAACTAAACTAAACAGGCTGTAAATATGTTTCTGTTTCATTGCAGTTCCTCCACTGACCATTAGGTGGTGGCTCCAAAACTGCAAATCCCCACTGATGTTAAAAAGGCCAACTTTGGAGCAGAATTCAACATTAAACATTGCTTTTGTTCTCTATAGTTAGATTTTACATCCATGACAACTCTACAGGGGCAGATTCTTTTTTTGTACAACATCAAATAAATTTATTTTTAGCAATAAAGCTGACCAATCAGATGGCCATATCTTATTTAATGTGTTGTTTAGGCTAATTGTTAACACTAATTCCTGCCAAGGCCTTATATACATTGACCGTAATATATTTTGATTTATAGGAATAATAGGAGTAATTCTAGGGACAATGTGGTCGATTGAATAAATTGATCTGATATATGAGTGTGAAAGAGAAAGAAACCTGCTTGTGTTGTGAAAGTGCCTTGACTGGTTCCTGGGCTAGAAGAAAGACAAATTAGCATATTGTTGTTGTTTTAGCAACTTAGCACTAAGCATTACATTTACATCTAGACTGAGAATAAAAACAGATCATGATATTTTAAAGTGAATACGTTTTCTTGTGCTTGTGAGGATTGTACTAACAGACCACCTTGACTGGCTGTGGCTGGTCTGGAAGGATCTGGGTATGAAGCTTAGCTTAGCTTAGCCACGCTAACCACAGCATTCATTTCATGTCTCCTCTGGAACAACATTTGGAGGTCTGGCTGTAGGAGTGATTTATTGCAGGTCTCAGCACAGTTCCAGCTGGGAGAGTCCTGATTCTTCATTCGGCTCCTTCAGCAAAGCCTCCTGGACCAGGAGCTCTTTTAGCAAAGCCTGCTGGACCAGGAACTCCTTTGGCAAAGCCTCCTGGACCAGGAGATCCTTTAGCAAAGCCTGCTGGACCTGGAGCTCCTTTAGCAAAGCCTGCTGGGCCAGGAGCTCCTTTAGCAAAGCCTGCTGGACCAAAAGCTCCTTCAGCAAAGCCTTCTGGACCAGGATCTCCTTTAGCTAAGCCTGCTGGACCAGGAGCTCCTTTAGCAAAGCCTGCTGGACCAGGAGCTCCTTTAGGTAAGCCTGCTGGACCAGGAGCTCCTTCAGCTAAGCCTCCTGGACCAGGAGCTCCTTCAGCGTAGCCTGCTGGACCAGGAGCTCTTTCAGCTAAGCCTGCTGCCGGAAAGCTCCTTCAGCAAAGCCTCCTGGACCAGGAGCTCATTTAGCTAAGCCTGCTGGACCAGGAGCTCCTTCAGCTAAGCCTCCTGGACCAGGAGCTCTTTCAGCTAAGCCTCTTGGATGAGGAGCTCCTTCAGCTAAGCCTCCTGGACCAGGAGCTCCTTCACCAAAGCCTTCTGGACCAGGAGCTCCTTTAGCAAGGCCTTCTGGACCAGAAGCGCTTTCAGCTAAGCCTCCTGGACCAGGAGCTCCTTCGGCTAAGCCTGCTGGACCAGGAGCTCCTTCAGCTAAGCCTGCTGGACCAGAAGCTCCTTTAGCAAAGCCTCCTGGACCAGAATCTCCTTCAGCGAAGCCTCCTGGACCAGGAGCTCCTTAACACTAGAACCGCCAAGGGGGTAATTTTTACCCCCTAGCATTTTCAAACGTTTGTATTTCTGTTAAAATAAAACCCCTACATCTGTAAGTTCATGACTTTTCCTAAAATGGAATTATTAATCATTCAGTGAATTTTGGTGAGTGTGTGTGAAAAGAAAAATATTAGACCATTTATACCTAGAACCGCCGAGGGGGGTAATTTTTACCCCCTCACATAAAGCTGTATACAGCTGCCCCCTTTTGCGCCACGCCCCTCCCGCTTCCTCTGTTGCTAGCAACGCCCAAACTTTGTGCCGTCATCGGACTTTTACAACTATTTTCATCACTAAATCTTTCAAACAAACAGCAAAATTTAAGAATTGAACCCAACAAAAATAACAGCTGGCTGTTGTACCAGAGATCTGAGTGAGGGAGAGTCAGAAAGAGCAGAGATCACCGTAGATGTGAGTGAGGAGGAATCGGTGGAGAGAGAGACCGACGACTCGTCATTTTTACCAGGTGATACGACATCAACTGAAGATGAGGAGCCGAATTTATGAAAAACGGCTTCTATAAGTGAGGGGTCACCACCACATACATTCAGTCCTCAGACACAGTGGAGGCTCGCGGAAATACTCTGACAGGTAAATTCGGAAGTCAAGCGTTTTAGTTTCCTCTGGTTCTAATCATTTGGTATTTTAGCGAGACAACGACTCTGACTGATCTAATCATAAATATTATTTTTATAATTATATTTACATTGTTCAGAGCTCAACCTGTATGTCAGCTACATGAGGCGGCCAAGGATGGGTCTCCGTTTGGAGACCCATAAAGCTGGGACTGTGGACCGGGAGAGCCCAGTCCACAAATGTCCCGGTGGAGAGAGTTGGTCCAACTCCATACGCGCGCCACAACATTGACGACCCTGTGAATGCGTTCATGTACCTGATGGACCGGGTGATACAGCAAACCTGTGACTGTACGGTGGCGGAGCCGCGCCGGTGGAGAGGAGGGCTGGGAATGGAGTCATGTGTGCGTGAGGGGGAGCACGCAGCGTTAATCCGTTTTTCAAAAATTAATAAAATATCTGTTAACATCTGAAGTCTGTTGTTTTGTATTGTAAATAGTCTGTCATTCGATTGCTGTTGTTTTCATGTTTGTGTTAACATACAGCTCCTACAGTTTGTTGATGAACGTACCAATGTATTTATTTGTGTGGCTGAGAGAGAGAGCGGGCGCAGCGTTCGGCTACGGAGAAAAAAGCTGGCAAAAATATACATTTTAAACACTTATTTTGACAAGTTTCCATTATTATTTCAGAAATATTTAGGAATTAGCCACTTCACAACTTCTAGAAATGACATCTTAGCATCGGTGATGCTGTTGTAGCAAGGGGGTCAAAATGACCCCCCTCGGCGGTTCTAGGAAGTTTGGAATGTTGGCGGTTCTAGTGTTAAGCAAAGCCTGCTGGACCAGGAGCTCCTTCAGCAAAGCCTGCTGGACCAGAAGCTCCTTTAGTAAATCCTCCTGGACCAGGAGCTCCTTCAGCAAAGCCTCCTGGACCAGAAGCTCCTTCAGCAAAGCCTGCTGGACCAGGAGCTCCTTCAGCAAAGCCTGTTGGACCAGGAGCTCCTTCAGCAAAGCCTGCTGGACCAGAAGCTCCTATAGCAAAGCCTCCTGGACCAGGAGCTCCTTCAGCGAAGCCTCCTGGACCAGGAGCTCCATCAGCGAAGCCTCCTGGACCAGGAGCTCCTTCAGCAAAGCCTTCTGGTCCAGAAGCTCCTTCAGCAAAGCCTGCTGGACCAGGAGCTCCTTCAGCAAAGCCTCCTGGACCAGGAGCTCCTTCAGCAAAGCCTTCTGGACCAGAAGCTCCTTTAGCAAAGCCTCCTGGACCAGGAGCTCCTTTAGCAAATCCTGCTGGGCCAGGAGCTCCTTTAGCAAAACCTGCTGGACAAAAAGCTCCTTCAGCAAAGCCTTCTGGACCAGGAGCTCCTTTAGCTAAGCCAGCTGGACCAGGAGCTCCTTCAGCTAAGCCTGCTGGACCAGGAGCTCCTTCAGCGAAGCCTGCTGGACCAGGAGCTCCTTCAGCTAAGCCTCTTGGACCAGGAGCTCCTTCAGCTAAGCCTCCTGGACCAGGAGCTCCTTCACCAAAGCCTGCTGGACCAGGAGTTCCTTTAGCAAAGCCTGCTGGACCAGAAGCGCTTTCAGCTAAGCCTCCTGGACCAGGAGCTCCTTCGGCTAAGCCTGCTGGACCAGGAGCTCCTTCAGCTAAGCCTGCTGGACCAGAAGCTCCTTTAGTAAATCCTGCTGGACCAGGAGCTCCTTCAGCGAAACCTCCTGGACCAGGAGCTCCTTCAGCAAAGCCTCCTGGACCAGGAGCTCCTTCAGCGAAGCCTCCTGGACCAGGAGCTCCATCAGCGAAGCCTCCTGGACCAGGAGTTCCTTCAGCAAAGCCTGCTGGACCAAGAGCACCTTCAGCAAAGCCTGTTGGACCAGGAGCTCCTTCAGCAAAGCCTGTTGGACCAGGAGCTCCTTCAGCAAAGCCTGCTGGACCAGAAGCTCCTATAGCAAAGCCTCCTGGACCAGGAGCTCCTTCAGCTAAGCCTCCTGGACCAGGAGCTCCATCAGCGAAGCCTCCTGGACCAGGAGCTCCTTCAGCAAAGCCTTCTGGTCAAGAAGCTCCTTCAGCAAAGCCTGCTGGACCAGGAGCTCCTTCAGCAAAGCCTCCTGGACCAGGAGCTCCTTCAGCAAAGCCTTCTGGACCAGAAGCTCCTTTAGCAAAGCCTCCTGGACCAGGAGCTCCTTTAGCAAATCCTGCTGGGCCAGGAGCTCCTTTAGCAAAGCCTGCTGGACAAAAAGCTCCTTCAGCAAAGCCTTCTGGACCAGGAGCTCCTTTAGCTAAGCCAGCTCGACCAGGAGCTCCTTTAGCAAAGCCTGCTGGACTAGGAGCTCCTTTAGGTAAGCCTGCTGGACCAGGAGCTCCTTCAGCAAAGCCTGCTGGACCAGGAGCTCCTTCAGCAAAGCCTCCTGGACCAGGAGCTCCTTCAGCAAAGCCTTCTGGACCAGAAGCTCCTTTAGCAAAGCCTCCTGGACCAGGAGCTCCTTTAGCAAATCCTGCTGGGCCAGGAGCTCCTTTAGCAAAGCCTGCTGGACAAAAAGCTCCTTCAGCAAAGCCTTCTGGACCAGGAGCTCCTTTAGCTAAGCCAGCTCGACCAGGAGCTCCTTTAGCAAAGCCTGCTGGACTAGGAGCTCCTTTAGGTAAGCCTGCTGGACCAGGAGCTCCTTCAGCTAAGCCTGCTGGACCAGGAGCTCCTTCAGCGAAGCCTGCTGGACCAGTAGCTCCTTCAGCTAAGCCTGCTGGACCAAAATCTCCTTCAGCAAAGCCTCCTGGACAAGGAGCTCTTTCAGCAAAGCCTCTTGGACAAGGAGCTCCTTTAGCTAAGCCTCCTGGACAAGGAGCTCCTTCAGCAAAGCCTCTTGGACCAGGAGCTGCTTCAGCTAAGCCTCCTGGACCAGGAGCTCCTTCACCAAAGCCTGCTGGACCAGGAGCTCCTTCAGCTAAGCCTGCTGGACAAAAAGCTCCTTCAGCAAAGCCTCCTGGACCAGGAGCTCCTTCAGCAAAGCCTCCTGGACCAGGAGCTCCTTCAGCAAAGCCTTCTGGACCAGAAGCTCCTTTAGCAAAGCCTCCTGGACCAGGAGCTCCTTTAGCAAATCCTGCTGGGCCAGGAGCTCCTTTAGCAAAGCCTGCTGGACAAAAAGCTCCTTCAGCAAAGCCTTTTGGACCAGGAGCTCCTTTAGCTAAGCCTGCTGGACCAGGAGCTCCTTTAGCAAAGCCTGCTGGACCAGGAGCTCCTTTAGGTAAGCCTTCTGGACCAGGAGCTCCTTCAGCTAAGCCTACTGGACCAGGAGCTCCTTCAGCTAAGCCTGCTGGACCAGGAGCTCCTTCAGCGAAGCCTGCTGGACCAGGAGCTGCTTCAGCTAAGCCTGCTGGACCAAAGGCTCCTTCAGCAAAGCCTCCTGGACAAGGAGCTCTTTCAGCAAAGCCTCTTGGACGAGGAGCTCCTTCAGCTAAGCCTCCTGGACAAGGAGCTCCTTCAGCAAAGCCTCTTGGACCAGGAGCTCCCTCAGCTAAGCCTCCTGGACCAGGAGCTCCTTCACCAAAGCCTGCTGGACCAGAAGCTCCTTTAGTGAATCCTGCTGGACCAGGAGCTCCTTCAGCGAAGCCTCCTGGACCAGGAGCTCCTTCAGCAAAGCCTCCTGGACCAGGAGCTCCTTCAGCAAAGCCTCCTGGACCAGGAGCTCCATCAGTGAAGCCTCCTGGACCAGGAGCTCCTTCAGCAAAGCCTTCTGGACCAGAAGCTCCTTCAGCAAAGCCTGCTGGACCAGGAGCTCCTTCAGCAAAGCCTCCTGGACCAGGAGCTCCTTTAGCAAATACTGCTGGGCCAGGAGCTCCTTTAGCAAAACCTGCTGGACAAAAAGCTCCTTCAGCAAAGCCTTCTGGACCAGGAGCTCCTTTAGCAAAGCCTGCTGGACTAGGAGCTCCTTTAGGTAAGCCTGCTGGACCAGGAGCTCCTTCAGCTAAGCCTGCTAGACCAGGAGCTCCTTCAGCGAAGCCTGCTGGACCAGGAGCTCCTTCAGCTAAGCCTGCTGGACCAAAATCTCCTTCAGCAAAGCCTCCTGGACAAGGAGCTCTTTCAGCAAAGCCTCTTGGACGAGGAGCTCCTTTAGCTAAGCCTCCTGGACAAGGAGCTCCTTCAGCAAAGCCTCTTGGACCAGGAGCTCCTTCAGCTAAGCCTCCTGGACCAGGAGCTCCTTCACCAAAGCCTGCTGGACCAGGAGCTCCTTCAGCTAAGCCTGCTGGACCAGAAGCTCCTTTAGTAAATCCTGCTGGACCAGGAGCTCCTTCAGCGAAGCCTCCTGGACCAGGAGCTCCTTCAGCAAAGCCTCCTGGACCAGGAGCTCCTTCAGCGAAGCCTCCTGGACAAGGAGCTCCTTCAGCAAAGCCTCCTGGACCAGGAGCTCCTTTAGCAAATCCTGCTGGGCCAGGAGCTCCTTTAGCAAAACCTGCTGGACAAAAAGCTCCTTCAGCAAAGCCTTCTGGACCAGGAGCTCCTTAAGCTAAGCCTGCTGGACCAGGAGCTCCTTTAGCAAAGCCTGCTGGACCAGGAGCTCCTTTAGCAAAGCCTGCTGGACCAGGAGCTCCTTTAGCAAAGCCTGCTGGACCAGGAGCTCCTTTAGGTAAGCCTGCTGGACCAGGAGCTCCTTCAGCTAAGCCTGCTGGACCAGGAGCTCCTTCAGCGAAGCCTGCTGGACCAGGAGCTCCTTCAGCTAAGCCTGCTGGACCAAAAGCTCCTTCAGCAAAGCCTCCTGGACCAGGAGCTCTTTCAGCAAAGCCTCTTGGACGAGGAGCTCCTTCAGCTAAGCCTCCTGGACCAGGAGCTCCTTCAGCAAAGCCTGTTGGACCAGGAGCTCCTTCAGCCAAGCCTCTTGGACCAGGAGCTCCTTCACCAAAGCCTGCTGGACCAGGAGCTCCTTTAGCAAAGCCTGCTGGACCAGAAGCGCCTTCAGCTAAGCCTCCTGGACCGGGAGCTCCTTCGGCTAAGCCTGCTGGACCAGGAGCTCCTTCAGCTAAGCCTGCTGGACCAGAAGCTCCTTTAGCAAAGCCTCCTGGACCAGAATCTCCTTCAGCGAAACCTCCTGGACCAGGAGCTCCTTCAGCAAAGCCTGCTGGACCAGTAGCTTCTTCAGCAAAGCCTGCTGGACCAGAAGCTCCTTTAGTAAATCCTGCTGGACCAGAAGCTCCTTTAGTAAAGCCTGCTGGACCAGAAGCTCCTTTAGCGAAGCCTGCTGAATCAGGAGCTCCTTCAGCAAAGCCTCCTGGACCAGGAGCTCCTTCAGCGAAGCCTCCTGAACTAGAACCTCCTTCAGCAAAGCCTCCTGGACCAGAAGCTCCTTCAGCAAAGCCTGCTGGACCAGGAGCTCCTTCAGCAAAGCCTGCTGGACCAGAAGCTCCTATTGCAAAGCCTCCTGGACCAGGAGCTCCTTCAGCAAAGCCTCCTGGACCAGGAGCTCCTTCAGCGAAGCCTCCTGGACCAGGAGCTCCATCAGCGAAGCCTCCTGGACCAGGAGCTCCTTCAGCAAAGCCTTCTGGACCAGAATCTCCTTCAGCAAGGCCTGCTGGACCAGGAGCTCCTTCAACAAAGCCTCCTGGACCAGGAGCTCCTTCAGCGAAGCCTCCTGGACCAGGAGCTCCATCAGCGAAGCCTCCTGGACCAGGAGCTCTTTCAGCAAAGCCTTCTGGACCAGAAGCTCCTTCAGCTAAGCCTGCTGGACCAGGAGCTCCTTCAGCTAAGCCTGCTGGACCAGGAGCTCCTTCAGCGAAGCCTGCTGGACCAAAAGCTCCTTCAGCAAAGCCTCCTGGACCAGGAGCTCTTTCAGCAAAGCCTCTTGGACGAGGAGCTCCTTCAGCTAAGCCTCCTGGACCAGGAGCTCCTTCAGCAAAGCCTCTTGGACCAGGAGCTCCTTCAGCTAAGCCTCTTGAACCAGGAGCTCCTTCACCAAAGCCTGCTGGACCAGGACCTCCTTTAGCAAAGCCTGCTGGACCAGAAGCTCCTTTGGCTAAGCCTGCTGGACCAGGAGCTCCTTCAGCTAAGCCTGCTGGACCAGAAGCTCCTTTAGCAAAGCCTCCTGGACCAGAATCTCCTTCAGCAAAACCTCCCGGACCAGGAGCTCCTTCAGCGAAGCCTCCTGGACCAGGACCTCCTTCAGCAAAGCCTCCTGGACCAGAAGCTCCTTCAGCAAAGCCTGCTGGACCAGGAGCTCCTTCAGCAAAGCCTGCTGGACCAGAAGCGCCTATAGCAAAGCCTCCTGGACCAGGAGCTCCTTCAGCAAAGCCTCCTGGACCAGGAGCTCCTTCAGCGAAGCCTCCTGGACCAGGAGCTCCATCAGCGAAGTCTCCTGGACCAGGAGCTCCTTCAGCAAAGCCTGCTGGACCAGAAGCTCCTTCAGCAAAGCCTGCTGGACCAGAAGCTCCTTCAGCAAAGCCTGCTGGACCAGGAGCTCCTTCAGCAAAGCCTGCTGGACCAGGAGCTCCTTCAGCAAAGCCTGCTGGACCAGAAGCTCCTTCAGCAAAGCCTGCTGGACCAGAAGCTCCTTCAGCAAAGCCTGCTGGACCAGGAGCTCCTTCAGCAAAGCCTGCTGGACCAGAAGCTCCTTCAGCAAAGCCTGCTGGACCAGGAGCTCCTTCAGCAAAGTCTGCTGGACCAGAAGCTCCTTCAGCAAAGCCTCTTGGACGAGGAGCTCCTTCAGCTAAGCCTGCTGGACCAGGATCTCCTTCAGCGAAGCCTGCTGGACCAGGAGCTCCTTCAGCGAAGCCCCCTGGACCAGAAGCTCCTTCAGCAAAGTCTGCTGGACCAGAAGTTCCTTCAGCAAAGCCTCTTGGACCAGGAGCTCCTTCAGCAAAGTCTGCTGGACCAGAAACTCCTTCAGCAAAGCCTCTTGGACGAGGAGCTCCTTCAGCTAAGCCTGCTGGACCAGGAGCTCCTTCAGCGAAGCCTGCTGGACCAGGAGCTCCTTCAGAGAAGCCCCCTGGACCAGGAGCTCCTTCAGCAAAGTCTGCTGGACCAGAAGCTCTTTCAGCAAAGCCTCTTCGACGCGGAGCTCTTTCAGCAAAGCCTCCTGGACCAGGAGCTCCTTCAGCTAACCCTGCTGGACCAGGAGCTCCTTTAGCAAAGCCTGCTGGACCAGGAGCTCCTTGAGCTAAGCCTGCTGGACCAGGAGCTCCTTCAGCTAAGCCTGCTGGACCAGGAGCTCCTTCACCAAAGCCTCCTGGACCAGGAGCTCCTTCACCAAAGCCTGCTGGAGCACCTAAAGTGGATCACCATCAAAATCCCCAGTTTGAAATGATGTCATGTTCAACCTTTTACCTCCTTATTAGGACTAAATAAAAGAATAAAAGTAGCTGTATTTCCTCGTTGCGCCAGCTGTCTCTGATCTGACGGAGGTTTGAGTGGATTTGTAAAAACAGCTGGCTGACCTACTGATCCGGTAGCTTCTATCACAGCAGCTTCTGACAGCACCTCCACGATCCCGGCTCGGACCGATGCAGGACTCCTGCTGTTGGCATCTAGGTGACCCAGCAGCTGCTGGATGACCAGGTGGGAGTGCTGGGACTGAACAAACAGAACAAGACATACAAGTTTCCCTCAGTGATGTTTTAGAAAGGCACAGATAACAAGTTCAACAGGTGGAATCCCAGAAACCCTTGTACAGGAGGTCTGGTCTTGGTCCAGGTCTAACAGGTCCAGATCTCAGACACAGCATCTTTTGTTGAGGTTTATCTATTTCTGTATGGCCTCCTTCTCTTTCTCATCTGTTTCTCCTCTATTTATGCTCCAGATACACCTCCATTTCTGCTCCAGAACACTGATAAAGCTGCATTATTGCAGTCATGTGATATAACTCATCAGAGCTCTGGGAACCATGTGACCACGCTGAATATGGTCACATGATGAAGCAAAGTGATCAGACGTTTCTGAGTCACTGACCTGGATGGAGTACATGATGATCTGGAAGCAACGGACGGCGAAGCCTCGTCCTTCCCACAGGCTGTACCTGTCCAGGTGCCTGAAAACACAGCGCAGTCTGCAGGTTCTTCTGTATCAACGCTACTGCAGCCACAACAGCCCACGTGACAAAGATTACAGCTGGCGATGATCTATGTTTCTCAGATCTGATCATGTTATCGGTTAATAATTCAGAGGGATTATCAGAGGGATTATCCCTGGCGTCAGGTCAGCGGTTAACAATCAGGACAAAATGGAGATAAAACAGATTAGATTACATAAGATCCCTGCGTGAGTGATTCAACAGGATCCCAGGTGTACTGGGAAAATAAAACCCTGGCCTTTGAGTGTTGTCTCCTTTCAGAGGTGATTAGAGACACAAAGGGACATCAGGAACATCCTTCACTTAGATGTTTGTCATCCCTAAAAACATTCTCTACTCTCCCTGTCGTTATATGTTGTTGTTTTTTTGTGAATGTGGCTCCTGAGCTCTGCAGGTGGAGCATCAGTGGAAATGTGTCCTACATAAGCACCGGTCTGATGGCGCTGTTGATGTGTCCGTAAGCAGCTCTGCCCAGCAGCTCCCTGAAGCACACCTCCGTCTGCTCTGCAGGACAACCGCTGCAACCAAACACAAATTCACAAATATACAGTTCATCGTTTAACCAACAGTGTTCATACATTCAGGGACAAATCACCATGAAGGTATGATATTTTACTGATGTGTTCACTTCAGTGGAAGTGCCCCATAGTTCCCTGGGGGGTAACATTGACATAACCTGACAAATGGATTTCCAGTAGCTATAACTAACAATCCCATAATAAAATGACAAATATAACTGCTTGACAGCACACCAACTCACCTGTCCCCATTTGTGTCCAGCTCCAGGTTGACCAGGAGGGCGGGGACGATCTGCTCCATGTGACGAGGCTCCCAGATGTTCACCTGTAACTCATCATCCACCGTCTTCCTCACCACGCCCTGCAGGCCGCGGATCCCCGACACCCGGATCCTGAACACACACATCACATTCAGCGTGAACCTTCGCCGGTTTCAGGGTGAGAGTCGCCCACGGTTGAGGCACCAAGAAAACACAAATACTTCCAAATACTTCCACTGAGACCATTAAAGACGGTCAAGACAAAGTGAGAACATTCAATTCAATTCAATTCAATTCAAAAATACTTTATTAATCCCCCAAGGGGGAAATTCAAGTTTCAGTACACCAGGAAAAATCTGGTGTACTAGTGGAGCTGCTAGCGTCCAGCGCTCCTTTTCATGCCAGGTCCCGTGGTCCGAGTGCTAACTCCAGATAACAGCCGTTAGAACAGCCAACAGCCGTTAGAACCAGTATATCTCCATAATGATGACAAGTGAGATATCTCCAGGTCAGAGGAGGAAACACCGATGAACTAGGCCGTATCCTCTGGGCAGACCGAGCTCCATTCAGTCCGGCGGGCGACCGACCCGACCGTCCCAGAGCCCGGTTCATCATGCGGACCGGACCAGGCCGTTGTCACCTGGCAGTGCTGGGCCCCACCAGGTCACCAGATGGCCCCTGTCAGGTCAGCTGACCCATCCGGCATGTAGACTGCTGGACGGGGGCAGCATGCTGCCGCCGCTACGTCAGGGGCTCCCGTACCGGCTCCATGACGCTGCAGCCCGGATCCAGTGGCGGTGGTTGCCGCGGGTAGCAGTTCAGGGCTACTTAGCTTAGCTTTCCCGAACCGGCTTCCAGTGACACTCTCCATGTCCGCGGCGGCAGGTCTCCACCAACCGCAAGAGGACCGATCCGCACCCTGCAGACAGTATGTAGACATCCGACCGCAAATCACCACAAACCGGGCACAAACTGGAGCGTCCAGTGTCCAGCGTCGCAGGGATAAGTCCCGGAGCAGCAGCGAGAAGCGTCCATGCCAGGCGTCGTCCGGGAAACAAAAAAAAAAAAAAAAAAACATATCGGACAGTGATGGCATTACAGGTCAGGGAGGCTGCTGAGACGTCTACAGCAACACTGGAGGAGCTGCAGGATCATTCCAGTCCAGACACCTAGAGATGCACCAGGTGGATGTTCTCCACGTGTCTGTGAAGATTCACCAGGTGGATGTTCTCCACGTGTCTGTGGAGATTCACCAGGTGGATGTTCTCCACGTGTCTGTGGAGATTCACCAGGTGGATGTTCTCCACGTGTCTGTGGAGATTCACCAGGTGGACGTTCTCCACGTGTCTGTGGAGATTCACCAGGTGGATGTTCTCCACGTGTCTGTGGAGATTCACCAGGTGGACGTTCTCCACGTGTCTGTGGAGATTCACCAGGTGGACGTTCTCCACGTGTCTGTGAAGATTCACCAGGTGGATGTTCTCCACGTGTCTGTGGAGATGCACCAGGTGGATGTTCTCCACATGTCTGTGGAGATGCACCAGGTAGATGTTCTCCACGTGTCTGTGGAGATGCACCAGGTGGACGTTCTCCACGTGTCTGTGGAGATGCACCAGGTGGACGTTGTCCACGTGTCTGTGGAGATGCACAAGTCTTCTCCCAGTTAGACATGCCTGAAACCCCTGCAGAGGTGTCCAGGAGACATCCCGATCAGATGCCTGAATCACCTCAACTGCTCGTGATTTATACATTCTGTGTGTCAAAGTTTCTCTAAATGCAGTCATTGTTGAGTTATTTTCCTGAAAGTTATGAACTTCTGGTATTTTTACACTTTTACATGACTGGATTCATCACCTGGAGGTGTAAATATGGTAGAAACAGCTGGGATGAAGCTGGACACTAACCTGGTCTGAGTGTTGGGGTCTTCCTCTTCAGAGTGACACATCTCACTGAAGCGAGACACGAAGAAGTCGTAGCTGCGATGGTAGGAAGGCGTGTCCTCCTCGATGTTCGCAAACTTCACAAACTACCAGAGACAGAAACCAACCTGTTAATCATTCAAAATGATGAGTCCAAACTGAGTAGTTTCAGGTGTGTGTGCTGCATTTGATGAGTGTTGCTGTGTGCACTACCAGCTGTTTAAACCTTATCTGGCACCACCAGCGGTTTCCTGAACAGTGGCTTTGAAGCCTTTTCTCTGTCTCTTTGCACGGCCCCTTCTTGGCAGGGACTGACTCCACTCAACTCCATTGAATCCAAAAATAGGTAAAAGGGGAAAATGAGTGACGTCGGGACCCTCAAAAAGCCGAGGTTCAACTGACAGGCCACCAGGGAGACCAACAAGAGACTAACAAGAGACCAACAAGAGACTGATGAAAGACCGACAAGACACCAACAAGACTAACAAGAGACTAACAATAAACCAACAAAAGACCGCCAAGAGACCAACAAGAGACTAACAAGACATCGACAAGTGTCTGACAAGAAACTAACAAGAGACCAACATGAGACTGACGAGAGACTGACGAGAGACTGACAAGAGACTAACAAGAGACCCACAAGAGACCCACAAGAGACTGATGAGAGACCGACAAGACACCCCCAAGAGACTGATGAGAGACCGACAAGACACCCCCAAGAGACCGACAAGAGACTAACAAGACATTGACAAGTGACTGACAAGAAACTAACAAGAGACTAACAAGAGACCAACAAGAGACTAACAATAGACCAACAAAAGACCGCCAAGAGACCGACAAGAGACTATCAAGACATCGACAAGTGACTAACAAGAAACTAACAAGAGACTAACAATAGACCAACAAAAGACCGCCAAGAGACCGACAAGAGACTAACAAGACATTGACAAATGACTGACAAGAAACTAACAAGAGACTAAAAAGAGCAACAAGAGACCAACAAGAGACTGAAAAGAGATAGACAAGACAACGACAAGAGACAAACAAGAGACTAACAAGAGACCAACAAGAGACCAACAAAAGACCAAAAAAGACCGCCAAGAGACTAACAAGACATCGGCAAGTGACTAACAAGAAACTAACATGAAACTAACAATAGACCAACAAGAGACCAACAAAAGACTGCCAAGAGACCGACAAAAGACTAACAAGACATCAACAAGTGACTGACAAGAAACTAACAAGAGACCAACAAGAGACTAACAAAAGACCAACAAAAGACCACCAAGAGACTAACAAGACATCAACAAGTGACTGACAAGAAACTAACAAGAGACCAACAAGAGACTAACAAAAGACCAACAAAAGACCACCAAGAGCCTAACAAGACATCAAAAAGTGACTGACAAGAAACTAACAAGAGACTAAAAAGACCAACAAGAGACCAACAAGAGACTGACAAGAGACAGACAAGACACCGACAAGAGACAAACAAGAGACTAACAATAGACCAACAAAAGACTGCCAAGAGACTGCCAAGAAACTAACAAGAGACTAACAAGGGGGGAACAAGAGACCAACAAGACACCGACAAGAGATCAGCAAGCGACCAACAAGAGACCAACAAGACATCGACAAGAGACTAACAATAGACCAACAAGAGACTTACAAGCGATAAACAAGAGACTAACAAGTGACCAACAAGACATCGACAAGACATTGACAAGACATCGACAGAAAACTAACAGGAGACCAACAAGAGACTAACTAGGGGGGAACAAGAGACCAACAAGACACCAACAAGAGACCGACAAGTGATCAACAAAAGACTAACACGTGACCAACAAGAGACTGACAAGACACCGAAAAGAGATCGGCAAGCGACCAACAAAAGACTATCAACAGATCAACAAGAGCCGAACAAGCGAGAGAGTGTCCACCAGTTAGCCTAGCTACAGTCTTCATCTGTGGACCAAAGGACCTGCTTTCTCCTGCTTCGGTGAGCTTTGTGTTAGGACCAATTCACAGGTAGTCACAGCGGTCTGTTAGTAAAGCACAATGAATGCATAAGACCCATTTAAATGTCTTATTTTCATAGAATTATTTGGTGGGGATGGTTGGTGGGATTGGAAGGAGTGAAAATGGGATGGTAAAGTGGATGGGGGTGGAGATGATGGTGTTCACAAATTTTGAGGACTTTATGAATCAAAGGACAGCAAAGTAGAATTACTGGTCGTTTATGACACAAATTGGTGGTAACATTGAACACATTTGGTGTTGTTCTAACGCCAGCAGGCAGAAAAAACTGCCTCTGATTTGCTCCCATGACCACCTTACACCCAACGGCTGAGCTGACGGAGGTGCCCTGACTCAGGAACGACTATGGTTTTCTTCTGCCTGGACACGTGAGTGCAGGGCCGGAGTGGGCCCTTTTCTCAGTCCGGGAATTTAATTCAAATTCAGGCCACTCTGATACGGAGGACAAATTTGAGTACATAGAAAAAGATTAAACAAAAAACAATTCTCTCACAATGCCTTTTATTTCATTTAGATTATGGCATACAATTATTTGCGCCCCATTAACAATGTATAATTGAAATTCAAATAAAATAAAGATAATGATAAAGAAGTCCTTTCACAAATCAAAGTTCCTTCACATAACTTCTGTTGCTCTTCTGTATGCCATATTTTCCATCATAAACGTCTATCTTGACTAACTGTCTTCCTCTACCTGGCCCTTCAGCAGTCCTGCCCTCATCTGGATCACAGTGATTCTGGCATCCTGCACTGATGCTACAAAACATTCCACAACCATGAAAAAGACAGTTAACATTGACTTGTTCATGTTTGCGCGCCTGTGGAAATGCACGATATAACGGCGAGACGAAATAGGCTTGAGGTGTTCCGGGCACGGCCCACTGGGAGGAGACCCCGGGGAAGACCCAGGACACGCTGGAGGGACTATGTCTCTCGACTGGCCTGGGAACGCCTTGGGATCCCCCCAGAGGAGCTGGAAGAAGTGACCGGGGAGAGGGGGGTCTGGGCTTCATTACTCCGGCTGATGCCCCCGCGACCCGACCTCGGATAAGCAAAAGAAGACGGTACGGTACGGTACGAAACAGGCTACAGTTGCAGAGAAGCTAAGGCATGTAGAACGTGCACACTCTCGAGTAGCCTATTTTATTATTAGGCCTATTATTATTAAGAATATTTTTTTTTAATAACACCTGCCCCCACGCCCACGAACCAAGCGCAATATTGGTATACAGCACTTCTAAATAATGCAGCCTAAATAGCACGTTTGACATGCATTTAATACCCTAACAAATAACCTGTTACACAACCTGTTTAATATGTCTAATTGCGTGAACCTGTGCGCGTTGGTGCTAATACAGGCAGGCTACAAATAAAGCGTGATGAAGCGTTTGGCAACTCTGTTTATCAAAATGGTTAACTGGCATTTAAAGCAACAAGTTTTTAGTTCTCCTATGGAAATATGAATGCACTTTAAGCATTGATAATCCTATACCTACATTGTGACATTTTTAAGTTGACTGTTGTGACAGTTGCAAACGCTCGCCACGTTATATGATAAAATTCACAACCAGGCCAATTATCCATCTCTCTTTCAGTAACCTACCAGCTTGTCTTGAGAAGATGTCAGTTAATTTGGCACATTTGGCTGCCGCCTCCTTTCTTTTTTTTATTTTAGCCCTCTCCGTTCCGCCCAGCCTCTTTGTTTCGCGCCAGTGTGATTTACAGTAAAGACGAGCCTTGGGCCAAACAGCCTGAAACACGTGGGAGGGGTCGAGGGGAATTATGCTGCTTACATGGTCGTAGAACCACAGATTCTCTAGGAAGGGGCTGTGGACCTATTTAATCCACTATGATGCAACGGGCGGTTGCAACTTAATTGATATTAATGCAAGAATAAGACAAAAGAAGTGACAAAAAAAAAAGTTAAAATTAGTTGTCCCTGTGGTCCACATCGATGGTTTGGGCCGGGAAAGCTCCCGATCACTTTAATGTGCAGCCCGGCTTTGCGTGAGTGTGACCTTCAAATCACTTGTTATATGTAATGTTTGACATCCACTTACAGCAGCACAGGCCAAAGATTTACACTGACAGCTCCAAAAAGGGAATTTTTTACTAAAATAAAATGCAGTATCATCAACAAACCTATTGATGCACTGTTTTTCACAGAAGTCCCTTGTTTTTACCCTCCGACAGGATGTTCTGATGGCAGGAATGCAAACCAAATCCAGAAAACAGCATTGTGTACGACATGTATATTTTCAGAATTTACACTCATGTTGACATTATTAAAGTGCCACATTACAATGATAAAAAGAGCACAGCAGTGCAGGAAGCTCGACCTAAGGTCTGCAGGAAAATAAGAACGGAGGAACGTGAATCAACATTTGATGCAGAGATAATCCTGCGGTTACACACATGGATAATCTCTGTGTGCGTGTGCACATATAATGCAAGTCTTTCACAAGGCAGCTCGTCTTGGTTGACAGATTATATAAATGTATCAGTCAGTCTGGGGCGGCGCCACAGACTGTAACAGGATTTAGAAGTTTGCATTTCTGTGAAACAGATAAAAGGCTGTTTAATTTATTGGGCTTGACAATTAAACAAAAACGAATCGAAACCCACATTCAGAAACTATAACTGACATAATCTCACCCATGTAAATTATTTCTTTTCTTTGAAATATGCAGTTAATGAGCATGTATAATTAATAGGGGTGCTCCGATCGATCGGTGACCTGATCGGATCGGCCGATATGCATATGATCGGGATCGGTCAGAATTGTCATTACAGCCGATCAAAAGAGCCGATCAAAAACGCTCTATTCTCGTGCGCATACACTGTGTATAGACCTTTTCGGGCCAGCCCCCCGGAAGTACCCCGTCCGCCATTGCGGGGTTGTGCTACAGAGCGACACTTTCACCGGCTCGCAGATTAACCAGTGTTTTTCTCTTTCTACAAATATATATTTTTATAATGTCGAGTCGGTCGAGTGGGAATACATGTTCCGTCATAAACTGTGCCAACAATGGTGTGAAAATTCAACAATGGAAGAAGAAAGTATGAAATACACAAGCCTTTACTGCACGAAGACTGCCTTGTTTGCAGAACAAGAAGTTAGGAAGACGTGGGTGAAAAATATCAACAGAAAGGACTTTGTTCCAAATGAATACAGCTGGGTGAGTTTTCGTTAACATTCAGTCTCGTACTACATATAGTCTCGCTGAGAGTCCCGGACGATTCTGGCCGAAAGAACAGCAGTATGAGGCTACTGTAGCCCTCGGCACTAGCACAAGCCTATAAATCAATGAATGAATGAATGACTTAGGAGAATGATTAAATAAGTTAAATATAACATTAACACATAGCCTAAATTTACCGCTAGCATTAACGTTACAGTAGCATAATCTTTATGGCTTGTTGACATTAGTTATAGCCAGCGTTGCAGCGTTCCACAGTTTTTAGTGTTTGATTATGGGAATAGATCATGCTATTTCCATAACCAATCATTAAAAACAGCGATAAACTACCTTCATCTGTAACTAGAGGCCACTGCCTAACATCATCAATCCAAGACATGTCTGCGTTATCCGTAACAGATCCTCCACGCTGCTGTGATTGGGTTAGTTGGTGGAGCACCGCACACTCCAGTTATGTCTGGGCCACTAGGGGGCACATGTCCACTATTTTCAAGTCGAAAAGGTCTAAGACAGCAAGAAACAAAGGGAAATAAATACGATCGGTGATCGGTATCGGATCGGCCGATATTGATTTCAGTGATTGGTGATCGGTGATCGGCCCCAAAAACCTTGATCGGAGCACCCCTAATAATTAATCTGTGCATGTTTCCCTTCACCGCTATGAAACCAGTCAAATTTATTAGGAAACAAGTTGTGATATTTGAGCAAATCTTTTTATTTAAGTGTTTTAATATTTAAATAAAGTTTGTGCTGACTGAGCTTCCACCTCCAGCGGTGGGAGGATGATGGTGGGTGTGCTGGGAGTTACGTACGGAGTTGGTGGCCAGGATGTGGAGGTGTGGCCTGTCGGCCTCCAGCAGTAGACGCAGCGTGCTGAGGAAGCTCTCCACCAGCAGGTTGATGCTCTGGCAGTGGCAGGCTAGCAGCAGCTGCTCCAGCGCCTCCATGGCGATGCACACATACCTGGGAGACAGTCACAGGGCTGAGACCGAGCACCCCAACACCAGGTCTACTCCTCTAGAGAAGCTGGGAGGGCTCCAGCAGAAGCTTGCGGTACCGACCCGTAGCGGTGGCGGTTCAGCTCTCTGGTCAGGCGCTCCGACAGATATGCGGCGATGCGGTCCAGCTTCTCTGGAGCGGACAGGGCGAAGAACGTCAGCTTCTCCATGTTGGCCTTCACCAGCCCGTCCTGTTCACATGCACACACACATGCACACAGGTGACGGCTACTGTAGTGGATCCTGCCGCTGTGACGGGGTTAAAGGCTCCACCAGGCAGCAGAGCAACAACTCATTTGTGGGTACCTCTGGGTTTTCTGGGAAGATGTTGTCGACCAGCCGCTTGTAGCGAGGACGCAACGCCCAGCAGCAGCCACACAGACCTGCAGACAAAGAGGGTTAGGGGGTTAGGGTTAGGGGGTTAGGTATTGAGTTAGGGGTTAGGGTTAGGGTTTAGGGTTAGAGGTTAGGGTTAGGGTTTAGGGTTAGAGGTTAGGGTTAGGGGTTAGGGGTTAGGGATAGGGTTAGGGTTTAGGGTTAGGGGTTAGGGTTAGGTTAGGGTTAGGGTTTAGGGTTAGGGTTAGGGTTAGGGTTAGGTTAGGGGGTTAGGGTTTAGGGGTTAGGGTTTAGGGTTAGGGTTAAGGGTTTAGGGTTAGGGTTAAGGGTTAGGTTAGGGTTAGGGATTAGGGATTAGGGATTAGGGATTAGGGTTAGGGGTTAGGGTTTGGGGTTAGGGTTTGGGGTTAGGGGTTAGGGTTAGGGGTTAGGGGTTAGGTTAGGGTTAGGGGTTAGGGTTAGGGTTAGGGTTTAGGGTTAGGGGTTAGGGTTAGGGTTGGGATAGGGGTTAGAGTTTAGGGTTAGGGGTTAGGTTAGGGTTAGGGGTTAGAGTTAGGGTTTAGGGTTAGGGGTTAGGGGTTAGGGTTGGGATAGGGGTTAGAGTTTAGGGTTAGGGTTTAGGGTTAGGTTAGGGTTAGGGTTGGATTAGGGGTTAGGGTTATGGGTTAAGGTTGGGTTAGAGATTAGGGTTTGGGGTTAGGGTTAGGGTCTTTATTTGTGGAACATCTCTCAGTTCTGAAGAGACAACGCTAGAGTTCCTCCATCTTTCTCTTCGTCTTGATGCCTTGTGATGGCTCCTTGAATGTTTGATGAGGTCAATCAAAGTTGGGACCAGCTCTGGAGACCCCAGGACTAGACATGAACATGTTCCAGCCTCTCTAGGACTGCCGTCACAGATGGCCCAAACCCTAACCCTAACCATCTCCAGGCTGGCAGACCATCCAGGACACTGAGATTAGCACAGAGCTGCTGAGCGCTGCATGAACCTTCTAGTACATCAATACATAAGATTTCATCTGGCCGGCTCCCAATGAAATCTTTTGTGCAACATAATATATGCAACACATAACTGCAATAATTATTCCCTGTGTGCAGAGTAATACACACTACTGGAAAACTATATATATATATATATATATATATATATATATATATATATATATATATGTTTACATATACATACATACATAAATGTGTGTTTCAGGCATCTGGAGGTTGCTCCAATAGACCTTCATTGTTCATGTACAGTTCTTATCTCATGTCATCTCTAGCTGCAGGGGCTGACTAGAAGATGCTGGTGGAGGAAGTTCATTCAAACAAATCTGTGCTGCTGAAATTCTGCCACAAAAGAAAAAACTAAAGGAAGATCTAAAAGTTTCCCAAAAAGCCTGGATAATCTAATCAAGCTCTGGACGTCATCTCTGAACTACAATTCTGTTGTTTTTGCCTCATAAATGCAGCTGCTGGACCCCTCCCTCTTCCACTGACTGATGAACAGACCTCATCACCTCCTTAATTAAGCACCTGATCAGTTTTCATTTAAGATAAAACACAGAAACAGAAACAGAGAGGAAGCATCATCCTACCGTACATGAAGACAGCTCACATCCACACTGTCAGGACCACCACACCACCACGTCCAAGGTTAACCCCACAAACACATACACACACACACATGCTCTGATATGGCCCCACCCCCTTTCATTCACTGTCATCCCAGCATCTGCAGCTGCTTGGCTGAAGCTGCTGTTCCGTCACACAGTTCACTTTAATTCCACGTCCTGGCTGGTACCGGGAGTGTTGCAGCAGATTATCATATTCTCACTGGGTCTCAAGCCTGGAGGATTTCTCCGGGCGAGCGTGTGTGCGTGAGATCCGGGCCACGTGCAGCAGCTCAGCGCTCCGTAATCTGCTCTGAATTTATTCATCATTCCAGCAGGAACAACCTGCAGAGCTGCAGCTGGATGTTCACTGCAGGAAAAATCAATGAGCTGAAAACAGTTCCACCATGAGGACCAATGGAGGTGCTCACAGGTGTTGCTACAGGTCCTCTGTTTAGATGTTTCCAACTCCAACAGCAGCTGGTTTTAAGGCATCCAAGCAGTCAAACAAAGTAACAGGACTGTTTTGCTGGTCGTGACTTAAGACATGTCAATAAATACACATGGAGCCATGAAGCCATGCCACTCAGGATGGTGTCCTCCTGAGGCAGAGCTGTGCTGTGGAGGTCCTACCTGCAGATGTCTGGTGGTCCAACACGGAGAAGCAGTCCTGCAGCAGCCGGCGAGGAGCCTCTGGTACGGTCAGCATGGCCATGACCCTCGGCAGCGTCACCCCCCGGGGCAGACTGGGCACGGCGATGCCTCTGGGCATGCTGGGAGGGCCGACACCCTGGGGCAGGGAGCTGAGCAGGGTCGGCACAGTGATGCCCCGCGGCATGTTGGGAAAGCTAAGAAGAGTCCCTGGCATCTCCGTGGCGACTCCTGGTAGCAGGTGGAAGAGAAGATGAGGTCTGAGGAGGAGGAGAAGCTGAGAGTGAGAGGAGAGGAGGTGTGAGCTGAAAAGAGAGCCTGAAGGAAAAACCCTCCTCCCTCCACATTCCTCCAAGCTTTAACTCCTGCAGCTCCGTGCTGCAACAACCAACCCCCAGCATCCGAGATGATGGTCACCTCCGAAGGTGACAACCAACCCCCAGCATCCTAGAAGATGGTCACCTCTGGAGGTGACAACCAACCCCCAGCATCCTAGAAGATGGTCACCTCTGAAGGTGACAACCAACCCCCAGCATCCTAGAAGATGGTCACCACTGGAGGTGACACCCAACCCCCAGCATCCTAGAAGATGGTCACCATTGGAGGTGACAACCAACCCCCAGCATCCTAGAAGATGGTCACCTCTGGAGGTGACAACCAACCCCCAGCATCCTAGAAGATGGTCACCTCTGAAGGTGACAACCAACCCCCAGCATCCTAGAAGATGGTCACCTCTGAAGGTAACAAGCAACCCCCAGCATCCTAGAAGATGGTCACCTCTGAAGGTGACAACCAACCCCCAGCATCCTAGAAGATGGTCACCTCTAGAGGTGACAACCAACCCCCAGCATCCGAGAAGATCATCTCTGAAGATGACAACCAACCCCCAGCATCCTAGAAGATGGTCATCTCTGAAGGTGACAACCAACTCCCAGCATCCTAGAAGATGGTCACCTCTGGAGGTGACAACCAACCCCCAGCATCCTAGAAGATGGTCACCTCTGAAGGTGACAACCAACCCCCAGCATCCTAGAAGATGGTCACCACTGGAGGTGACAACCAACCCCCAGCATCCTAGAAGATGGTCACCTCTGGAGGTGACAACCAACCCCCAGCATCCTAGAAGATGGTCACCTCTGAAGGTGACAAACAACCCCCAGCATCCTAGAAGATGGTCACCACTGGAGGTGACACCCAACCCCCAGCATCCTAGAAGATGGTCACCACTGGAGGTGACAACCAACCCCCAGCATCCTAGAAGATGGTCACCTCTGGAGGTGACAACCAACACCCAGCATCCTAGAAGATGGTCACCTCTGAAGGTGACAACCAACCCCCAGCATCCTAGAAGATGGTCACCACTGGAGGTGACAACCAACCCCCAGCATCCTAGAAGATGGTCACCTCTGGAGGTGACAACCAACCCCCAGCATCCTAGAAGATGGTCACCTCTGAAGGTGACAACCAACCCCCAGCATCCTAGAAGATGGTCACCTCTGAAGGTGACAACCAACCCCCAGCATCCTAGAAGATGATCACCTCTGGAGGTGACAACAACCCCCAGCATCCTAGAAGATGGTCACCTCTGGAGGTGACAACCAACCCCCAGCATCCTAGAAGATGGTCACCTCTGGAGGTGACAACCAACCCCCAGCATCCTAGAAGATGGTCACCTTTGAAGGTGACAACCAACCCCCAGCATCCTAGAAGATGGTCACCACTGGAGGTGACACCCAACCCCCAGCATCCTAGAAGATGGTCACCACTGGAGGTGACAACCAACCCCCAGCATCCTAGAAGATGGTCACCACTGGAGGTGACAACCAACCCCCAGTATCCTAGAAGATGGTCACCTCTGGAGGTGACAACCAACCCTCAGCATCCTAGAAGATGGTCACCTCTGAAGGTGACACCCAACCCCCAGCATCCTAGAAGATGGTCACCTCTGGAGGTGACAACCAACCCCCAGCATCCTAGAAGATGGTCACCTATGAAGGTGACAACCAACCCCCAGCATCCTAGAAGATGGTCACCTCTGAAGGTGACAACCAACCCCCAGCATCCTAGAAGATGGTCACCTCTGAAGGTGACAACCAACCCCCAGCATCCTAGAAGATGGTCACCTCTGGAGGTGACAACAACCACCAGCATCCTAGAAGATGGTCACCTCTGGAGGTGACAACCAACCCCCAGCATCCTAGAAGATGGTCACCTAAGGAGGTGACAACCAACCCCCAGCATCCTAGAAGATGGTCACCTCTGGAGGTGACAACCAACCCCCAGCATCCTAGAAGATGGTCACCTTTGAAGGTGACAACCAACCCCCAGCATCCTAAAAGATGGTCACCTCTGAAGGTGACAACCAACCCCCAGCATCCTAGAAGATGGTCACCACTGGAGGTGACACCCAACCCCCAGCATCCTAGAAGATGGTCACCTAAGGAGGTGACAACCAACCCCCAGCATCCTAGAAGATGGTCACCTCTGGAGGTGACAACCAACCCCCAGCATCCTAGAAGATGGTCACCTTTGAAGGTGACAACCAACCCCCAGCATCCGAGAAGATCATGTCTGAAGATGACAACCAACCCCCAGCATCCTAGAAGATGGTCATCTCTGAAGGTGACAACCAACCCCCAGCATCCTAGAAGATGGTCACCTCCGAAGGTGACAACCAACCCCCAGCATCCTAGAAGGTGATCACCTCCGAAGGTAACAACCAACCACCAGCATCCTAGAAGATGGTCACCTCTAAAGGTGACAACCAACCCCCAGCATCCTAGAAGATGGTCACCTCTGAAGGTGACAACCAACCCCCAGCATCCTAGAAGATGGTCACCTCTTAAGGTGACAACCAACCCCCAGCATTCAAATGACCAACTCCAACAAAGCTGTGACGCTCTGTGAAACACGTAACAGAATCAGTGGTCATCAGATCTTGTGAATCCAGATTTTATTCCAACATGAAGAACAAACCAGCTGTTGAACCGAAATGTTTTAGCATTGCATTTTAAACATCAGCCCATGTTGACTCTGATGGCACCAGCACAACTGTAAAGAGCTGGAACAGGAGAAACACAAGGCTGGAAAAGTGACTGGAGCAGATCAGAAACATGTGGAGGAACATTTGACAGCTAATCAGGTTAATGATGTTAACAGCCAACAGGTCGTTAACAGACTGAGTCTAAAAGGAGACCTTCAGGTCCACAGATGCCAAGAGACTCTAGATGAGCGTTCTACACAGTCACTAAGTTCACTTACTAAGAAATAAATCAAGAAACAAAAAAAAACTGAGGTTTAAGCAGTAGTTTATGGAGTGGATTAACTCCAACAGTGATATAGTGACACTTAAAGGTATGGTGGGAAATCTTTGAAAAAACGGTTCCAGCAATCCAACTCAAGTGAGATTTTGAAAATATACACTCCCTCCCTCCTCCCAAAGGCTCCGCCTCCTCCTCTTCAGCTCACCCCTCGAAACCACACCTTCACACAATTCATGACTACATGAACCGCAGGGAGGGAGGGAGGGGTGGGTGGGAGTGCATTTATATTTGATGGACGTATAAGGGAGCCAATGAAAGTAATGATGATCACTATTTGATTTTTCTCTGATTATACCCTCTAGACCGGACCAAAACGTTTCATCTTTTTTGCAAACATTATATTTCAGGCAATATTGTAAAAAATGCTGCAAAAAGATCTCCCACCCTACTTTTAATAGATTTGCAATATTTTGTGCAATTTACTCAATGCCTCAACTTGAACCTGAACCAAAGCGTGAGCCTGAAATTGAGCCTGAACCTGAGCCTGAACCTGAGTCTGAACCTGAGCCATAACCTGAGCCAGAAATTGAGCCTGAACCTGGGCCTGAAATTGAGCCTGAACCTGAGTATGAACCTGTACCTGAATCTGAGCCTGAGCCTAAACATGAACCTGAACCTGAGCCTGAAATTGAGTCTAAACCTGAGCCTAAACATGAACCTGAACCTGAAATTCAGCCTGAAATTGGGTCTGAACCTGAGCCTGAACCTGAGCTTGAACCTGAGTCTGAACCTGTACCTGAACCTGAGCCTGAGCCTAAACATGAACATGAACCTGAGCCTGAAATTCAGCCTGAAATTGAGTCTGAACCTGAGCCTAAACATGAACCTGAACCTGAGCCTGAAATTCAGCCTAAAATTGCCTCTGAACCTGAGCCTGAAATTGAGCCTGAACCTAAGCCTGAAATTGAGCCTGAATCTGCGTCTGAACCTGAGCCTGAGCCTAAACATGAACCTGAACCTGAAATTCAGCCTGAAATTGAGTCTGAACCTGAGCCTAAACATGAACCTGAACCTGAGTCTGAACCTGTACCTGAAACTGAGCCTGAGCCTAAACATGAACCTGAACCTGACCCTGAAATTGAGCCTGAACCTGAGCCTGAACCTGAGCTTGAACCTGAGTCTGAACCTGTACCTGGACCTGAGCCTGAACCTAAACATGAACCTGAGCCTGAAATTGAGTCTGAACCTGAGCCTAAACATGAACCTGAACCTGAGCCTGAAATTGGGCCTGAACCTGAGCCTGAAATTGAGCCTAAACCTGTACCTTAGCCTGAGCCTAAACATGAACCTGAGTCTGAACCTGAGTCTGAACCTGAGCCTGAACCTGAGCCAGAAATTGAGCCTGAACCTGGGCCTGAAATTGAGCCTGAACCTGAGTATGAACCTGTACCTGAATCTGAGCCTGAGCCTAAACATGAACCTGAACCTGAGCCTGAAATTGAGTCTAAACCTGAGCCTAAACATGAACCTGAACCTGAAATTCAGCCTGAAATTGGGTCTGAACCTGAGCCTGAACCTGAGCTTGAACCTGAGTCTGAACCTGTACCTGAACCTGAGCCTGAGCCTAAACATGAACGTGAACCTGAGCCTGAAATTCAGCCTGAAATTGAGTCTGAACCTGAGCCTAAACATGAACCTGAACCTGAGCCTGAAATTGAGCCTAAAATTGAGCCTGAAATTGAGCCTGAACCTAAGCCTGAAATTGAGCCTGAATCTGCATCTGAACCTGAGCCTGAGCCTAAACATGAACCTGAACCTGAAATTCAGCCTGAAATTGAGTCTGAACCTGAGCCTAAACATGAACCTGAACCTGAGTCTGAACCTGTACCTGAAACTGAGCCTAAACATGAAACTGAACCTGAACTAAACATGAACCTGAACCTGAGTCTAAACCTGTACCTGAAACTGAGCCTAAACATGAACCTGAACCTGAGCCTGAGCCTAAACATGAACCTGAGCCTGAAATTGAGCCTGAACCTGAGCCTGAACCTGAGCTTGAACCTGAGTCTGAACGTGTACCTGAACCTGAGCCTGAGCCTAAACATGAACCTGTACCTGAACCTGAGCCTGAGCCTAAACATGAACCTGAACCTGAGTCTAAACCTGTACCTGAAACTGAGCCTAAACATGAACCTGAACCTGAGCCTGAGCCTAAACATGAACCTGAGCCTGAAATTGAGCCTGAACCTGAGCCTGAACCTGAGCTTGAACCTGAGTCTGAACGTGTACCTGAACCTGAGCCTGAGCCTAAACATGAACCTGTACCTGAACCTGAGCCTGAGCCTAAACATGAACCTGAACCTGAGTTTGAACCTGTACCTGAAACTGAGCCTTAGCCTAAACATGAACCTGAACCTGAGCCTGAGCCTAAACATGAGCCTGAGCCTAAACATGAACCTGAGCCTGAAATTGAGCCTGAATCTGAACCTGAACGTGTACCTGAACCTGAGCCTGAGCCTAAACATGAACCTGTACCTGAACCTGAGCCTGAGCCTAAACATGAACCTGAACCTGAGTTTGAACCTGTACCTGAAACTGAGCCTGAGCCTAAACATGAACCTGAACCTGAGCCTGAACCTAAACATGAACCTGAGCCTGAAATTGAGTCCGAACCTGAGCCTAAACATGAACCTGAACCTGAAATTGGGCCTGAACCTGAGCCTGAACCTGAACAAGAGACTTCAGAATAAAGCAGCATGAGAGGAATGTTCCACTGCTGGAACCAGAACCTCAGAGATCCTACCTGCTGGTCTCCAGCGCTGCTCTGCTACAACTGTTTCCCTCCAGACCTCAGACCAGCAGCTGCTTATGTAACATCTGCTGATCCTCTGCTGCCAGCAGCTCCCATCGATCAATACGACTGATTCGACAGTCTGAGCACGTGGAGCTGATGGGAGTCGAGCTTCATCTGGATGGTTCAGGCTCTGCATCAGGACCAGCCTTCATCCTCCTCTTCATCACTTTGCTGTGGTGAAGGTCCTCCTCCTCTTCATCACTCTGCTACGGATCGTACCTCCTTCAATGACCGTCGGACACCAGAAGATGTTCCCTGGTTGGTTTATGGGTTATATCTACAGATCGTACCTCCTTCAATGACCGTCGGACATCAGAAGATGTTCCCTGGTTGGTTTATGGGTTATATCTACAGATCGTACCTCCTTCAATGACCGTCAGACATCAGAAGATGTTCCCTGGTTGGTTTATGGGTTATATCTACAGATCGTACCTCCTTCAATGACCGTCGGACATCAGAAGATGTTCCCTGGTTGGTTTATGGGTTATATCTACAGATCGTACCTTCTTCAATGACCGTCGGACATCAGAAGATGTTCTCTGGTTGGTTTATGGGTTATATCTACAGATCGTACCTCCTTCAATGACCGTCGGACATCAGAAGATGTTCCCTGGTTGGTTTATGGGTTATATCTACAGATCGTACCTCCTTCAATGACCGTCGGACATCAGAAGATGTTCCCTGGTTGGTTTATGGGTTATATCTACAGATCGTACCTCCTTTAATGACCGTCGGACATCAGAAGATGTTCCCTGGTTGGTTTATGGGTTATATCTACAGATCGTACCTCCTTCAATGACCGTCGGACATCAGAAGATGTTCCCTGGTTGGTTTATGGGTTATATCTAAAGATCGTACCTCTTTCAATGACCGTCGGACATCAGAAGATGTTCCCTGGTTGGTTTATGGATTATATCTACAGATCGTACCTCCTTTAATGACGGGCAGCCAACGAGGTCCTTTACTTCTGACTGTAAAGCATCTTTGACAGTGTTTCTATTTCAATGTTATTTTATGGATATTATTTTTTATGTTATGCCACACACTGTCATTTCTTTTATAGTTTTCAAGGTGTGAGTGATTACATACATGATGTGAAAAAAGAAACCCCCAGTGAAAGCAAAAGCGAGCTGTGTGTTTGGTCCAGTGAAAATGAGGATGACCAGCAGTGATTATGGCTTCATGAGGACCAGAGAAGAATGTAACTAACTCTACATCAACAAGTGGATCATTTCATTTAAACCTGGAGTATGCTCTATAGTCACGTTAGAGGATTAATTGTCTTAAACTGCTTATGAAGGAACGATAATTCACTTTGCAGATGTTTAAGCTGTGTGTTACACAGTACTGTGATACCTATTTCTTGTTCTTCCACATGATCTCGAGACACTGAATGTTTAAGAATAATTCAGTTATTTTGCATGTGGGACATACATGATTTAAAGACCCTTTAAGTGTTTGTTTCTGCACAGAAAGTTCATACAGACATCTGTGATTAAGGTGTTTTTATTTTAGTTTTCTGTTGAAGTAGTTATTATTATTGAAGTTAAGTTTACTAGTAACAGAGAGACAAGTTTACGAACATCCTCCAATGAGTCTGAGAACATTCAACACGGAAACACATTCCAAACATGGACAGATAGTTCAGATGTTGTAGCGTTTCTCAAAATAATTATTTATCTGAAAACAATTCCCACAGAAATGAAGTGTGACTTCAGCCTTTAACCCTGGGATAACTATTTACCCGTCTGAACACAGAACGCCTGTGAAGGAGCTGATTGGATCTGCAGAGGGTCTGAGTGGATCAGACGACAGTCTGACGTGTCCTGACCTCTTTACTGCAGCGGCTCTGCTCGTTTCAGCACAAAACTCGACATCAGTTCAACGTGCTCGCTGCTGCTGACCCTCCCAGGTACAGCCCTCCTAGCTCCGCCTCCAGCTCCTGCAGGTGGGTCGGGCTGGACGTGTCTGGCTCTCCCAGCATCCTCCACCAGGGCAGCCGGCCGGCCTGCAGCGCGGCATTATGGGCATCGCGGGCTTGAGCGGCGATGGACCCCGATGGGCTCAGGAAGGACTCCGCCTCTGTCAGCGTGACGGCAGAGAGGGGCGGGGCATCTGTGGGAAACAGGGTCATGTCATCAACCGATCAGATATGCCAGACGAATGTCTAATCCAGCCATGAGTGTGTGTGAGACCTCGGAGCAGCTCCAGATGTGTGCGCGTGTGAGCCAGCAGGGCCTCCAGATGTTGCTCCTCCCTCCTCCGCTGCGCTCCTCTCTGGAGCTCCACCTGCAGCAGCAGCTGCACCTCCTGGTGGAGGGACGCGCACTCCTCAGGAGACACACGAGATGACTGCACACACACACACACACACCTCAGTGACCTGAGGAGCATCGTGCAGCCGATGAGGGTTTGTTGAAATGACTCACTCGGTGTAAAGTGATGTACTCCTCCACCTGCTGTTTTAGCTCTGCCCTCCGCCTGTCTGTCAAACCTGTCTGGCCAATCCAGAGAGTGGCGAGGGGCGGGGCCTTTGCAGCTCGGCGTTTGTCTAAAAAACGGCGCACCTGAGAGAGCAGGGAGACGTCAAACGTGAGCTGCTATCCCTGTGAGGACCCTTTGCTAACTTTACCAGAGTGATTTAAGTCACCATCAGCCAGGTGACCAGTGAGGAAGATCTCTGCGTGTGTGTGTGTGTGTGTGCATACCGCTCTCTGGAGCCTCCTGGCAGCCAGCTGCTGTGTGTGTGTTTGCCTGAGCGTGTGTCTCAGAGTGTCCTTGTAGCGTCTTCTGTCTCTGAAGCCCCTCCAGAAGCTCTGGATCACCACGGCTGCCCGGCGCTCACACTCCTGCAGGTACGACTGCACCTGCTCTAAACACACACACACACACTTCTAAAATGTTGCACCGTTAACCTTCTTCTGTGTTGCTTTGAAATAGAAGCGTGCAGTTTTTTTTGTAACAAAACCTCTGGGAGACAAATATAAAAGTCCCAGCTCGAGAACCAGTTCTGTTCTGGATCTGGATCCAGGCTGCAGCCAACAATCCAGTGGAGCTTTGAGTTCTTCAGTGATGGTCAGGTTCACCTGCAGCTTCACACCTGCAGCTTCACATGAATGCTTCAGCCACAGTTAAACTGAGGAAAGAAGGTCTCCATGACTCTGATGGATGACAGGTGTGTTGAACATGACACAGGATAAGGAGATGAATGGCCTCTGGTTCAGGTCATTTAGAGCAGCAGCAGCTCCTGTTGTGGCCTAAGTGCTCGTGTTTTTTTTTTGTTTTTTTTTTTCCCAACAACAGAGAAACGACAGCAATAATAATAACATTACAGCAATAATAATATTAATTGATGATAATAATAATAATAATAGTAGGTTTCATGTCTCCACAACAAGACATAAAACCTACTATTGTTATTATTATTATCAATTAATATTATTATTATTGCTGTAATAGAGAGAGCCCTTGCTACAGCCTGCAACATCTGCTGTGGTGCAGGCTCTGTACCAGTCCGTTGTGGTGAAGAGAGAGCTGAGCCAAAAGGCAAGGCTCTCTGTTTACCGGTCGATCTTTGTTCCAACCCTCACCTATGGTCATGAACTGTGGGTAGTGACCGAAAGAATGAGATCACGGATACAAGCGGCGGAAATGAGTTTTCTCCGTAGGGTGGCTGGACTCTCCCTTAGAGATAGGGTGAGAAGTTCGGTCATTCGGGAGGGACTCAGAGTAGAGCCGCTGCTCCTTCACATCGAGAGGAGCCAGTTGAGGTGGTTCATCTGGTTAGGATGCCCCCCGGACGCCTCCCTGGGGAGGTGTTTCGGGCATGTCCAACTGGGAGAAGACCACGGGGAAGACCCAGGACCCGCTGGCGAGATTATATCTCTCGGCTGGCCTGGGAGCGCCTCGGGATTCTCCCAGAGGAGCTGGTGGAAGCGGCCGGGGGGAGGGGGGTCTGGGCCTCTCAGCTGAAGCTGCTGCCCCCGCGACCCGATTCCGGACCAAGCGGGAGTTAATGGATGGATGGATGGATGGATGCTACAGTGTTGAATTTTCCTTTATGGGATAAATAAAGTATTTTTCCATTTCATTTCATTTCATTTTATTTACCAGGAAGAAGCAGCTGCAGCAGTCGTCTCTGTTTCTGGTGGAACCGCCTCCTCGCCTGCTGCCGCCGCACACACACCTGCAACACAGGTCACATTTACTCAAACAGCTGCAGCAGCTGTTGAAGTCACACCTGGTCAGGAGGAAAACATGAACATCCTCTTCATCCTCATTCAGAGACACAGAACACGTGAGACAAAGGGTGAATTCCAATTCCTCCCTTAACCCTCAATCTCAACCCTCAGTCTCAAAAATGCGCGCTCCTGCTAAGGGCAAGTGCTGTCCCGATTCTTAGCAAGTCAAGTTGAGGGACGAGTTTGAGGGCTGTATCGCCATCAAAATTGAGATTTTCCGACACCACCCTTGGAAGTAAGGGCTACCCAGAAGGCACTGGGTAATTTAGCCAAGACATCTTCGAAAATGATGGTGACAAAAAAAGATAGCTACAAACGTAAGTATCTTCGTATATCTTAAAGATATAAATGTTACGAAACCATTTTAATGTGTTTGTTTGAGATTTTTTTTAATGGATTTACATCATTGTTGCTTAACATTTATTTTTTTACTTTACAATGTTTGCTGCCGGACCGGCGGTCCCGTCGGCGGTCCCGGTCGGCTTCACGTTGTACTCGTCGGTGGTCCCGACGCTCTTTTCAATGTTATCCCTGTGTCATTTCAGGAAATACAGAGACAACACGGCTCTGATACATTTCAGTCTGAAGACGTAACTGCACTCGAGGGGTGTCCCATTTCTAAGTCACAAGCTAGCCCTGACACTTACTTTGGAGGGTTAAGATTGAGGGCCAAAAATTGAGGGTTAAGGGCGAGGGTTGAGATTGAGAGTTAAAGGAGGAATTGGAATTGGCCCAAACCCACACCGGCAGGTGATGAGTTCTGACATGAACTGTGTCCTGGTGTCACTGACTCCTCCAGAAAAGTAAAACGTGTCAATAGTGGTTTTCCTCAGTGCAGGAGTCCCACACCGAATGAACACCTGCACACATCTGTCATGAAGCTGCGTAGAAGTGGCTGGCAGCAGAACAGGCCATAAAATCGCGACTAACTGGTCGCCAAATGCGACCAAAATTTGATCATTTCGACCGTTTTTATCTGCCTTGTCTCCAGTGGCGAGGGCCACAAAAATCCACCATCAACATAGAAAAAAAAATTTTTTTTCTATGATTTCTGCACATTTGTCATGTGTCACCAAGGCAAACATATCTAAATAATCTAGAAACAAAGTTTATTTGGCGAAAAGAGGCCATGTTTAGTGTGCACATCGCATCACATCAAAATGCGCTTTCATGTGTTACCATACGGCCTCTGGTCTCTGAACCATAGCAGGGAAACCGCCGTACTGTGCTATTACAGCAGGGGTGGGCAATTAATTTTTACAATGGGCCACATATAAAAACCTGAGTTGTGTCAGAGGGCCACACCAACGACAACTTATACTTAATCCTGGTCAACTTTCTTCAATTGTAAAATGCACTAAATTATATATTTTAAATAGCTGGTACTGGTAATTAGTTAGAAGAATACAATTATTCTCTAAATATTTATATTAGGCTATGTGAAATTGTGCTGTATAGGTCAAATAAAAAAACAAAAATAATCATTAATTAGTCCAATTTATTCTTAACTTGTTAATTTCCTCAAACTGTGAATTACAACACATTTATAGAAACACATCAATACAACAAATAATGTTTTAATGTTTTCCACCTCATTTTACCAATTCCTTGTTGGGTTTGCAGTTTTGCTAGCAATGCATCAGCCTCTGTTGCGCGCTTTTTCCTCATGCATGGTCGTGTAGTGGCGACTCAAATTATATTCTTTAAACACAGCGACCTATGTACCACATATCAGGCACACAGCTTTACCTTTAATTTCTGTAAAGAAATACTTGCCGGTCCATGTCTTGTTGAAAACACGGCACCTTTTCAACTTTTCTTTTCTTAGCATTAGCACACATTTTGAGGACAGTATCACTTAGCGCTGTTTACCTTCATGCACAGCTCACATGACCGTACGCTACACAGAAGTACTATGCCTTTCAAAATAAAAGCTGCACAGTTGTATTGCACGCACAACATTTTTTTTTTTTTTTATTGAGTTGTAATCAAATGTAATTTATGATTGGCCTCATGCGGGCCGGACAGAGGTGCCCAAAGGGCCGGATGTGGCCCGCAGGCCGTATTTTGCACAGGTCTGTATTACAGTGACAAGTGGGTAACACGCCAGTGAAAACGAAAGAAAAAGTCCAGTGTACTTGGAACGGCACTTTATTCAGGAACTGACAACGTTACACAGTCTGTATTTTTCTGCTCCTGTCAGTCAACGGAGGATGTAAATCCATAACACTCGGCCACTGCTCATGCTCACTTCACTGCAGCGTTGCCAAGTGGGAAATGTAGGATTATCGTACCAGAGACTCAAAATTATCATATTTTGAGTCTGTCATAACCAAAATAACAAGCCCGATGATGCGCTATAGTCAAATATAATCACTCTAGTGATCAATAGCGTCCCACAGGCACTCACAGCTTCGTGGCGTCAGTACTGAATGGGTTAACGGCACCACATCAGCCCCAGTCTACAGTTGCGTTAGACTAATGTGTCCCCCAGAAACAAATTAGAGGTGGGAACTAAGAGACAAATTGCTTTTTCTCTTCTGCTTAAACAGTTTAAATCTCGCTCGCTGGACTTTCTGATCTGGTCCTGACTGTGAGCGTCTCGTGGAGGGGGGGACGCAGCTGACCATTCAGCCTATCATGCTAGTTGTTCTGAGACAAACACTCGTATCTCACGCTCTCCAAAGCACGATTGGCTGGAAACATGTCACATGGGAACGGATGCCTTCAGGGTTCACAAAAAACTCTCAGGCAGACAGTTGCGGCAGGCAATAATTTTTAAACGGTCAAATTATCGTACATTTGGCCTTTTTTTGGATTATTGATCATACAGAGGGCCGAATTATTGTACAAATATGATAATTATCGTACACCCGACAATGCTGCTTCACTTGCTCCGTTCAGCCGCCCGCACCTCAGACTACATTACCCATCAGGCTACTCCCCTTCTTAAAGGGCCAGGCTGGTTTACAACACATGCTCGTAAATGCTGCTAAATGTAGTGACAGTGGGCGATAATGGAGGTTTTTCATACGCGATCTGTTAAAACTCTTCTATCACCATATATACATTATATAGGTAGACCCACAATCTATTCTTGATCATATTGACATTGATTAAAAAAAAAAAACATTTCAAATAAAACAATAGTGAACTAACTCATCCATTTTACTAAATTGTTTCTTTTTACCTTAATATTACAACTCTTTGACATAAAATTGTAACTTCACAACAAAAACTAAAATCATACATTTTAATTATCACAAATAGTTGTAAAAAGTACATGTTTGTCATAAAATCTCAAATTTGATAAAATCATGATTTTTATTTTAAATCAAGTCAACATTTGTGATAAAAAATAACTTTTTTCCTTAATTTATCTGAGTCTGTTTTTTCTAAGAAAATATCTGTAGACAGACAGATAAATAGATATAGAAAACAATTACAGGGACAGAAAAATTAAGAAAATGTCAGAAGAACAATAAAATTGGAGAAGAATATTAAATAACTGTATAACTGAACATTTTTTAATGTGAGAACAAAAAAAAACTAAACTATATATTAGGAAAAAGCTTGAAAATATTCCTAGTGTAAAGAAAGCTCTTACCTGGTACCTGAGCTCCTCCTCCCACTGCTGCACCTCCTTCTGCTGCTGCTGCTGCCTCCTCCGAGCCCTCAAACACACACACACACAAACACAGGATATGAGACAGCAACCCGTTTGTGCAGCTGCATTCAGAATCAGAAGCTGATAAACGAGAGGAAGCACTGCTGTTGTGAAGGCAGCAGACTGCAGTTCCAGATGTGCTGTGGTTCGGTCCACATCAGGACCTGAAGCTACCTGAAGCTCCTCTGCAGGGCAGTGACGACTCTGTCCAGCCTCTTCACTCTGCGCCGGGTCCGATACGATCTCCAGGCTGCCTGGATGACACAGGCCGCCCGCACATGCTCAGTGGACCCCTGCGCTCAGACGAGACACACAGGTAGTTTAACAACTGTTTTACACTTCAAACTGGAGTAAAAACACCAAAGCTGCTGATCATGAATGAATGTAGCTGTGATGCAGCAGCAGACCTCACACTGGCTCCTCCTCTTCTTCTGTGACTGGATGAATGCAATCAACTGATCCACGTCGTGGTCGAAGCCCCACCCCCTCCAGTCTTTGTCCAGAAGACTGTCCAGACCTGCGGGGACACAGAGCGTCATGTACCTGGACTGTCTCACGTGCCACGGGGTCCACACGTGCGACCTCTGACCTCTGAAGTTGAGGAGGAGGGGCCAGAGGCGGGGCCCCAGCTGACTGGACATCAGCAGCATCAGCCTGATGGAAGCCCCGCCCACCGCGGAGTCAGAGCAGACGGCTAACTGGCCGACGGCCTCGTTGAGCAGCAGCAGGACGGAGTCGTCACTCAGGCTGGACAGGAAGTCCCTGAAGACGAGGACGTCCGTCTCAGTCATTCTTTCTTTCATCCGTTCTTTCCAAGTTAAATCCACTTTATCATTATCCATTTAGAATCCGCCTCATTAAAGGTGAATTCATTAACCTGAGCGGTGAAACATGTTTGATGTGTGCGTTACCTGCTGGCTGCGCAGGTTCGAATCCACATCTGGATGCAGAGCAGAGACACGGTGACGTCCTCACACATCTGGATGTGCTCATAGTGGACGGAGCTGAGGACTGCAGACAGAAACACCTTTACTTCCCTCTACTGGACTGCAGGCTGTGACATCAGAGGAGGAGGTGGAGTCTGGGAGCAGTAAAGTGACCAGCGGGGGAGGGGGACTGACCCTGAGCTGCCAGGTGAGGGTGGGAGGAGAGCAGCCAGCCCAGCGAGTCCATCAGCTTCCTGAAGAGAGCCCCACCCTGAAGGATAGACGGACAGCAGAGTCACATGACCCTCTGACTGCAGCTCCACAGATGATCACAGCTGCTGCTCACCTCAGCTCCGCCCATCAGCTGACCCGCCAGCGCCAGCAGCCGCTCCGCCACCGACGGCAGGAAGAAGCTCCGGAAGGCCTCGGTCGCAGGCTCCACCCCCACGCAACAGGAGCTGCACACAGACGGTTCAGAGTCAGTCCACTGCATGAGGGTGCAGAAACCAGCCGTCAGACAGACGAGAGCTACTCGCGTTATCACGTCACTGATCATTCAGGTCAGCTGACCTCCGAGCAGCTACCAACCTACCTGTAAACCTGTCTGCGCACTCTAGATCAGTCACTCTCAACCTTGGGGTCACGAGATGATTTCTAGGGGTCGCCAAATTATTTTGGAAAAATATAAATGCGTAATATTAATATTAAAATACATAATTTCAAACAGGGAGTTGTTTTAGTTGTTTTCTGCTTCATTGATTCATTGTAGCCTATCATTTGCATGACCTTAAGTGTGCACGTGAGACTGTGGTCAGGGACACAGCGGGAAAAATAAATAAAGTTTAAAAAAAAGCTGTAAAAATGGAGTGAAAAAGGTTGAGAACCACTGGTCTAGATAACAAACTAACATGCACAGTTCAGCAAAACAACTCCACGTTTAAAAAACGTAAGTTTATAATTATACATTCATCCTACTGAAATTCAAGATACACGTAAATGTGAAAATATTAATGAATATATACTTTTTTCAAATGAAAATTTTAAACTTTACATGTTTTTAATAATCAAACAGCTAAAAATCCTTTTATATGCAAATTTCTTTTCAATTTTTTGAATTAAAAATGCTTTTAGGCTATTCAACAATTAGGTTTACCTTTTTAAGAAATTAAAAACACTTCTACAATATTTTGTTATGGTTATTAATTTTAATGTAAAACTTTTGTATGAAGTGACTTAAAAAAGTATTTCTTTAATGTAATTGTTTTAAGTTTTGATCATCGTTTCAAACAGCAGTCCAGGCTGCGGTCCATCCCAGTCCAGTTGCGGTCCATCCCAGTCCAGCGGTGGTCCATCCCAGTTCAGCTGTGGTCCATCCCAGTCCAGCTGTGGTCCATCCCAGTCCAGCTGTGGTCCATCCCAGTCCAGCTGTGGTCCATCCCAGTTCAGCTGTGGTCCATTCCAGTCCAGCTGTGGTCCATCCCAGTTCAGCTGTGGTCCATCCCAGTTCAGCTTCAGGAGACCGTCTGTCCAACTAAACTCTCAACAACGTTTGTTTAGTATGTAAAGGACTTTACTGCATTACTCTAGTAGCTTTACACTGATAACTGATAACCAGAAAGGTTTACTGGTTTTACTGCTGTAAACATTTATTTAGTCCAGTTTCATACAGATGCTCTGTAAACATCTCACTTCAACACTAGCTGGTTGATTTGATGTCAGAAACGGTACCAGAATACTGATTCAACAAAGTGAAGTCCGTGGTGTTACCAGTGACTGACAGGTCACCTGTCCCGTGGCCGTACCTGGTGATGTGGGCCAGCATGGCGGCAGCGCTCCAGTTCCCCCGCAGCCTGCTGGGAGGCAGCGAGAGCGCCGCCACGGCGTGACCCAGGACGCCGCTGTGATACAGCCGAGACCTGAGACGGGACAGCGCGCCACCGTCCGTCTGCACGGCCGCCGCCATCAGAGCTCCTGACAGACGAGAGACAGAAAGACGTGAGGAAGAGCTGAGGGACAGTTAAGGGACAGAGATGAAGGAGCCTCACTGTTTAAGCTGCTGTTCAGGAGGCGGATCTTCTGCTCCGGCTGAAGCTCCTCCCCCTCCAGCTGCTGCTTCAGCTCCAGGATGAAGCCCCGCCCCTCCTCCTCCAGCTGCTGCTGCATCTCTGGACTGGAGATGTTTTCCAACAACCAGTCAGAACAAGTTGTAAAAAAAGGAAAGAGTCTTATTAAAAAAAAAACACTAATATCACAAAACTGTCTTTTTGACTCAAAATCATTTTTCTAAGTCACAACATGATGCTGTAAACTAATCAGGTTGTATAACTGTACCTTTTTGTCTTTAAATGACTAATACAATGAAAACAGCATCACAACTGTTGTTGTAAATATCATAATGTCATCCTCAAAACATCAATAATTAAGACATGTCCAAAAATTACAAATAGTTCTTGTCATAAACCAAGTAAAAAAAAAATGGTTACTTAAATAAAACTGTAAAAACCTGTAAAACTGTGAGACTGAGAGTTAAAATCCAAAACTACTGTCGTAAAATCAGCTTCAGGAATTTCATAAAATTTTGACTTTTTAACCTAAAATATTTTTGTCATAAAATATCAACTTTTTGCTAAATCTCAGCGTTTGACATAAAACAAGTTAATTTGTGTAACAAAAACTTTTTGCCCTTAAAAAATGAGCTCGTTTCTGTTTCTGCACGTTTCTGTTTGACAGATACTTTTCTCCGCAGATGAGCTGCTCAACCCTCTCCTGGTCCAACGGTCTCCTGGTCCAACGGTCTCCTGGTCCAACGGTCTCCAGGTCCAACGGTCTCCTGGTCCAACAGTCTCCTGGTCCAACGGTCTCCTGGTCCAACGGTCTCCTGGTCCAACGGTCTCCTGGTCCAACGGTCTCCTGGTCCAACGGTATACAGGTCCAACGGTCTCCTGGTCCAACGGTCTCCTGGTCCAACGGTATCCAAGTCCAACGGTCTCCTGGTCCAACGGTCTCCTGGTCCAACCGTCTCCTGGTCCAACCGTCTCCTGGTCCAACCGTCTCCTGGTCCAACGGTCTCCAGGTCCAACGGTCTCCTGGTCCAACGGTCTCCTGGTCCAACGGTCTCCTGGTCCAACGGTCTCCTGGTCCAACGGTCCTGGTCCAACGGTCTCCTGGTCCAACCGTCTCCTGGTCCAAACGTCTCCTGGTCCAACGGTCTCCTGGTCCAACGGTCTCCTGGTCCAACGGTCTCCTGGTCCAACGGTATCCAAGTCCAACGGTCTCCTGGTCCAACGGTCTCCTGGTCCAACCGTCTCCTGATCCAACGGTATCCAGGTCCAACGGTCTCCTGGTCCAGCGGTCTCCTGGTCCAACGGTCTCATGGTCCAACCGTCTCCTGGTCCAACCGTATCCTGGTCCAATCCTCTCCTGGTCCAACCCTCTCCTGGTCCAATTCTCTCTTGGTCTTGGTCCCACTTGTGTTTGGGTGCCGACTGGCGTGGTTATCAGCGACCTGGTCCTCTGGCCATCTCATCCCAGTGCTGCTGCCTCCATCTGTTTATGTTTATATATCGCATCCTTTTGCTTGAAATCCTACCCTTCTCTTTTCTTAAACCCAAACCCCCTCCTCCCCCCTCTTCCCCCTTTTCTCGCACACACCTCACCTACACCCCACCCGCACATTACTGATACTCAAGAGCCTATCATGGCTCATTATGCTGACCACACGCCCAAGGGCCCTCCATAGCCCGCTTGCATTCACCCTACAACAATTCCACTACTTCTTTATTATTATTGGTCCAAACCTCTCCTGGTCCAACCTTCTCCTGGTCCAATCCTCTCCTGGTCCAACCGTCTCCTGGTCCAACCGTATCCTGGTCCAATCCTCTCCTGGTCCAAACCTCTCCTGGTCCAACCCTCTCCTGGTCAAATCCTCTTCTGGTCCAACCCTCTCCTGGTCCAAAGGTCTCCTGGTCCAACACCTTTCCTGGTCCAACCCTCTCCTGGTCTAACGGTCTCCTGGTCTAATCCTCTCCTGGTCCAACCCTCTCCTGGTCCAACGGTCTCCTGGTCCAACGGTCTCCTGCTCCAACCCTCTTCTGGTCCAACCGTCTCCTGGTCCAACCGTGTCCTGGTCCAACGGTCTCCTGGTCCAACAGTCTCCTGGTCCAACGGTCTCCTGATCCAACCGTCTCCTGGTCCAACCCTCTCCTAGTCCAACCCTCTCCTGGTCCAACCCTCTCCTGGTCCAACGGTCTCCTGGTCCAACCCTCTCCTGGTCCAACAGTCTTCTGGTCCAACCCTCTCCTGGTCCAACGGTCTCCTGGTCCAACCCTCTCCTGGTCCAACGGTCTCCTGGTCCAACCCTCTCCTGGTCCAACGGTCTCCTGGTCCAACCCTCTCCTGGTCCAACGGTCTCCTGGTCCTACGGTCTCCTGGTCCAACGGTCTCCTGGTCCAATGGTCTCGTGGTCTAACCATCCCTTCACCCTCCTCAACTCAGTTCCTTTGGTTGTGGATGTTCATATTGATCAGGCAGTCACACTGGTACCTCCCCAACACTGATTCATTTTCTGTTTTAATTATCACGACCTGATAGTCTTCACACCCTCAGGACTGATCAAACCCAGCGTTGGGCCTGGACTTTGACACATTAAACCCTCCAGACAGGAGGACCAGAACTACAGCTCACCATGTAGTTGAGGGGACGCCCAAAAACCAGAAACGGCCCTGAGGCCAGGTTAAAGATACAGACAGAACCAGGAACCAAGAACCAGAGCTACAGACCCAGAACTAGAACCAAGAACCCAGAACCTGAACAAGAGACCCAGAACCAGAATGAGAGAACCAGAACCAGGAACCCAGAACCTAAACTAGAGACCCAGAACCAGAACGAGAGAACCAGAACCAGGAACCCAGAACCTAAATTAGAGACCCAGAACCAGAAACTCAGAACCTACCGAGTCGTCACAGCTGAGGGGTTTATGGCAGAAGTGGTCTTTGTAACTTCATGAGCCGCGATGAAACAGTACGGAAGTAACTTTGTCTCTCAGTTTATCTGAACACAGTCGCGTGCTCCCAGGCGACGTTAACTGACGTCGTCGCAGATTCGTGTGTAACTCCGCTGACGGAGCTCCGACTACCTTCCTCCCTGTAGCCTGGTCTGTCTCTCCATTAACAGTTGGTTCCGTTCAGAGCAGAGAGGACACTCGTAGACCTGGTAAAGAACACCAGGGACTGTTTTATGAGACCATAAAACATCTCACCACTTCTGTCGACTGCTAGCTGCGGTTAGCAGCTAGCGGACGCTGTTGTTTCTACGGTAATGTGACGTCACCAGTAGGGGGCGACGCAGACGCTTATAAACAAAAGAAGCTATGCTTTTATCTGTCTTAAAGGAAGTTAATCCATACTCACTGTCCTCGGGGAACAGCGTTTGTTCCCCAGAGGAACTGCGGTGACACTTTACTGTTTTAATTCATTTAAATCTGTTTAGATTAAACAGATTTGAAGCGTCAAAAACACAGACTTCAACACTGCCAGTGCGCATGCGTCAACACTGGTTGTCCCGGCAACGTAGACATCCCAGTTCTTGATGCGCTTTATTAGATTATTATTCACCCCGTTGATGACATTAAATAATCACTGTCTGGTTTATAAATCAATATATAATTAAACAAAAAAGCAGACAACTGGAATATGTGTCTGGTGTACAAACATCATTTCACTCTGTTATTGATTAGATCGTCTCAAAGTAATCAAGTTAATATGAATAATACACAGAATTATTAATTTGATATATATTCTACAGAATAATTGATTTCATGCCTATCTACATGCACTTTACAGATCTGTAGATTGGTGTCTCATAGTAATAATTATAGTAATAATAATGTTCACACAGGTTTTCTAATCTTTAGAATTTTATTTGGCAAGTAAAGGATACATATAAAATTACTGATCAGACATGTGAGGGACATGAAGGGAGACCTGCTGGAGGAGCAATGCCGTCTCTGAGGAGAGATAACCATAACCTGAACCAGGATCTGGGCAGCGCTGGAGTCATCAAGAGGTCAGCCTTGGAGGGGTTAAACTGGAGGGTTAGGGTTCCTCCATCCTCCTGGAAATGTCAAAGAGAGGCTGAGATCTGATGAATCTGGAGGGTCATCTGGTGAGAATCAAATGCCTGATACCAGAGGCCATGTGACTGGATTACTGAAGCCAAGGACGTGGGTGTAGGGTCCAAAGAGAAGCGGTCCTGGTACTGAGACTTGGGGCACCCCAGCAGTGAGGCGAAGGGACGATGGCATTGATTCTGTCCCATTGTTTTACAGCAAAAATGTATAATTTTAATGAAAATTACATGATTTTTATGACACAAAATTTGATGTCAAAACATTGTAATTTTGGAAAATAGAAAATAAAAAATAACTTTTTATGACAAAAGTTGCAATATTGCAAAATTTGCAGTTTTACAAGAATTTGTCATTATTTTGATATAAAGTTTAATATAAATTTTATAATAAAACTTTGATAAATTTTGTGATTTTATTGTACAACAAAAAGTCATGAATTCATATATAAACAAAAAAATCACTGTTTAAGATGTCATTTTATATGTTTAAAAGGCTGCCAGTATGTGCCAGTTGTATTTTATTTTTCAACGTGTGAGTTTTATGACAATAATGTGCAATTTTACAGAAGTCACAATTTTACTCAAAACTAGTTTTGTACATTTTGTGATTTTTATTATGTAAGAATTTATGATTAAATTTGAAAAATGTGAGATTTCTCGGAAACAAGGTCATACATCAAATCTTTATGACAAAATGTTGTATTAATGTTACATAAAGTTGCAGTTATATATTTTATTTTATTTTTTAAACGTCATTCAGGGGTCGTGGTAGGTTTCTATTTGCTGTTTTATGGTTAATAACCTTCTGGAGCTGAAACGTGAGCTAGAAAACCGACCCCAGCAGCTGCAGTTCACCTGCCCGACCTCTAGGTGGCGCTGCAGCTTCAGCTGAGATGCTGCAGATGAACCTCGAGGTCTCAGCTGTTTCTCTAACTGTCCGGTCTTTGTCTGTTTTCCAGGTCCAGGTCTTTGATGCAGGACAGACTGAACTCAGTGGTGAAACTAAGATCCTTTAATAATTTTATTCAGCGTATTCTTGTTCCTCCCACTAACTAAACTCTTTATTGTTAATAAAGATCAAAGAAGAAGACCAAAGAGGCCTCCCCCTGACCAGTCTTCTTTTAAATGTGCTGTCCTGATAACGTTTCCCTCAGAGGTAGAGGTCACACCTGGGAACCACATCACACCTGGTTGATTATGTTCCCGCTCAGGAAACACTCAGAAGCTTGGAGGAAAGTTCCAGTAAACTGTTTTATGAAACATTTGCGCCGTGAACCGTTCCAGACGCTGTTGCTGTTTCCTGCTTAGTCACGCTCTTGTTCTCTCTTCCTCTTCATCAATAACCATCAACGCTGACGGCTGAAATAGTGCCATAAAGCGATGCGCAGAGGCAGACTGGATACTTTGGGTGGTTTCTGTCGACAGCAGGGACCTGCAGGACCTGATGATGGCTCCTAGAGATAATCTAACAGGTCCTGAAGGGACCTGCAGGACCCGGATGATGTCTCCTAGAGATAATCTAACAGGTCCAGCAGGGACCTGCAGGAACTGATGATGGCTCCTAGAGATAATCTAACAGGTCCTGAAGGGACCTGCAGGACCTGGATAATGGCTCCTAAAGATAATCTAACAGGTTCTGCAAGGACCTACAGGACCCGGATGATTGCTCCTAGAGATAATCTAACAGGTCCTGCAGGGACCTACAGGACCCGGATGATGGCTCCTAGAGATAATCTAACAGGTCAAGCAGGGACCTGCGGGACCTGATGATGGCTCCTAGAGATAATCTAACAGGTCCTGAAGGGACCTGCAGGACCCGGATGATGTCTCCTAGAGATAATCTAACAGGTCCAGCAGGGACCTGCAGGAACTGATGATGGCTCCTAGAGATAATCTAACAGGTCCTGAAGGGACCTGCAGGACCTGGATAATGGCTCCTAAAGATAATCTAACAGGTTCTGCAAGGACCTACAGGACCCGGATGATTGCTCCTAGAGATAATCTAACAGGTCCTGCAGGGACCTACAGGACCCGGATGATGGCTCCTAGAGATAATCTAACAGGTCAAGCAGGGACCTGCAGGAACTGATGATGGCTCCTAGAGATAATCTAACAGGTCCTGAAGGGACCTGCAGGACCTGGATAATGGCTCCTAAAGATAATCTAACAGGTTCTGCAAGGACCTACAGGACCCGGATGATTGCTCCTAGAGATAATCTAACAGGTCCTGCAGGGACCTACAGGACCCGGATGATGGCTCCTAGAGATAATCTAACAGGTCAAGCAGGGACCTGCAGGAACTGATGATGGCTCCTAGAGATAATCTAACAGGTCCTGAAGGGACCTGCAGGACCCGGATGATGGCTCCTAGAGATAATCTAACAGGTCCTGCAGGGACCTACAGGACCCAGATGATGGCTCCTAGAGATAATCTAACAGGTCCTGAAGGGACCTGCAGGACCTGGATAATGGTTCCTAGAGATAATCTAACAGGATCTGCAGGGACCTACAGGACCCGGATGATGGCTCCTAGAGATAATCTAACAGGTCCTGAAGGGACCTGCAGGACCCGGATGATGGCTCCTAGAGATAATCTAGCAGGTCAAGCAGGGACCTGCAGGAACTGATGATGGCTCCTAGAGATAATCTAACAGGTCCTGAAGGGACCTGCAGGACCCGGATGATGGCTCCTAGAGATAATCTAACAGGTCCTGCAGGGACCTACAGGACCCAGATGATGATGGCTCCTAGAGATAATCTAACAGGTCCAGCAGGGACCTGCAGGACCCGGATGATGGCTCCTAGAGATAATCTAACAGGTCCTGAAGGGACCTGCAGGACCCGGATGATGGCTCCTAGAGATAATCTAACAGGTCCTGAAGGGACCTACAGGACCTGGATGATGGCTCCTAGAGATAATCTAACAGGTCCTGAAGGGACCTGCAGGACCCGGATGATGGCTCCTAGAGATAATCTGACAGGTCCAGCAGGGACCTGCAGGACCTGGACGATGGCTCCTAGAGATAATCTAACAGGTCCTGAAGGGACCTGCAGGACCCGGAAGATGGCTCCTAGAGATAATCTAACAGGTCCTGCAGGGACCTACAGGACCCAGAGGATGGCTCCTAGAGATAATCTAACAGGTCCTGAAGGGACCTGCAGGACCCGGACGATGGCTCCTAGAGATAATCTAATAGGTCCTGAAGGGACCTACAGGACCTGGACGATGGCTCCTAGAGATAATCTAACAGGTCCTGAAGGGACCTGCAGGACCCGGATGATGGCTCCTAGAGATAATCTAACAGGTCCAGCAGGGACCTACAGGACCTGGACGATGGCTCCTAGAGATAATCTAATAGGTCCTGAAGGGACCTGCAGGACCTGGATAATGACTCCTAGAGATAATCTAACAGGTCCAGCAGGGACCTACAGGACCTGGACAATGGCTCCTAGAGATAATCTAATAGGTCCTGAAGGGACCTGCAGGACCTGGATAATGACTCCTAGAGATAATCTAACAAGTCCTGCAGGGACCTACAGGACCTGGATGATGGCTCCTAGAGATAATCTAACAGGTCCTGCAGGGACCTACAGGACCTGGACGATGGCTCCTAGAGATAATCTAACAGGTCCAGCAGGGACCTGCAGGACCCGGTTGATGGCTCCTAGAGATAATCTAACAGGTCCTGAAGGGACCTGCAGGACCCGGATGATGGCTCCTAGAGATAATCTAACAGGTCCTGCAGGGACCTACAGGACCTGGATGATGGCTCCTAGAGATAATCTAACAGGTCCAGCAGGGACCTACAGGCTGGGGTGCCGAAAAGGGGGGGTAAAGGATACGGATTATAGGGGCCCATGATTGAGGGGGGCCCAGAGAGGCCCCTAATGATGATCAAAAATAGCATCAACAAATTTCGCCACTGTGTTGGGGGGCCCTATAAAGATTCTTTTCATGGGGCCGAAAATCCCTAGCGGCGCCCCTGCCTACAGGACCCGGATGATGGCTCCTAGAGATAATCTAAGAGGTCCTGCAGGGACCTGCAGGACCCGGATGATGGCTCCTAGAGATAATCTAACAGGTCCTGCAGGGACCTACAGGACCTGGATAATGGCTCCTAGAGATAATCTAGCAGGTCCAGCAGGGACCTGCAGGACCCGGATGATGGCTCCTAGAGATAATCTAACAGGTCCTGCAGGGACCTACAGGACCTGGATAATGGCTCCTAGAGATAATCTAGCAGGTCCAGCAGGGACCTACAGGACCTGGATGATGGCTCCTAGAGATAATCTAAGAGGTCCAGCAGGGACATACAGGACCTGGATGATGGCTCCTAGAGATAATCTAGCAGGTCCAGCAGGGACCTACAGGACCTGGATGATGGCTCCTAGAGATAATCTAGCAGGTCCAGCAGGGACCTGCAGGACCCGGATGATGGCTCCTAGAGATAATCTAACAGGTCCAGCAGGGACCTACAGGACCTGGACGATGGCTCCTAGAGATAATCTAACAGGTCCAGCAGGGACCTGCAGGACCCGGATGATGGCTCCTAGAGATAATCTAACAGGTCCTGAAGGGACCTGCAGGACCCGGATGATGGCTCCTAGAGATAATCTAACAGGTCCAGCAGGGACCTACAGGACCTGAATGATGGCTCCTAGAGATAATCTAACAGGTCCTGCAGGGACCTACAGGACCTGGATGATGGCTCCTAGAGATAATCTAACAGGTCCTGAAGGGACCTGCAGGACCTGGATAATGACTCCTAGAGATAATCTAACAGGTCCTGCAGGGACCTACAGGACCTGGATGATGGCTCCTAGAGATAATCTAACAGGTCCAGCAGGGACCTACAGGCTGGGGTGCCGAAAAGGGTGGGTAAAGGATACGGATTATAGGGGTCATGATTGAGGGGGGCCCAGAGAGGCCCCTAATGATGATCAAAAATAGCATCAACAAATTTCGCCACTGTGTTGGGGGGCCCTATAAAGATTCTTTTCATGGGGCCCAAAATCCCTAGCGGCGCCCCTGCCTACAGGACCCGGATGATGGCTCCTAGAGAGAATCTAAGAGGTCCTGCAGGGACCTGCAGGACCCGGATGATGGCTCCTAGAGATAATCTAACAGGTCCTGCAGGGACCTACAGGACCTGGATAATGGCTCCTAGGATAATCTAGCAGGTCCAGCAGGGACCTGCAGGACCCGGATGATGGCTCCTAGAGATAATCTAACAGGTCCTGCAGGGACCTACAGGACCTGGATAATGGCTCCTAGAGATAATCTAGCAGGTCCAGCAGGGACCTACAGGACCTGGATGATGGCTCCTAGAGATAATCTAAGAGGTCCAGCAGGGACCTACAGGACCTGGATGATGGCTCCTAGAGATAATCTAGCAGGTCCAGCAGGGACCTACAGGACCCGGATGATGGCTCCTAGAGATAATCTAAGAGGTCCTGAAGGGACCTGCAGGACCCGGATGATGGCTCCTAGAGATAATCTAACATTCCTTTAGGTGAAACTGAAGCTATAAGTCAACCAGAAAATACCGGCGTCTAACGCGGTAACTCAGGCCTGGACAGGACAAGCTGAGGCTCCAGGGGGTTTTTGTGTTTCTCTGAGCGCTGAAGTAAATTTGTCCACTCCTGGGAAGACTGACAACAGTCTCATGGTGGAACATTAAACTCCAAACTATTTAAATGCTTTTAAAATCCTTCACCAGCTTACATATTGCAGAAACTGCTTCTCTGGGACCGTTGCTGATGTTTTTCCCTTGTAGCGTTGTGTTCAGACACACCTGAAGGCTCCAGAACATCTGGTTCTGTAGAGGCCTGCACACCTGCAGGTGATTGATTGCTGATATGATGCTGATCAGCAGCCTGGCTCACACAGTGACGGCGCTGTACGTGACCACGTGACCACGTCATCTTTGTCTTTTTTACCTCCAGTCTTGGTGAAATAAATAAAGACACGATGGAGAGGAAGTTCTAGGTTGTTGTCTGAGACCGGATCGGACCAACACAAGACCCACTACGGTTTGTGGGGAGGGAGGGAGGGGGAGGGGGTGCCGTCGGTGCAGCTCGTGCGCCCCTCTGTCTCCGGTGCGCCTGCGTGCTGACACGCGCACAGAGCGGTGGACCGTGCGCTGGTCGGTCGGACCGGCAGCAGAAACGGGGGGACAGGCGGCTCCAGGGTAACGCTCCCGGTGATCAGTGACGGTAAGGGACCCGCGAGCCGAGCCGATGCCGCGCGCGATCACGGTAACGTAAGATCAGCAGCGGAGGAGGAGGAGGAGGAGGAGCCGAGGAGGATGCAGCACTGATCGGTACCGGGCGGAGGAGGAGGAGGAGGGGGGAACACATCCGACGGAGCACCGCCCGGAGCCTGGAGCCTGCTGCTGGACCGACCGGCGGGATGGACGGGTAGGCTGGGGGCGCGAGGAGCGGAGCGACCGACGGCACATAACGGAGGAGAGAGCGCGCGAGGAGGAGGAGGAGGAGGAGGAGGGGGGAGGATGAATCCGGATGGAGGAGGAGAAGCGGGCCCGGACGGCCTGGCCACGGCAGGTGGGGTGTGAGCGCGTGTGTGAGCGCGTGTGTGGTGGAAGCTGCTGTCGCCATGATGCCTCCACATCCGCCCATTCACCGCGTCTATATGCTCCATACTATCAGCGCGTGCGTGAGTGTGTCAGCGTCCCACTGCACATGTGTGTGTGTGTGTGTTGGGGGTGGAGGGTTCGACCGAGGAGGATTATGGGAAGGCCTGCTGGTTTACTGAGCGTGTGTGTAATGTAATGTGATGTGAGCTGATGCTGGAACATCAGTCCAGCATGAGACCCGGCAGGGACACCAGACAGTCCAAAGCTGCACCCAGAGCTGCATCCAGAGCTGCACCCAGAGCTTCATCCAGAGCTGCGTCCAGAGCTGCATCCAGAGCTGCACCCAGAGCTGCCAGAGCTGCATCTAGAGCTGCATCCAGAGCTGCGTCTAGAGCTGCATCCAGAGCTGGATCCAGGGCTGCATCCAGGGCTGCATGCAGAGCTGCATCCAGAGCTGTATCCAGGGCTGCAGAGCTGCATCCAGAGCTGTATCCAGGGCTGCAGAGCTGCATCCAGAGCTGCACCCAGAGCTGCCAGAGCTGCATCTAGAGCTGCATCCAGAGCTGGATCCAGGGCTGCATCCAGGGCTGCATGCAGAGCTGCATCCAGAGCTGTATCCAGGGCTGCAGAGCTGCATCCAGAGCTGTATCCAGGGCTGCAGAGCTGCATCCAGAGCTGCACCCAGAGCTGCGTCCAGAGCTTCATCCAGAGCTGGATCCAGAGAGTCCAGAGCTGCATCTAGAGCTACATCTAGAGCAGCCAGAGCAGCCAGAGCTGCATCCAGAGCTGCGTCCAGAGCTGCATCCAGAGCTGCATCCAGGGCTGCAGAGCTGCATCCAGAGCTGCGTCTAGAGCTGCATCTAGAGCAGCCAGAGCAGCCAGAGCTGCATCCAGAGCTGCGTCCAGAGCTGCATCCAGAGCTGGATCCATAGAGTCCAGAGCTGCGTCTAGAGCTGCATCTAGAGCAGCCAGAGCAGCCAGAGCAGCCAGAGCTGCATCCAGAGCTGCATCCAGAGCTGCATCTAGAGCTGCGCCCAGAGCTTCATCCAGAGCTGGATCCAGAGAGTCCAGAGCTGCGTCTAGAGCTGCATCTAGAGCAGCCAGAGCAGCCAGAGCAACCAGAGATGCATCCAGAGCTGCGTCCAGAGCTTCATCCAGAGCTGGATCCAGAGAGTCCAGAGCGGCGTCTAGAGCTGCATCTAGAGCAGCCAGAGCAGCCAGAGCTGCATCCAGAGCTGCATCCAGAGCTGCATCCAGAGCTGCATCCAGAGCTGGATCCAGAGAGTCCAGAGCTGCATCCAGAGCTGCATCTAGAGCAGCCAGAGCTGCATCCAGAGCTGCATCTAGAGCAGCCAGAGCTGCATCAAGAGCTGCTTCCATCACTGAGGGGGGTGAATAGTTGCAGTAACCGTCATGATTGAAGCCTCCTCAGAGGTCCCAGCTGTGTTCAGGAAGGATCTGGAGAAGCTCCTGACATCCTGCAGGAGTCAACAGAGGCTGATGTCACGTGATACATTATACCACATGTCCTACTCACACCCACATCTTCCTTTAATTCACGTTACATAACCTGAACCACTGTCTCTCATGTATATAAAGTCTATCAATCATGATACGATATGCTACTATACGATACAATATTATTCATTATATGATGCAACACGCTGTGATGCAACTCATCCAGTTTAATTGTCTCTGTGGGGACGTGATGTTTGCAGCTGAGGTTACATGACTTTTCCACACGCCAACTAACACAAAGGAGCACGAGCATCCTCCTCTAAAGGAGTTATCTCCTTTAATGTTTAGAAATCTGATCTTGACAGTTTGGAGCTGTTCTTTAAAAGCCGAGGGCTTCAGTCATGCAGATGGAGCAGCTCATACACGTCCATGACATCATTGCTTCGTTCTTGACCCGGTTCCTGTGAATCAAACTGACGGTGTGGATGTGAGCAGTGCTGTTACAGGTAACGCTGGGTAACTGGTTCCTGCTGGTTACGGTCTGGGTCTCCATCATGTCAGAGTCTCGCTAAAACATCATCATCTCCATATTTAATCTACTTCCTGTTGTGGAAACTGCTCGTTACAGAGTCTGTTTCCTGAAATACTTGGTCAGATCAATTTACAAGTCCACAAACAGAATGGTGGTGCAGCATGTTCCTCTCCTCCGGAGGGTCGAGGAGCAAACTGGAGCTGCTCTGAAACTTACTGCCTTAGAGATCCAGTTCTGTTTTTGTGGCCCCTGGGCCCCCAAGGCCCTGCAGGAGCCCCAACCACAACCCTTTTGGGTGTGGAGGGTTTGGTTGGCAGATCATTTCTGAGCGAGCTGCTGCAGCTCTGTTGCTCTGGGTCAGCGCTGGTTGGTTCTGGTTCTGTTTGGGGTTCTGTATCTGGTGAAACTCCAGACTGATGGAGGAGTTCGGACCCGTTCAGATGAATAGTGGTGATGCATTTATCTGTTACAGTCGACAAAGAAGGCAGGCTGGATTTCTGAATATAAACGAAGCACAAAGACTAAAGAAAAGAGTGTTTGGTAGATTATTTCTTTGTTGCATCAATGCCTCCTGATAAATCTGATACAGCTGAGAAGTCTGTTTATTTCTGTTTTAAACGGATCCACATCTGTCAGGAACATCTGTCTGATGAGCAGCAGAGCCGAGGATGTGGGCTGGACCCATGAAAGATTTACCAGATCTTCTCTGCCATCTTCTCTGACAGCTTTAATATTATTATTATTATTATTATTATTATTATTATTATTATTATTATTATTATTATTGTTGCCGTTGACTTTTTGATGATTGAAATCTGAAGAAACAAGACATATTGTGAATTAAACAGTATAAATGCGACCACCTGGTGGTCACCTGCTGGTCAGGACCTGGAGCTCAACACAGGTGAGTCAACAGCAAAAAAGAAAAAAAAAAGAAAGAAAGAAAGGAAAAAAAAAATCTGTTTGTCGTTGGCAGAGAAGATCTGGTAAATCCTTTGTTGGTCCAGCCCACATCTCCTGATTTTCTGACTTTATAAACTTATAAATGTGTAAATTAGAGAGAAAATGCTTCCATCTTGTAACAGTGAGTTCAGTTCTTCTCTGTGAAGTTTGTATTTATGAGGCTGCAGAGACGACTCATTTACTGCTCTCAGCATAGACGGAGGCTGACCCTGTAGACCGGGCCCTCTAGTGGCTCCAGGAGTCCTGTACTGGCTCCAGGAGACCTGTAGTTACTCCCAGGGTCCTCTAGTGGCTCCAAGAGACCTGTCGTGGCTCCAGGGGCCCTCAAGTGGCTCCAAGAGTCCTGTAGTGGCTCCAAGAAACCTGTAGTTGCTCCTGGGGCCCTCTAGTGGCTCCAAGAGACCTGTCGTGGCTCCAGGGGCCCTCAAGTGGCTCCAAGAGTCCTGTAGTGGCTCCAAGAAACCTGTAGTTGCTCCTGGGGCCCTCTAGTGGCTCCAAGGGACCTGTCGTGGCTCCAGGAGTCCTGTAGTTGCTCATGGGGCCCTCTAGTGGCTCCTAGAGACCTGCCGTGGCTCCAGGAGTCCCATAGTTGCTCATGGGGCCCTCTAGTGGCTCCTAGAGACCTGTCGTGGCTCCAGGGGCCCTCTAGTGGCTCCAAGAGTCCTGTAGTGGCTCCAAGAAACCTGTAGTTGCTCCTGGGGCCCTCTAGTGGCTCCAAGAGTCCTGTAGTGGCTCCAAGAAACCTGTAGTTGCTCCTGGGGTCCTCTAGTGGCTCCAAGAGACCTGTAGTGGCTCCAAGAGACCTGTAGTGGCTTCAGGAGTCCCGTAGTTGCTCATGGGGCCCTCTAGTGGCTCCTAGAGACCTGTCGTGGCTCCAGGGGCCCTCTAGTGGCTCCAAGAGTCCTGTAGTGGCTCCAAGAAACCTGTAGTTGCTCCAGGGGCCCTCTAGTGGCTCCTGGGTTCCTCTAGTGGCTCCTGGGTTCCTAGTGGCTCCAGGGGCCCTCTAGTGTCTCCTGGGGTCCTCTAGTGGCTCCAGGGGTCCTTTTGTGGCTCTAGGAGACCTGTAGTGGTTTCAGGAGACCAGTAGTGGCTCCTGGGGTCCTGTAGTGGCTCCAGGGGCCCTCTAGTGGCTCCAGGAGTCCTGTAGTGTGTTGAAAGAGACATTATCTGAAAAGTGACTTCGATCAATCATCACATTGATTAAATATCAGCTGGTGATCACAGCTGGCGAGGGTCTGCTGGTTCCTGGAGGTCATGGACATTAGGGGCGGGGCCCCGTGTTGTTGGTTTGGTCGTCTTCTGTTTGATGTTCTCATCAGTTGGACATTTAATGTGTAAGAAGTCAGGTCACAGAAGATAATCTTGGCTTAGGTTATATCCATTATCCTCTTTTATGAGCTATTCTAATTCTATAACCCTTTAAGAATGGGAATTAATGAAACTTTAAAGTTAAAATATAAATAAAATAAAGGAAGCGTGTGTACTATAGTGGTGTACTTCAGCGTCATCTGACATCAGAAAAACATCTATGGTTTGATCTTTGAAGAAACGAGGTGACGGAGGATGACAGCAGGTGTCCACCAGGTAAACTGGAGCACGAGTAAATGATCAGTGTCATCTTTAGGCTCAATTAGTAAAACAACATCAGACCCCAGATGGTTTTCTTTGTTTTATGTGATTTTCAGGCAGCAGATGATGATTATCTCTGTTAATCTGCTGATTAGTCCGTGACTCACTCATTAGATGCTTCTAAAATTAATTCATCAGTTACTGAAACAATTGACAACAACTTCTTTTTTGTGGCACAAATTGACATTTTTCACGACGTTAATCAACATTAGAATCAGTCATCAAGTTCCTGTTCTGTTCTGACCAAAGAAACTGGTCCTTTCAGAGATTTCTGAAGGTTTTGACAGTGAAGAGACTCTAAAGTTTCATGGAATTCAGGATTTTAAGAAAGGTACCCATCAACCAACCACTTATTATCACGGAATTCAATTCAATTCATTTTTATTTGTATAGCGTCTGTTACAATGACAATTGTCTCTAGGAGCTTTACAGAGACACAGATCATGACCCCCAAGCAAATATCATTTACTAAAATTATAATATTAAATCCTAATCAAGGATAATGGCAAGTAAAAAACTCCCACAGAGGGAGAAAAAAACCTTTAAGCCAAACAGTGACAAGAAAAAACTCCACTTTAAGAGGAAGAAACCTTGAGCAGGACCTGGCTCATATGAGGGGACCTTCCTGATGAAGACCAGCTGGATAAAGAAAGAAAAGAGGGGAGACAGGACAGAGAGAGGAGGGAGGACAGAGAGAGGATGGAGGACAGAGAGAAGACAGAGAGAGGATGGAGAACAGAGAGGATGGAGGACAGAGAGAGGAGGGAGGACAGAGAGAGGATGGAGGACAGAGAGGATGGAGGACAGAGAGAGGAGGGAGGACAGAGAGGAGGGAGGACAGAGAGAGGATGAAGGACAGAGAGGATGGAGGACAGAGAGAGGAGGGAGGACAGAGAGAGGACAGAGAGAGGAGGGAGGACAGAGAGGGGAGGGAGGACAGGGAGAGGATGGAGGACAGAGAGAGGAGGGAGGACAGAGAGAGGACACAGAGAGGAGGGAGGACAGAGAGAGGATGGAGGACAGAGAGAGAACAGAGGACAGAGAGAGAACAGAGGACAGAGAGGATGGAGGACAGAGAGGATGGAGGACAGAGAGAGGAGGGAGAACAGAGAGAGGATGGAGGACAGAGAGGATGGAGGACAGAGAGAGGAGGGAGGACAGAGAGAGGACAGAGAGAGGAGGGAGGACAGAGAGGGGAGGGAGGACAGGGAGAGGATGGAGGACAGAGAGAGGAGGGAGGACAGAGAGAGGAGGGAGGACAGAGAGAGGACACAGAGAGGAGGGAGGACAGAGAGAGGATGGAGGACAGAGAGAGAACAGAGGACAGAGAGAGAACAGAGGACAGAGAGGATGGAGGACAGAGAGGATGGAGGACAGAGAGAGGAGGGAGGACAGAGAGAGGATGGAGGACAGAGAGGATGGAGGACAGAGAGAGGAGGGAGGACAGAGAGAGGACAGAGAGGAGGGAGGACAGAGAGGGGAGGGAGGACAGAGAGAGGAGGGAGGACAGAGAAAGGATGGAGGACAGAGAGAGAACAGAGGACAGAGAGAGAACAGAGGACAGAGAGGATGGAGGACAGAGAGGATGGAGGACAGAGAGAGGATGGAGGACAGAGAGGAGAGCACAAAAATGACTGTATGAAATGACTATATTAACTAACCAACTGGTCAACTGACTGAGAAATTGACCAACCAACTGACCAATCAATCAACCATTCAGCTAATGCACTAGCTCAGTGTTTCTTGTTCTGGTGTCCTGGTCCTCATGTACCTCATGGTCCTCATGTTCCTCATGGTTATCATGGTCCTTATGTTCCTCATGGTTCTTATGTTCCTCATGGTCCTTATGTTCCTCATGGTTCTTATGTTCCTCATGTTCCTCGTGGTCCTCATGATCCTTTTGTTCCTTATGTTCCTCATGGTCCTTATGTTCCTCATGGTTCTTATGTTTCTCATGGTCCCCATGTTCCTCGTGGTCAGAGATGATTATCTCCTCATGGTCCTTTATGTTTCTTATGTTTCTTATGTTTCTCATGGTCCTTGTGTTCCTCATGGTTCTTATGTTTCTCATGGTCATCATGTTCTTCATATTCCTGATGGTCCTCATGGTCCTCATGGTCATCATGTTCCTCATGGTGTTCATGGTCCTTTTGTTCCTTATGGTCCTCATGGTCCTTATGTTCCTCATGGTTCTTATGTTCCTCATGGTCCTTATGTTCCTCATGGTTCTTATGTTCCTCATGGTCCTCGTGGTCCTAGTGGTCCTCATGGTCCTTTTGTTCCTTATGGTCCTCATGGTCCTTATGTTCCTCATGGTTCTTATGTTTCTCATGGTCCTTGTGTTCCTCATGGTTCTTATGTTTCTCATGGTCATCATGTTCTTCATATTCCTGATGGTCCTCATGGTCCTCATGGTCATCATGTTCCTCATGGTCCTCATGGTCCTTTTATTCCTCATGGTCTTTATGTTCCTCATGGTTCATCATGTTCTTCATGTTCCTTATGGTCCTCATGGTCATCATGTTCCTCATGGTCCTCATGTTCCTCATGGTCCTCATGGTCATCATGTTCCTCATGGTCCTCATAGTCCTCATGTTCCTCATGGTCCTCATGGTCCTTATATTCCTCATGGTCCTTATGTTCCTCATGGTTCATCATGTTCTTCATGTTCCTTATGGTCCTCATGGTCATCATGTTCCTCATGGTCCTCATGTTCCTCATGGTCCTCATGGTCCTTATGGTCCTCATGGTCCTCATGGTCCTCATGGTCCTCATATTCCTCATGGTCCTCATTGTTGTCATGGTCCTTATGTTCCTCATAGTCCTTATGTTTCTCATGGTTCTTATGCTCCTCATGGTCCTCATGTTCCTCATGGTCCTTATGTTCCTCATGGTCCTTATGTTCCTCATGGTCCTTATGTTCCTCATTGTTCTTATGTTCCTCATGGTCCTCATGTTCCTCATGGTCCTTATGTTCCTCATGGTCTTCATGTTCCTCATGGTCCTCATGTTTCTCATGGTCCTCATGTTTCTCATGGTTCTTATGTTCCTCATGGTCCTCATGTTCCTCGTGGTCCTTATGTTCCTCATGGTCCTCATGTTCCTCATGGTCTTTATGTTCCTCATGGTCTTTATGTTGCTCATGGTTCTTATGTTCCTCATGGTCCTTTTGTTCCTCATGGTCCTTATGTTTCTCATGGTTCTTATGTTCCTCATGTTCCTCATGGTCCTTATGTTCCTCATGGTCCTCATGTTCCTCATGGTCCTTATGTTCCTCATGGTCCTTATGTTCCTCATGGTCCCCATGTTCCTCATGGTCCTTATGTTTCTCATGGTCCTTATGTCCCTCATGGTCCTTATGCTCCTCATGGTCCTTATGTTACTCATGGTTCCTCATGGTGCTGCTTTAAATAATCCACCAACTGACACCTTTGCACCTTTGGTGCAACAAAACACCAACTGACCAACCAGTGAAACGTCCAGCTCATGTCCTTTGAGCAGCTTCAATCTAAAGATCTGCAGCTTCTCCTCATCTAAATCAATCCTCCTTTGGTGCAACAAAACAAGATAGATAAAGCTGGCCTGCTCCTTCATCACAGACAGGCCTGACTGGAAGCGAATGTTTCAGCGTCGAACCACGACTCAGAAACCAGAGACCAGCGTTGCTCCAGGTTCACATTAGTTTAAAAACAAAAATCTGACCTGACAGTCAGCCTGCTGATAGCAGCAGAGAGAGTCTGCAACATGAAGACCCTGAAGGAGCAGTCCGGGTGACTTCCAGAACCACTAACCCAGCATCGGTGCTTCAGGGCCTGAACAGATCATCAGTAATAAAGGACGTGACCACAACCCCTGGGACAAGGAGACAGGACACACTCTGGGAATGCTGGACTACCAGACGAGCACGACAAACCACAGTCCCTTCAGCCACACCGGTCCCATTGGCCCCAGAGGGGTCCAAGAGGGGCCCCAGAGGGGTCTCAGAGGGGTCCCAGAGGGGCCTGTGTTGTCTGTGTGGTTGCAGCTTTTGATGAAGATTCAGGGGAAATTTGAGGTATGCTAGCCATTCAAGCCCGTGCTGGAAACATCTGAAAGGCTTTTATTTTGAAACTCCTGAGAGGTTTATTTGTGAAAAAGCTGAAAGATGTCAACTGTCAGGGAGCTGACTCACCTTTATGGTGAAATAGCAGGTGGAATTTTAGGGTGACGCAGCGGAGGGGCTTTTATTTTGGAAGAAAAATATACCTTTTATTTTATAGCATCCATGAATCAACGTTATCGTGAAGTAGCTGAAAAAGAGATGTGAAATGGCTGCAGGACGTACTGTGAAGCTGCTGAAAAACCTTTAATTTGAAGGAAGTGGTTGCTGATTTACGGAGGACCTTTATTGTGAAGGAGCCGTTTCTGATGAAGGAGATAACTGGTTTCATAAACATCACGGCGAAGGAAGCTGCAGCATTAGATCTTACTCTCACTGTCAAATCTGGAAATACTAACGGCAGAAGTCCACTTAAAAGCAGCAAAAGCTGGATGTATTAATTTTGCTGCTAATATAAAACATCGTCCAGTGAAACTGTCCGCTCATGATTAATTATGGAGTGCGGCAGAGGAATTGCAGAGACGTGACTGAGGTCATCCAGGAGCAGAGCGCTGCTCTCTCCGGGCCTCGCTGATGCAGAATGAGTCGGACGGTGATGTCTTCCTATCCTACTGGCTGACATTTTAGCGACTCAGAGTACATTGTGAGGAACTGTAGTCATTAGTTTTTGTTGCGTAACCGCTTTGATGAGTCCTGACAGGCTGACAGCTAGTTTCTCCAAAGGCTTTTCATCTGCTCCTGCAGCTGCTATTTTGGGCCTGACTCACGCTGAGAGGCTTTTATGGGAACATGAGAGTGGAAATCCCTCCTCCAAGTCTCTGCCAGCTTGACTGACAGCTGATCGAGGATCAATCAGGTTCCTGTCGGTCTGGAGCAGCATGAACATGCTGCTTTCAGTCACGGTTGAACTCCAGCAGGTCAGAACGAGCCACTGGACCTGAACACGTCCAGACAGGTGAGCGTACGTTCACCTCCTCCCTCCACTGCTTCACAACGAGAGACCAGCGCCAGACCAGTTATCAGCATGCACCTGGACAGGTGGACTCCAGCTCCTCCCCCATGTCCTCCTGCACAGGTGGACTCCAGCTCCTCCCCCATGTCATCTTGGACAGGTGGACTCCAGCTCCTCCCCCATGTCATCCTGCACAGGTGGACTCCAGCTCCTCTCCCATGTCATCTTGGACAGGTGGACTCCAGCTCCTCTCCCATGTCATCTTGGACAGGTGGACTCCAGCTCCTCCCCCATGTCATCCTGCACAGGTGGACTCAAGCTCCTCCCTCTTCATCCTCCTGGACAGGTGGACTCAAGCTCCTCCTCTTCGTCCTCCTTCACAGGTGGACTGGAGCTCCTCCCCTTCATCCTCCTGCACAGGTGGACTCGAGCTCCTCCCCTTCGTCCTCCTGCACAGGTGGACTCGAGCTCCTCCCCTTCGTCCTCCTGGACAGGTGGACTCGAGCTCCTCCCCCTTCGTCCTCCTGCACAGGTGGACTCGAGCTCCTCCCCTTCGTCCTCCTGGACAGGTGGACTCGAGCTCCTCCCCCTTTGTCCTCCTGCACAGGTGGACTCGAGCTCCTCCCCCTTCGTCCTCCTGCAGAGGTGGACTCGAGCTCCTCCCTCATCGTCCTCCTGGACAGGTGGACTCGAGCTCCTCCCCTTCGTCCTCCTACACAGGTGGACTCGAGCTCCTCCCCCTTCATCCTCCTGCACAGGTGGACTCGAGCTCCTACCCCTTCGTCCTCCTGGCCAAGTGGACTTGAGCTCCTCCCCTTCATCCTCCTGCACAGGTAGACTCCAGCTCCTCCCCCATGTCATCCTGCACAGGTGGACTCAAGCTCCTCCCTCTTCGTCCTCCTGGAAAGGTGGACTCGAGCTCCTCCTCTTCGTCCTCCTTCACAGGTGGTCTGGAGCTCCTCCTCTTCATCCTCCTGCACAGGTGAACTCGAGCTCCTCCCCTTCGTCCTCCTGCACAGGTGGACTCGAGCTCCTCCCCTTCATCCTCCTGGACAGGTGGACTCGAGCTCCTCCCCCTTCGCCCTCCTGGACAGGTGGACTCGAGCTCCTCCCTCTTCATCCTCCTGCACAGGTGGACTCGAGCTCCTCCCCTTCATCCTCCTGGACAGGTGGACTCGAGCTCCTCCCCCTTCGTCCTCCTGCACAGGTGGACTCGAGCTCCTCCCCCTTCGTCCTCCTGCAGAGGTGGACTCGAGCTCCTCCCTCTTTGTCCTCCTGGACAGGTGGACTCGAGCTCCTTCCCTTCGTCCTCCTACACAGGTGGACTCGAGCTCCTCCCCCTTCGTCCTCCTGCACAGGTGGACTCGAGATCCTACCCCTTCGTTCTCCTGGCCAAGTGGACTTGAGCTCCTCCCCTTCATCCTCCTGCACAGGTAGACTCCAGCTCCTCCCCCATGTCATCCTGCACAGGTGGACTCAAGCTCCTCCCTCTTCGTCCTCCTGGACAGGTGGACTCGAGCTCCTCCTCTTCGTCCTCCTTCACAGGTGGACTGGAGCTCCTCCCCTTCATCCTCCTGCACAGGTGGACTCGAGCTCCTCCCCTTCGTCCTCCTGCACAGGTGGACTCGAGCTCCTCCCCTTCATCCTCCTGGACAGGTGGACTCGAGCTCCTCCCCCTTCGCCCTCCTGGACAGGTGGACTCGAGCTCCTCCCTCTTCATCCTCCTGCACAGGTGGACTCGAGCTCCTCCCCTTCGTCCTCCTGGACAGGTGGACTCGAGCTCCTCCCCCTTCGTCCTCCTGCACAGGTGGACTCGAGCTCCTCCCCCTTCGTCCTCCTGCAGAGGTGGACTCGAGCTCCTCCCCCTTCATCCTCCTGGACAGGTGGACTCGAGCTCCTTCCCCTTCATCCTCCTGCACAGGTGGACTCGAGCTCCTCCCTCTTTGTCCTCCTGCACAGGTGGACTCGAGCTCCTCCCTCTTCGTCCTCCCGGACAGGTGGACTCAAGCTCCTCCCCTTCATCCTCCTGGACAGGTGGACTCGAGCTCCTTCCCCTTCGTTCTTCTGGACAGGTGGACTCGAGCTCCTCCCTCTTCATCCTCCTGCACAGGTGGACTCGAGCTCCTCCCTCTTCGTCCTCCTGGACAGGTGGACTCGAGCTCCTCCCCTTCATCCTCCTTCACAGGTGGACTCGAGCTCCTCCCTCTTCGTCCTCCTGGACAGGTGGACTCAAGCTCCTCCCCTTCATCCTCCTGGACAGGTGGACTCGAGCTCCTTCCCCTTCGTTCTTCTGGAGAGGTGGACTCGAGCTCCTCCCTCTTCATCCTCCTGCACAGGTGGACTCCAGCTCCCCCCCACGTCCTCCTGGACAGGTGGACTCAAGCCCCCCCCCCCCCCCCCCCCCCCATGTCCTCCTGGACAGGTGGACTTGAGCTCCTCCCCCTTCGTCCTTCCAGACAGGTGGACTCAAGCTCCTCCCCCTTCGTCCTCCTGGACAGGTGGACTCGAGCTCCTCCCCTTCGTTCTCCTGCACAGGTGGACTCGAGCTCCTCCCCCTTTGTCCTCCTGGACAGGTGGACTCGAGCTCCTCCTTCTTCATCCTCCTGGACAGGTGGACTCAAGCTCCGCCCCTTCGTCCTCCTGGACAGGTGGACTCGAGCTCCTCCCCCTTCATCCTTCTGGACAGGTGGACTCGAGCTCCTCCCCTTCGTCCTCCTGCACAGGTGGACTCGAGCTCCTCCCTCTTCGTCCTCCTGGACAGGTAAACTCGAGCTGCTCCCCTTCGTCCTCCTGCACAGGTGGACTCGAGCTCCTACCCCTTCGTCCTCCTGGCCAAGTGGACTTGAGCTCCTCCCCTTCATCCTCCTGCACAGGTAGACTCCAGCTCCTCCCCCTTCGTCCTCCTGCACAGGTGGACTCGAGCTCCTCCCACTTCGTCCTTCTACACAGGTGGACTCGAGCTCCTCCCCCTTCATCCTCCTGCACAGGTGGACTCGAGCTCCTCCCCCTTCATCCTCCTGCACAGGTGGACTCGAGCTCCTCCCCCTTCATCCTCCTGCACAGGTCGACTCGAGCTCCTACCCCTTCGTCCTCCTGGCCAAGTGGACTTGAGCTCCTCCCCTTCATCCTCCTGCACAGGTAGACTCCAGCTCCTCCCCCTTCGTCCTCCTGGACAGGTGGACTCGAGCTCCTCCCCTTCGTCCTCCTGCACAGGTGGACTCGAGCTCCTCCCCCTTCATCCTCCTGCACAGGTGGACTCGAGCTCCTCCCTCTTCGTCCTCCTGCACAGGTGGACTCGAGCTCCTCCCCCTTCATCCTCCTGCACAGGTGGACTTGAGCTCCTCCCCCTTCGTCCTCCTGCACAGGTGGACTCGAGCTCCTACCCCTTCGTCCTCCTGTACAAGTGGACTTGAGCTCCTCCCCTTCATCCTCCTGCACAGGTAGACTCCAGCTCCTCCCCCTTCGTCCTCCTGGACAGGTGGACTCAAGCTCCTCCGCTTCTTCCTCCTGCACAGGTGGACTCGAGCTCCTCCCTCTTCGTCCTCCTGGACAGGTAAACTCGAGCTCCTCCCCTTCGTCCTCCTGCACAGGTGGACTCGAGCTCCTCCCCCTTCATCCTCCTTCACAGGTGGACTCAAGCTCCTCCCCCTTCATCCTCCTTCACAGGTGGACTCAAGCTCCTCCCCTTCATCCTCCTGCACAAGTAGACTCCAGCTCCTCCCTCTTCGTCCTCCTGCACAGGTGGACTCGAGCGCCTCCCCCTTCGTCCTTCTGCACAGGTGGACTCGAGCTCCTCCCCCTTCATCCTCCTGCACATGTGGACTCGAGCTCCTCCCCCTTCATCCTCCGGCACAGGTGGACTCGAGCTCCTCCCCCTTCATCCTCCTGCACGTGTGGACTCGAGCTCCTCCCCCTTCATCCTCCTGCACAGGTGGACTCGAGCTCCTCCCTCTTCGTCCTCCTGCACAGGTGGACTCGAGCTCCTCCCCTTTCATCCTCCTGCACAGGTGGACTTGAGCTCCTCCCCCTTCGTCCTCCTGCAGAGGTGGACTCGAGCTCCTCCCTCTTCGTCCTCCTGCACAGGTGGACTCGAGCTCCTCCCTCTTCGTCCTCCTGCACAGGTGAACTCGAGCTCCTCCCCCTTCATCCTCCTGCACAGGTGGACTTGAGCTCCTCCCCCTTCGTCCTCCTGCACAGGTGGACTCGAGCTCCTACCCCTTCGTCCTCCTGGTCAAGTGGACTTGAGCTCCTCCCCTTCATCCTCCTGCACAGGTAGACTCTAGCTCCTCCCCCTTCGTCCTCCTGGACAGGTGCACTTGAGCTCCTCCCCCTTCGTCCTCCTGCAGAGGTGGACTCGAGCTCCTCCCTCTTCGTCCTCCTGCACAGGTGGACTCGAGCTCCTCCCCCTTCATCCTCCTGCACAGGTGGACTTGAGCTCCTCCCCCTTCGTCCTCCTGCACAGGTGGACTCGAGCTCCTCCCCCTTCATCCTCCTGCACAGGTGGACTCGAGCTCCTCCCTCTTCGTCCTCCTGCACAGGTGGACTCGAGCTCCTCCCCCTTCATCCTTCTGGACAGGTAAACTCGAGCTCCTCCCCTTCGTCCTCCTGCACAGGTGGACTCGAGCTCCTACCCCTTCGTCCTCCTGGCCAAGTGGACTTGAGCTCCTCCCCTTCATCCTCCTGCACAGGTAGACTCCAGCTCCTCCCCCTTCGTCCTCCTGCACAGGTGGACTCGAGCTCCTCCCTCTTCGTCCTCCTGCACAGGTGGACTCGAGCTCCTCCCCCTTCATCCTCCTGCACAGGTGGACTTGAGCTGCTTCCCCTTTGTCCTCCTGCACAGGTGGACTCGAGCTCCTACCCCTTCATCCTCCTGGCCAAGTGGACTTGAGCTCCTCCCCTTCATCCTCCTGCATAGGTGGACTCGAGCTCCTCCCTCTTCGTCCTCCTGGACAGGTAAACTCGAGCTCCTCCCCTTCGTCCTCCTGCACAGGTGGACTCGAGCTCCTACCCCTTCGTCCTCCTGGCCAAGTGGACTTGAGCTCCTCCCCTTCATCCTCCTGCACAGGTAGACTCCAGCTGCTCCCCCTTCGTCCTCCTGCACAGGTGGACTCGAGCTGCTCCCCCTTCGTCCTTCTGCACAGGTGGACTCGAGCTCCTCCCCCTTCATCCTCCTGCACAGGTGGACTTGAGCTCCTCCCCCTTCATCCTCCTGCACAGGCGGACTCGAGCTCCTCCCTCTTCGTCCTCCTGCACAGGTGGACTCGAGCTCCTCCCCCTTCGTCCTTCTGCACCGGTGGACTCGAGCTCCTCCCCCTTCATCCTCCTGCACAGGTGGACTCGAGCTCCTACCCCTTCGTCCTCCTGGCCAAGTGGACTTGTGCTCCTCCCCTTCATCCTCCTGCACAGGTAGACTCCAGCTGCTCCCCCTTCGTCCTCCTGCACAGGTGGACTCGAGCTCCTCCCCCTTCGTCCTTCTGCACAGGTGAACTCGAGCTCCTCCCCCTTCATCCTCCTGCACAGGTAGACTCGAGCTCCTCCCCCTTTGTCCTCCTGCACAGGTGGACTCGAGCTCCTCCCCCTTCATCCTCCTGCACAGGTGGACTCAAGCTCCTCCCTCTTTGTCCTCCTGCACAGGTGGACTCGAGCTCCTCCCCCTTCGTCCTCCTGCACAGGTTAACTCGAGCTCCTCCCTCTTCATCCTCCTGCACAGGTGGACTCGAGCTCCTCCCTCTTCATCCTCCTGCACAGGTGGACTCGAGCTCCTCCCCTTTCACCATCAAGCAGCAGTCCGACGTCAAACGGTTGCGGTTTTACAAGAACAGGCATTTGTAATTTTTAAAAATATTTTATTACAACACAACAAAAGGAGCAATTTTACGTCAAAATTTATTACAACTTTGATTGCAAATACATTTTCTTTTCACGACTTGCATTTTTTTAATAATTGCTAATTGCTAATCTGCTTATATTTTGCTATTATATAATTGAAATAGCCAAGGTGTTGATTAATATCACTGCCAGTGGTACAGCTGTTCACTAATAAACCAAAACAGCCAACCAGTGGGTGGGTGGGTGGGATGGGGGGGACATCTGCTGGGGGGTCAAACTCAGATGAAGCAGCCACTGCTGATTCTGGAGCAGCAGAGCATAAAGGTTTATTGTTCCATCATATATCTTGTAAACATTAAATGTTATTGTTGTTTCATGGAAAAACTAATCTATTCTTGGACAAAATCTAAATGGGCTTCTTGGTACCAGCTCTTGGTAGACAGCTTCACTTTCTCAGGCAAAAAATATTTTCAAACCATTCAAAAGTCAGTGTAAACTGTACAAAATTCTTAAAAGTCTTTTTTACTTTGCTGTTGTCAGCTATTATGGTGTCTTTTATTTTATATTGCTATGAAAACAAACAACAACAACAACAAATCTTTGAACATTTAACTTCTTGGTATTTAGGCAATTCAAATGTCCCACTAATAACACATTTTACAAGACCACATTGAACACATCATGATAACGTAACTGACCTTCGTCAGATGCTTATAATCATCATCACCTTTTGATTGAATTGAAATTTAAATTGTCTTGTTGCACTGACTGATTGTCACCATTAATCATCTAAATTGGTCAAAGTCCATGTCATGTCAGATGATTAGCCGTCTTTGCTTCTCAAATGCTGCAGTTTTGTTTGTTTTTTTTTACTTTCATGACAACCAAAACCAAGATGCCACGTTGCATTAAAGTAATGATTAGTTTAACCTCAGTCCAACAGACAGCTTCGCATGTAAAATTTGGAACTGAAAATCAAATATTTGGGAATATTTCTGATGGATTAGGAAGTCCTGTTGCTGCTAACGCAGACGGGTTAAACTACATGTATCTGAAGGTCATGCTGTTCCTGGTTTCTCTTTGAGAGTGAAGATAGTGGGTCTGGGTCTGGACTGTCTGGACTTGGCTGAGGCGGGTCCAGGGTCTGGACTGTCTGGGCTTGGCTGAGGCGGGTCCAGGCGGGTCCAGGCGGGTCCAGGCAGCCCAGCCGGATTAACGTTCCTCTCCTTCTTGTTTGTAGTTTTCTCTCTGAGGGTTATTGCTGCTTGTCGGGCTGCTAATGTGAGAAGTTTAATGCCCTGAGTGTGTGTATGTGGGATTAGCTTCCTCCCGCTGTGCAGGTTGATCTGACACATATGGGAGCACTGTCTGCAGTGCACACACACACACACACACACACACACACACACATCTATGTTTGCTCATGTATATTTGTGGGGATCCTCGTTGACATGATACCCGCCCCACGATGCCTCCTGAAACCAGAGTCTCACCTGAACCAAATCTGAACTCTCAAATTGAATTTTAAAGGTCTATTCAACCAAAACGTCCTCACAAGGTTTGAAATACAGTCCACATGAACAGTAGTACGACAGCACACACACTCTGAGCTGAAAAGGTTTCTTCTTATTGATTCAAGCATCAGTCAGATCCTCTCTGGATCTCACTGGCTCATTGTGTGGACGAGAAGAGAACTGTGTGATCCGGTTTGTTTGTTTTTCTCTTAACTTAATGAGCTCTACATGAACTGAAATTCCTGAGTAACACCAGTCTCGTTGGTTTCTGTAACTTTGCTCCAAGCTGAAGTGGATCGCTCGGTTGGTTTACCTGACACCTGCATGTGGGCTGCACAAGCTGTGATACCTTCAAACTACGTCATTAAAGAAAATCTTAGAAGTCTGTCTTTAAATAATAAATGCATAAGGCTTGTTTCCAACAACTGGTTTGGCATGAACAAACTGGACTGCACACTGTTGTATTACAGGGCACTTTACACCAGAACAACATCCTCTTCAGAGGAAGCCATAAGTCCCATCCATTAGTCTGTCTGCCCAGGTGAATTCATGGTGGATAGTTGGAGTATGGGTAAAGGAAGAACCTAATAACATTTGGTATGGATCACATTCCTGTTGTCATTCAAACAAGCGTGATGCAAAACATGAATTCACTTGGGATCCATCATTAGACCATACGAAAAGGCCTGGACAAAGCCTCTGTGATGTCATCCAGAGGTTCTCTAAAGAGCCAGTTTGAAGCCTTTTTTTGAGACCCTGGAAAACTTAATTTTGACCTGAGCTGACTCAGCCCATCTTATTTGATCTTTAATAAGCAAACAGCTGGAATGAGCAGGAAGCAACTATCTGACTTCACTATGGAAGTAAGAAAGAGGCTGCAATTCCTCTACTGACCACTAGAGGCTGCAGTTCCTCTACCGACCACTAGAGGCTGCAGTTCCTCTACTGACCACTAGAGAGTGCAGTTCCTCTACTGACCACTAAAGGCTGCAGTTCCTCTACAGACCACTAGAGGCTTCAGTTCATCTACAGACCACTAGAGGCTGCAGTTCCTCTACTGACCACTAGAGGCTGCAGTTCCTCTACAGACCACTAGAGACTGCAGTTCCTCTACTGACCACTAGAGGCTGCAGTTCCTCTACTGACCACTAGAGGCTGGAGTTCCTCTAAAGATCACTAGAGGCTTCAGTTCATCTACAGACCACTAGAGGTGGCAGTTCCTCTACTGACCATTAGAGGCTGCAGTTCCTCTACTGACCACTAGAGGCTGCAGTTCCTCTACTGACCACTAGAGGCTGCAGTTCCTCTACAGACCACTAGAGACTGCAGTTCCTCTACTGGCCACTAGAGGCTGCAGTTCCTTTACTGACCACTAGAGGCTGCAGTTCCTCTACAGACCACTAGAGGCATCAGTTCCTCTACTGACCACTAGAGGCTGCAGTTCCTCTACAGACCACTAGAGACTGCAGTTCCTCTACTGGCCACTAGAGGCTGCAGTTCCTCTACAGACCACTAGAGGCTTCAGTTCATCTACAGACCACTAGAGGCTGCAGTTCCTCTACTGACCACTAGAGGCTGCAGTTCCTCTACAGACCACTAGAGGCTTCAGTTCATCTACAGACCACTAGAGGCTGCAGTTCCTCTACTGACCACTAGAGGCTGCAGTTCCTCTACTGACCACTAGAGGCTGCAGTTCCTCTACAGACCACTAGAGACTGCAGTTCCTCTACTGACCACTAGAGGCTGCAGTTCCTCTACAGACCACTAGAGGCTTCAGTTCATCTACAGACCACTAGAGGCTGCAGTTCCTCTACTGACCACTAGAGGCTGCAGTTCCTCTACTGACCACTAGAGGCTGCAGTTCCTCTACAGACTACTAGACACTGCAGTTACTCTACAGACCACTAGAGGCTGCAGTTCCTCTACTGACCACTAGAGACTGCAGTTACTCTACAGACCACTAGAGGCTGCAGTTCCTCTACAGACCACTAGAGGTGGCAGTTCCTCTACCGACCACTAGAGACTGCATTTCCTCTACTGACCACTAGGGTCTGTCTCCAACAGAGAGTCAGTCTCCATTTACCTCCATGTTAAAATCTCCAACTTTACAGCAGAAATAAACACACTTGATGGATAGATTTTACATCCATTACCATTACAATTGTACAGGGCATACGTTTCTTAATACCTTATTTGGTCTTTTGATTGATGACTGGCAAAGCCATGGACAGCTGTCATCTCGTTTGTTACTTTGTGATTATCACTGTTTTGACTTTTGACTGTGAATAAAGAGGTTAATCATTCATATTTCAAAGAGAATGTTTCGTTGTCCTTTTAATTGTATTAAAAAACCTCCTAGATTTATTAGTACAATTATGCAACAGATCTTTCTCCACAAGCAGCAGGCTGAGGGATGCAGAGGTACCAGCAAAGCTTGGCAAGTCCTCATTGCAGCTCTCGCAGGACTCATTTCAGTAGCGACTTTTGAAATGAAGATGTTTGGACAGATTCGATCAGAATGAAATGAAAGTAATATTTATTTACTTTAATAAATTAAAATGAATTAATTTATATTTTACATAATTAGCTTATGTTAAACTAACGTCATAGTTTAGCATAAGCTAAGCCAGCTGAGCTAAAATAGCTAACTGTGTGAGTTCCAACTGAGTTCCAGTTGTGCTTGTTTTGCTCTTTTGCAACATGGCGCATTACAAGGAAAATTAAGCATCAAAGTGACTGTTCAGAAATGCTATGCATAACATCACAGAGGGTATGTCCAGTTCTTCTAATGCAGTCTATGGGAACGAGCAAGTTGGAAGCTGCCTGGAACAAATTAAAATTTGATCAGCTGCCACAAGTTAGCTATTTTAGCTTGGCTAAGCTCATTCTAACTCACAGGTGTCAAACTTATCCATGTGGCAGCAAATTTTTGTTCCAACCATGCAGCAACACAGCTGACTTGTTTTTGTCAATCAACTAGTTGTCTTCTCTAAAGGTCTAAACCAGTTCAGTTGATTGAATGAAACAAGTCAGCTGTGTTTCTGCATGGTTGGAACAAAAACCTGCAGCCACACGGTCCTTTCACAGATCAGTTTGACACCCCTGTTCTAACTGATAATACTGACTTATGGTAATGGCTGCCTAACCCAAATAAGAGTATCCTGGTTGGGAGTCACTGGTCTAAAGTCCAGACTTTTTTTGGGGGTAAAACTAAATGTGAGAACAGGACTGCAGTTGTGTTCTTGCTGGACACCAACCATCAGCTAAAGACGCTCTCATCTGTCTTTAAGGTTCTGGTAAAGCAGAGACCGTGCGGGCCGTCGATGTCCTGACAGTGCTCCGAGAAAAGGTGGCCTTTGTGTCAGGTAAGACACACAGAAACCCCTGCAGGTTCGGGCTCACTTTAGTCCTGACATGAGCCAGTTAAAGTAACTGTTTCATGTGTCTTTCAGGTGGACGGGACAAACGAGGCGGACCAATCCTGACCTTTCCTGCCAGGACCAACCATGATCGAATAAAACAGGAAGATCTCAGCCGTCTGGTTACCTACTTGTCAACCATACCTAGGTAGGTAGCCGAAAAACTCAAGGAAACTCAAGGAAAACTTCTCAGTTGAGTTCAACTCCAAGATATAATAATAATAATAATAATAATAATAATAATAATAATAATAATAATAATAATAATAATAATAATAATGGCCGAATAAAAAGTTGTTTTATGAATAACCTTATTGTCGTCGTCATAATTTTATTTTCCCAAAAGGAAATTTGAAAAATAGAGGTCGTCTTGTAATCAGTCGTTCTATATTCGGGCTAATATGGCATATTATACTGTGTGTTTTAACTGCTCTTTTCTCTTGGTTCGTGCACTGTCCTGGTGCTCATACCGTCACCCACCTTATCTCAGCAACCAACACAATATTCTTATCTTATATTCATTCAGACAGAGAAAGTTGAAATGAAATGAAATGAAATGAAAAATACTTTATTAAGTTCTGGTCCAACCAGGTCTCCAGTTCTGTAGCTAGATTAACCAGTGATTTTGAAGGTAATTGTATTTGGACATCGTCCACATAAAAATGAAAGTGACTATGACTGTTTTACAAGAAAAACTGGAAAACTGGAACTCTGGGGAACCCCATAGAAAACTCCCTGAGCTGTATAATGTGTTAGAGAGAAAGGACAGCGTCATTAACTTCCTGTCTGTGTGTCAGCGAGGACGTTCGTGCTCGCGGCTTCACCGTGGTGGTGGACATGCGGGGCAGTAAGTGGGACAGCGTGAAGCCGGTGCTGCGGACGCTGCAGGAGTCGTTCTCCTCCAACATCCACACAGCGCTGCTCATCAAACCAGACACCTTCTGGCAGAAACACAAAACCAACCTGGGCAGCGCCAAGCTCAGCTTTGAGGTACAGTCGCCTGAGATTCTGCTAGCATCTAGATACTAGTCCCCCCAGGACTGACTCAGAATACCATCTGTCTCCAGACCAGCCTGGTGTCGGTGGAGGGTCTGTCCCGGCTGGTCGACCCCTCTCAGCTGACCTCGGACCTTGGTGGTTCCTTGGAGTACGACCATGTGGAGTGGACGGAGCTGCGTCTGGGTCTGGAGGAGTTCTCGGGAGCCGCCACACAGCTGTTGGCCCAGCTGGACCAGCTGGAGGCCGGGCTGAACCGCATACCAGAGCCTCAGGACGTGGACGAGGCCCGCAAGTGAGTGTTCTGGTTGATCATCGACCATCCAGAGGAGGTAGACGTTAACCTCCACACTTTCCCTCCTCCAGACTTCTGGAAGAACACGGTCGTCTACGCAACACCATCGCCACTGCACCGGTGGACGCCCTTGACCGAGAGGGGAGGAGCCTGCTCCAACGCATGCGGCTGGGACACTCGCATGGCGAGGCTTCTACTGAAGGTGGCGGTGGGAGCGGGGGCACCTGGCTGTCAGGTGGGGCAGACTTCCAGACCGTGGCGCCAAAGGTGTCGTCTCTGCTGGACCGGCTGCAGGCGGCTCGCACCCACCTGCTACAGAGCTGGAGTGACAGGAAGCTGCACCTGGACCAGGCGCTGCAGCTACACCTGTTTGAGCAGGACGCCACCAAGGTGAGCTGGATGACACAGGTTCACTACGAACATGTCTCCTGGACCAGGTAAGTCAAATTCAAGGCCTCTGGGCCAAATCTGACCCACCAGCTAACTTAATCTGGCCACTGAGGGCATCCAAAGATAAAAGAGGGCGGCGCAAAGAGATAGTGTGAAACATGACATGGCAGGGAGCAGCACTCACACTCACCTGGGGATCTATATGTGCTAGCGGCTTCCTCCAGTGATTCAATTCAATTCAATGGAGGAAAGGGAAGGAAAAGGGAAAAGCAGTGGAGACACCACTCAGTAGATCATGTTGGCGTCCCCCTGCAGCGTAGGCCTATAGCAGCATAGCTATGACAAACCTGTGATTAAGATGAGCTTACTCTAATCTTAACTACTACAACTATAGTTATAACTATTAGCCCCTACACACTATAGTTTAGACTAACTGTAGGCTTTACTGAACTAATATGTTTTCAATTTAGTTTTAAAGATGGAGGTGGTGTCAGCCTCCTGAACCCAAACTGGTAGCTGGTTCCATAATAAAGGTGCCTGGTAGCAGAAGACCCGTCCTCCAAATCTACTTTTAGATATTCTAGGAATGACGAGTAATCCTGCACTCTGAGAGCAGAGAGCTCTATTAGGAGCATAACAAGCTATCAGGTCTTGTAAGTAGCGTGGAGCTAGGCCATCAAGGGCCTTATATGTGAGAAGCAGAATTTTAAACTCAATTCGAAATTTCATGGGAAGCCAATGAAGGGAGGCTTACATGGGAGAGATGTGATCTCGCTTACGGATTCTTGTCAGCACCCTCGCTGCTGCGTTCTGGATCAATTCAGTGAGCTTTTCGGACATCCTGCTAACAACGCATTGCAATAATCCAGTCTAGAACTGACAAACGCGTGGATTAATTTTTCAGCATCACCCTGGGAGAGGATGCTCCTAATCTTGGAGATATTTCAGAGATGAAAAAAGGCAGTCTGACAAACCTGATTAATATGCTGCTTAAATGACATATCCTGATCAAAAAGGACTCCAAGGTTTTTTACAGCTGTGCTGGAAGACAGCGTAAACCCAGTTAATCCATTCCTCAGGTGTTTGGGACCAAAGACAATAACCTCTGTTTTATCCGAGTTTAGAAGCAGCTGAGTGGGGAAAAACGGTTTGATACGTGAAGCGAGTGATGGTAATCCACGTGCCTTTGTTTTGGGCTACGCTTCCTTCAAACCATCACCCAGTCGCCCTGACTGGCCGGCTGCTCGGGTGCTGCAGGGGAACTGCTTACTAAAGCAAACTACTCTAGGCCGCTCCGCCACTATGTTAGCCTGACTACCTGTTGCATCTGACGGACTATGGTCTAGTTGACGGACCCGAGCTTCTAGCTCACTGAGCCTTGCCTCCAAAGCTATGAATAGACTACACTTTATGCATTTACCACTCTCACTAAAGGAGGCAGAGGAAAAGATAAACATTTCACACACTGAGGGGAGATGGGAAACGGGTGGAGAGGAGGAAGCCATGCTAAGAAGCTAATAAGCAAAAGATCCGCCGATTAACGGCAGTAAGAATCCCAGGGAAAATGTGCAAGTGCTCAGATTACAATTTACCACAACAGTGTTGAGTTATCACCAAATCGAGTTTAATTTTAAGTTTTAAAAAAGTTAAAAGAATCAGAGACCGTTCACCGTTCAAACCACCGACAGGAAGTAACTCAATACGCCACCGTCGTTACTCCAGACATAGCAGACAGGATCACCACTAGTGATGCCGTCAGTGATGATCTTTTCTTTGTGGAACTGACCGGAACAAAAGCCCTGAATACTGAGGTTCAGTGTGTCCTTAAACTCGTGCTAAAACTGAATCACTCAAAGTTTTGTATTGTTTCTTTCAAAACTGGAAGTTTTCTTATCTTCCAAAAGCCCCAAATGCAGCTGTAATAAACCGGTTTCAACTGGCGCTGCCACCTATATGATGCCATTTTCATGGTACTATATTATAATACAGTTGTGTTTCCTTTCCGGAATCAGAATCAGAATTACTTTATTAATCCCCAAGAAAGAATTCTTATCGTTACAAGCTTCCCAGGAGGAAGAGTCATATGTGGACCACAACTACATATCCCACTGTGCATCTTGGTTTTGTTACCTGCATTGTGATGTCACCTACCTACTGGACGGCAGGATATTATATCAATCTTATGAATCTGAAACAAAAAAGAAAAGCTTATGAATATCTACTGTTATTAATAATTAAATGCAGATGCAGTTATGTTGTAGATAGTTGAAGTACTGTTGCAGGTATTGAACATATGGCCCTGTAACACTAACTCTAATAGTGATGCTAGCAGTTTATTCAAGGAAACAGCAGAAAGCAGTCAAGATGAGTGGAGAAGTCTTCTGAATTTACCTCTATCATCTCTGGAGCGTGTTGCACTGTTTTGCGTGATTTTGATTTAAAGAAGAACAAAGGACTTTTGTTCACATTACTTCATGGAGCTGCACCTGAGCACGTCCCGGTTCAACAACTGCTTCTGTTGCAGTGATGAAAGCAGCTCTCAAAGCAACAGCGACATTACTGCAGAGGTGCTCCAGAGGCTAGCGATGGAAGAGAAACTGAGTGGGTAACCAAGGATAAGAGCCAGCTACAGTAACGCTGACCGTAGCTCCACAGAGTGCAGGCGTCGTGGTCCAGTGGTAGTAGTCCAGTGGTGGTCCAGTGGTGGTTAAGGGGTGTTCCAGTGGTGGTTCAGGGCTGTTCTAGTGGTGGTCCAGTGGTAGTCCAGTGGTGGTCCAGTGTTGGTTCAGGGCTGGTCTAGTGGTGTTCTAGTGAGAAACTAAGGGGGTGACCAAGGACGAGAGCCGGCTACAGTAAAGCTGACCGTAGAGCTGTTTCCACACATCCTTCACTGGTTCACATCATATCCATGTATGAGTAGGTGGTGGTGTTTTTTTTTAAAGTTCACTTGATTCTCCTTGACCTTCTCTGCTGTGTGTAAACTGGCATGGTCCAGTGGTGGTCCAGTGGTAATGTTCCAGGGGTGGTCCAGTGGTAGTGGTCCAGGGGTGGTCCAGTGGTGGTCTAGTGGTTGTGGTCCAGTAGTAGTCCAGTGGTGGTCCAGAGGTGGTCCAGTGGTAGTGGTCCAGTGGTTGTAGTCCAGTGGTAGCCCAGGGGTGGTCCAATGGTTGTGGTCCAGTGGTGTTCCAGTGGTTGTGGTCTAGTGGTGGTCCAGGGGTGGTCCAGTGGTAGTAGTCCAGTAGTGGTCCAGTGGTAGTAGTCCAGGGGTGGTCCATGGGTTGTAGTCCAGTAGTTGTCCAGGGGTTGTAGTCCAGTAGTGGTCCAGGGGTGGTGGTCCAGTGGTAGTAGTTCAGTGGTAGTAGTCCAGTGGTGGTCTAGTGCTGGTCTAGTGGTAGTCCAGGGGTGGTTGAGTGGTAGTCCAGGGGTGGTCCAGGGGTGGTCTAGTGGTGGTCCAGTGCTCGTCTAGTGGTGGTCCAGTGGTGGTCTAGTGGTAGTGCAGGGGTGGTCAAGGTGTGGTCTAGCAGTGGTCTAGTGGTAGTCCAGTGGTGGTCTAGTGGTGGTCCAGTGGTGGTCCGGGGGTGGACTACTGGTGGTCTAGTGGTGGTTCAGGAGTGGTCTAGTGGTGGTCCAGTGGTGGTCTAGTGGTGGTCCAGGGGTAGTACTCCAGTGGTGGTCTATTGGTGTTCCAGGGGTGGTCTAGTGGTGGTCCAGTTCTGGTCTTGTGGTAGGTGGTGGTGGTCCAGTGTTGATCCCGTGGTGGTTCAGGGATGGTTTAGTGGTGGTCTAATGGTGGTCTAGTGGTGGTCCAGGGGTGGTCTAAGGGTGGCCCAGTGGTGGTCTTGTGGTGGTCCAGGGGTGGTCTAGTGGTGGTCCAGTTCTGGTCCAGTGGTGGTCCAGGGGTGGTCTAGTGGTGGTCTAGTGGTTGTCCAGTGGTGTTCCAGTGGTGGTTTAGGGGTGGTCTAGTGGTGATCTAGTGGTGGTCCAGTGGTGGTTCAGGGATGGTTTAGTGGTGGTCTAATGGTGGTCTAGTGATGGTCCAGGGGTGGTCTAAGGGTGGTCCAGTGGTGGTCTTGTGGTGGTCCAGGGGTGGTTTAGTGGTCATCTAGTGGTGGTCCAGTTCTGGTCCAGTGGTGGTCCAGGGGTGGTCTATGTGGTGGTCTAGTGGTTGTCCAGAGGTGGTCTAGTGGTGGTCTAGTGGTGGTCCAGTGGTGGTTCAGGGGTGGTCTAGTGGTGGTCTAGTGGTGGTCCAGCAGTGGTCTAGTGGTGGTCTAGTGGTGGTCCAGTGGTGGTCCAGTGGTGGTTCAGGGATGGTCTAGTGGTGGCCTAGTGGTGGTCTAGTGCTGGTCCAGCGGTGATCTAGTGGTGGTCTAGTGGTGGTCCAGTTTTGGTCTTGTGGTGGTCCAGTGGTGGTCTAGTGGTGGTCCAGTGGTGGTCCAGTGGTGGCTCAGGGATCGTCTAGTGGTGGTTCAGGGGTGGTCTAGTGGTGGTCCAGTGGTGGTCTAGTGGTGGTCCAGGGGTAGTACTCCAGTGGTGGTCTATTGGTGTTCCAGGGGTGGTCTAGTGGTGGTCCAGTTCTGGTCTTGTTATGGTCTGGTTGTGATCCACTGGTGATCCAGTGGTGGTTCAGGGATGGTTTAGTGGTGGTCTAATGGTGGTCTAGTGGATGTCCAGGGGTGGTCTAAGGGTGGTCCAGTGGTGGTCCTGTGGTGGTCCAGGGGTAGTTTAGTGGTCGTCTAGTGGTGGTCCAGTTCTGGTCCAGTGGTGGTCTAGGGGTGGTCTAGTGGTTGCCCAGGGGTGGTCTAGTGGTGGTCTAGTGGTGGTCCAGTGGTGGTTCAGGGGTGGTCTAGTGGTGGTCTAGTGGTGGTCCAGCAGTGGTCTAGTGGTGGTCTAGTGGTGGTCCAGTGGTGGTCCAGTGGTGGTTCAGGGATGGTCTAGTGGTGGCCTAGTGGTGGTCTAGTGCTGGTCCAGCGGTGATCTAGTGGTGGTCTAGTGGTAGTCCAGTTTTGGTCTTGTGGTGGTCCAGTGGTGGTCCAGTGGTGGCTCAGGGATCATCTAGTGGTGGTTCAGGGGTGGTCTATTGGTGGTCCAGTGGTGGTCTAGTGGTGGTCCAGGGGTAGTACTCCAGTGGTGGTCTATTGGTGTTCCAGGGGTGGTCTAGTGGTGGTCCAGTTCTGGTCTTGTTATGGTCTGGTTGTGGTCCAGTGGTGATCCAGTGGTGGTTCAGGGATGGTTTAGTGGTGGTCTAATGGTGGTCTAGTGGATGTCCAGGGGTGGTCTAAGGGTGGTCCAGTGGTGGTCCTGTGGTGGTCCAGGGGTAGTTTAGTGGTCGTCTAGTGGTGGTCCAGTTCTGGTCCAGTGGTGGTCTAGGGGTGGTCTAGTGGTGGTCTAGTGGTTGTCCAGTGGTGGTTCAGGGGTGGTCTAGTGGTGGTCTAGTGGTGGTCCAGTGGTGGTCCAGTGGTGGTTCAGGGGTGGTCTAGTGGTGGTCCAGTGGTGGTTCAGGGATGGTTTAGTGGTGGTCTATTGGTGGTCTAGTGGTGGTCCAGGGGTGGTCTAAGGGTGGTCCAGTGGTGGTCTTGTGGTGGTCCAGGGGTGGTTAAGTGGTTGTCTAGTGGTGGTCCAGTTCTGGTCCAGTGGTGGTCCAGGGGTGGTCTAGTGGTGGTCTAGTGGTTGTCCAGTGGTGGTCCAGGGGTGGTCTAGTGGTGGTCTAGTGGTGGTCCAGTGGTGGTCCAGTGGTGGTTCAGGGGTGGTCTAGTGGTGGTCTAGTGGTGGTCCAGCGGTGGTCTAGTGGTGGTCTAGTGGTGGTCCAGCAGTGGTCTAGTGGTGGTCTAGTGGTGGTCCAGTGGTGGTTTAGGGATGGTCTAGTGGTGGTCTAGTGGTGGTCTAGTTCTGGTCCAGCGGTGATCTAGTGGTGGTCTAGTGGTGGTCCAGTTCTGGTCTTGTGGTGGTCCAGTTCTGGTCTTGTGGTGGTCCAGTGGTGGTCCAGTGGTGGCTCAGGGATTGTCTAGTGGTGGTTCAGGGGTGGTCTAGTGGTGGTCCAGTGGTGGTCTAGTGGTGGTCCAGGGGTAGTACTCCAGTGGTGGTCTATTAGTGTTCCAGGGGTGGTCTAGTGGTGGTCCAGTTCTGGTCTTGTGGTGGTCTGGTTGTGGTCCAGTGGTGATCCAGTGGTGGTTCAGGGATGGTTTAGTGGTCATCTAGTGGTGGTCCAGTTCTGGTCCAGTGGTGGTCCAGGGGTGGTCTAAGGGTGGTCCAGTGGTGGTCTTGTGGTGGTCCAGGGGTGGTTTAGTGGTCGTCTAGTGGTGGTCCAGTTCTGGTCCAGTGGTGGTCCAGGGGTGGTCTAGTGGTGGTCTAGTGGTTGTCCAGTGGTGTTCCAGTGGTGGTCCAGGGGTGGTCTAGTGGTGGTCTAGTGGTGGTCCAGTGGTGGTCCAGTGGTGGTCCAGTGGATGTCCAGGGGTGGTCTAAGGATGGTCCAGTGGTGGTCTAGTGGTGGTTCCAGGGGTGGTTTAGTGGTCATCTAGTGGTGGTCCAGTTCTGGTCCAGTGTGGTCCAGGGGTGGTCTAGTGGTGGTCTAGTGGTTGTCCAGTGGTGTTCCAGTGGTAGTTCAGGGGTGGTCTAGTGGTGGTCTAGTGTGGTCCAGTGGTGGTTCAGGGATGGTTTAGTGGTGGTCTATTGGTGGTGTAGTGGTGGTCCAGGGGTGGTCTAAGAGTGGTCCAGTGGTGGTCTTGTGGTGGTCCAGGGGTGGTTTAGTGGTCGTCTAGTGGTGGTCCAGTTCTGGTCCAGTGGTGGTCCAGGGGTTGTCTAGTGGTTGTCCAGTGGTGTTCCAGTGGTGGTCCAGGGGTGGTCTAGTGGTGGTCTAGTGGTGGTCTAGTGGTGGTCCAGTGGTGGTTCCAGTGGTGGTCCAGGGGTGGTCCAGTGGTGGTCCAGTGGTGGTCCAGTAGTGGTTGAGGGGGGGTCTAGTGGTGGTCTAGTGGTGGTCCAGCGGTGGTCTAGTGGTGGTCCAGCAGTGGTCTAGTGGTGGTCTAGTGGTGGTCCAGTGGTGGTTCAGTGGTGGTTCAGGGATGGTCTAGTGGTGGTCTAGTGCTGGTCCAGCGGTGATCTAGAGGTGGTCTAGTGGTGGTCCAGTTCTGGTCTTGTGGTCGTCCAGTGGTGGTCTAGTGGTGGTCCAGTGGTGGTCCAGTGGTGGCTCAGGGATCGTCTAGTGGTGGTTCAGGGGTGGTCTAGTGGTGGTCCAGTGGTGGTCTAGTGGTGGTCCAGGGGTAGTACTCCAGTGGTGGTCTATTAGTGTTCCAGGGGTGGTCTAGTGGTGGTCCAGTTCTGGTCTTGTGGTGGTCTGGTTGTGGTCCAGTGGTGATCCAGTGGTGGTTCAGGGATGGTTTAGTGGTGGTCTAATGGTGGTCTAGTGGATGTCCAGGGGTGGTCTAAGGGTGGTCCAGTGGTGGTCTTGTGGTGGTCCAGGGGTGGTTTAGTGGTCGTCTAGTGGTGGTCCAGTTCTGGTCCAGTGGTGGTCCAGGGGTGGTCTAGTGGTGGTCTAGTGGTTGTCCAGTGGTGTTCCAGTGGTGGTTCAGGGGTGGTCTAGTGGTGGTCTAGTGGTGGTCCAGTGGTGGTTCAGGGATGGTTTAGTGGTGGTCTAATGGTGGTCTTGTGGTGGTCCAGGGGTGGTTTAGGGGTCGTCTAGTGGTGGTCCAGTTCTGGTCCAGTGGTGGTCCAGGGGTGGTCTAGTGGTGGTCTCGTGGTTGTCCAGTGGTGTTCCAGTGGTGGTTCAGGGATGGTCTAGTGGTGGTCCAGGTGGTGGTCCAGTGGTGGTTCAGGGGTGGTCTAGTGGTGGTCTAGTGGTGGTCCAGCGGTGGTCTAGTGGTGGTCTTGTGGTGGTCCAGCAGTGGTCTAGTGGTGGTCTAGTGGTGGTCCAGTGGTGGTCCAGTGGTGGTTCAGGGATGGTCTAGTGCTGTTGTGCTGGTCCAGCGGTGATCTAGTGGTGGTCTAGTGGTGGTCCAGTTCTGGTCTTGTGGTGGTCCAGTGGTGGTCTAGTGGTGGTCTAGTGGTGGTTCAGGGATCGTCTAGTGGTGGTCTAGTGCTGGTCCAGCGGTGATCTAGTGGTGGTCTAGTGGTGGTCCAGTTCTGGTCTTGTCGTGCTCCAGTGGTGGTCTAGTGGTGGTCCAGTGGTGGCTCAGGGATTGTATAGTGGTGGTCCAGCGGTGGTCTAGTGGTGGTCTAGTGGTTGTCCAGCACCAAAATAGACCTGATGTCCATCTCTAGTGGAGCAGAGCGCTTCTGGACCGGTCCACGGTGGTTTTGCTGTAAGTTGATTCACAGCGGCTGGTGCAGCGCTGCTGCTTTACGGTTGTTCCATGTTTTGTGGGACTTTAGTGAGCTTAAGTGTTGTAAAAGCACTGTAACCTCGTGGACAAAAGTCCTCTGTTAAACGTTCAGTTTGATGCATAGTCTTTATCAGGAGAACTGGACTGAACCCTCTGTGATGTCACCCAGCTATGGAGGCCTGCTACAAAGCTGGACGTCTGTTTATTTCTGCTGGAAAAACAGTTTAACGTGGAGATTTGCTCTGTTTTGGAGCCACCTAGTGGTCAGTGGAGGACTGGACCTACTTCTGGTAGGACGCTGGAGCTTGGTTTAAAGTCATCGTGATGTAACATCTGGGCACCTCCAGCTGCTGTCACACCTGTCCGTCTGTCTGTCTGTGTCTCAGATGTCAGAGTGGATCGCTCACAGCAAGGAGCTGTTCATGCAGAGCCTGGCAGAAGTGGGACAGAACCACCAGCACGCCATCGACCTCCAGACACAACACCAGCACTTCACCGCCAACTGCATGGTGGGTTTGTGAGTCCGCGTGTCTGTGCGTGTTCAACAGCTGCAGCAAACACCTGTGTGTGTGTGTGTGCAGAACGGCAGCGTGAACGTGGACAGCGTGGTCACCGTGGCTGCCAGACTCGCAGAGGCAGGTCACTACGGAGCGGAGCGCATCTCCCTGGTGTCGTCAAGGTTACAGGAGGACTGGAAGTCCCTGACGACGGCGCTGGAGGAACGCAGCAACACGCTTGCCATGGCGACCGGCTTCCACCAGGGGGCAGAGCAGGTAATCAATACTCCTTTACCAGTTGGTGCTAGCTGTTTTAATTTTAACTGTAATAAAAGTAATCTGTAGAGCATCTGAGTACTGGACAACAGCAGATAAACAACATGTAACTTCACTTTGCCTTATTTACTAAACAAAAACTGGAAGCAAAAAGAAAAGAAAAATCCTGTAGGCGGTCCTGAGCCTGATCCTGGTCCTGAGCCGGCCCTGACTGCTTCAGCAGATGGGTTTTAGCATATTTCTTACCAACATTATAAAAGAGATCAATAAAAAAACTTGACATGACTATACAGCACTGCCTCTGTCACAAACAACATACACCTGTAAGGTGATGTCCACAGGTGGTCACATGACGTCTTCTGTCCTCTGTCCAGTTCCTGCATCAGGTAGAGGGCTGGGTTCAGGTGTGCTCCGAGGGGCCACTGCCGTCAGAAACAGCAGAGCTGGAGGCTGCCGTAAAGAAACACCAGGAGCTCAACGAGGAGATCTCTGCCAACTACACACAGGTGTCTACACACCTGTCCTCCACCTGTCTACACACCTGTCCTCCACCTGTCTACACACCTGTCCTCCACCTGTCTATATACCTGTCTACACACCTGTCCTCCACCTGTCTATACACCTGTCCTCCACCTGTCTACACACCTGTCCTCCACCTGTCTATACACCTGTCCTCCACTGTCTATACACCTGTCCTCCACCTGTCTATACACCTGTCCTCCATCTGTCTACACACCTGTCCTCCACCTGTCTATACACTTGTCCCCCACCTGTCTATACACCTGACCTCCACCTATCTACAGACCTGTCTACACACCTTTCTTCCATCTTTCTACAGACCTGTCTATATACCTGTCCTCTATCTGTCTACAGACCTATCCTCCATCTGTCTATACACCTATCCTCCACCTGTCTACACACCTGTCCTCCAACTATCTACACACCTGTCCTCCATCTGTCTACACACCTTTCCTCCACCTGTCTATATACCTGTCTATATACCTGTCCTCCATTTGTTTATATACCTGTGTTCCAAATGTCTATGCATCTGTCTTTACACCTGTCTTCCATCAGCCTACACACCTGTCTATCCACCTGTCCTCCCCCTGTCTACACACTTATCTATATAGCTGTCCTCCATCTGTCTACACACCTGTCCTCCACCTGTCTACACACCTGTCTAAGTACCTGTCCTCCATCTGTCCTCACACCTGTCTATATACCTGTCCTCCACCTGTCTATATACCTGTCTTCCAACTGTCTACACACCTGTCTATGTACCTGTCCTCCATCTCTCTATCTCTCCATCTGTCTGCCTTCTGTCTGTGTACAGGTCAGTGAAAGTGGGAAAGCATTACTGGATGTCCTTCAGCGTTGCCCGGCGACCGAGACTGATGAATTGGCAGCCAAACCAGACTTCACCCCCGCCACGCATGGCATCATGGGAGTTCTGCACCAGGTGATGCAGGTGAGGCTCAGAGTAAAGTGTCTCTAGAACTGAACCGGGCCAGCTCGGGTGACCTGATTTCTTCTTTTTGAGCAGGGTCACCATGAGGTGGAGGGGGCGTGGCAGCACCGTAAGCTCCGCCTCCACCAGCGCCTCCAACTGTGTGTGTTTCAGCAGGATGTGAGACAGGTACGATCCACCACTGACGACCACAACCACATTCACATGAACGTTCAAATTCACATCCAGTTTAGGATCCAGATCCACGTCTACATCTAGATACAGAGACAGAACCAGAGATTCTAGCTTCAAGCCAAGTTCACATCTACCTGTGGACTCTCCCTCCACCTGTCTGTCTTCAGGTGTTGGACTGGGTGGAGCAGCATGGAGAGGTTTTCCTCAACAAACACACCGGTGTGGGGAAATCTCTGCACCGAGCGCGAGCACTGCAGAAACGTCACGACGACTTCCAGCAGGTGGCTCAGGTATGTGTTCAGGTGGTTTGCAAACATTTCCGCTGGAAGTCAGAGCTGTAGGAGCATTTTGACTTCCCAGATCTGAGTCCTGCATGTAAAACCTGTTGATGTGTGTTTCTGTGTGCTCCAGAACACTTACACTAACGCAGAGAAGCTTCTGGAAGCAGCAGATCAGCTGGCTCAGTCTGGAGAGTGTGAGGAGGAGGAGATCTACCAGGCAGCCCGGGACCTGGAGCTCCGGATGCAGGTACGCCTAACAGGAGGAGGGGCCAAAGGGTCCCGTGACGCTGTACATCCCAACCGTTAACGTTATTTGTGTGTTTTAGGCTTTCATCCAGCGGGTTGAACAGAGGAAGCTGCTGCTGGACCTCGCTGTGTCCTTCTACACCCACACCAAGGAGGTAACGTACCTACTAGAGCATGAGTCACTGTTTTCTACTTCTAAACATAGGTGTGTGTTGGTAGAGGTGTGTAGGTGTGTATATATTTACGAAACAAATTATTAAACAAACCCTCAGGTTTATGAAAAGTGCTTTTGAAGCCCAACTTCAGACCTAACAACATTTGGAACGAGTGTCAGAGCTCCAGCTAAGGTCTGTTGGGATCCCAGCTAACTGACCAGAGCCAGAGCGTGGTTCTGGTGAAACCAGGGTTCCAACACGTCTGGGTGTAGGTACCAGACTGTTGGCACGCCGTCCTGTTGTCAACCTGGTGGGGTCCAGGATGGTGTCTCAGCCAGAGGAGCCAGCTGTTCTGGTTACTGCCAGGGTTACTGGTGGTCAGTAGAGGATCTGCAGCCTCTAGTGGTCAGTAGAGGAACTGCAGCCTCTAGTGGTCAGTAGAGGAACTGCAGTCTCTAGTAGTCGGTAGAGGAACTGCAGCCTCTAGTGGTCATTAGAGGAACTGCAGCCTCTAGTGGTCAGTGGAAGACCTGCAGCCTCTAGTGGTCAGTAGAGGAACTGCAGCCTCTAGTGGTCATTAGAGGAACTGCAGCTTCTAGTGGTCAGTGGAAGACCTGCAGCCTCTAGTGGTCAGTAGAGGAACTGCAGCCTCTAGTGGTCAGTAGAGGTCCTGTAGCTTCTAGTGGTCAGTGGAGGAACTGCAGCCTCTAGTGGTCTGGGTGCAGTAGTGGAGAGGTCCTGCAGCAGCTTCTAGTGGTCAGTAGAGGAAACTGCAGCTTCTAGTGGTCGTCAGGAGGAACTGCAGCCTCTAGTGGTCAGTAGAGGAACTGCAGCCTCTAGTGGTCAGTGGAGGAACTGCAGCCTCTAGTGGTCAGTAGAGGAACTGCAGCTTCTAGTGGTCAGTGGAAGACCTGCAGCCTCTAGTGGTCAGTAGAGGAACTGCAGCCTCTAGTGGTCAGTGGAGGAACTGCAGCCTCTAGTGGTCAGTAGAGGAACTGCAGCCTCTAGTGGTCAGTAGAGGAACTGCAGTCTCTAGTAGTCAGTAGAGGAACTGCAGCCTCTAGTGGTCATTAGAGGAACTGCAGCCTCTAGTGGTCAGTAGAGGAAGACTGCAGCTTCTAGTGGTCAGTGGAAGACCTGCAGCCTCTAGTGGTCAGTAGAGGAACTGCAGCTCTAGTGGTCAGTGGAAGACCTGCAGCCTCTAGTGGTCAGTAGAGGAACTGCAGCCTCTAGTGGTCAGTGGAGGAACTGCAGCCTCTAGTGGTCAGTAGAGGAACTGCAGCCTCTAGTGGTCATTAGAGGAACTGCAGCCTCTAGTGGTCAGTAGAGGAACTGCAGTCTCTAGTAGTCGGTAGAGGAACTGCAGCCTCTAGTGGTCATTAGAGGAACTGCAGCCTCTAGTGGTCAGTGGAGGAACTGCAGCCTCTAGTGGCCAGTAGAGGAACTGCAGCTTTTAGTGGTCAGTGGAAGACCTGCAGCCTCTAGTGGTCAGTAGAGGAACTGCAGCCTCTAGTGGTCATTAGAGGAACTGCAGCTTCTAGTGGTCAGTGGAAGACCTGCAGCCTCTAGTGGTCAGTAGAGGAACTGCAGCCTCTAGTGGTCAGTAGAGGTCCTGTAGCTTCTAGTGGTCAGTGGAGGAACTGCAGCCTCTAGTGGTCAGTGGAGGAACTGCAGCCTCTAGTGGTCAGTAGAGGAACTGCAGCCTTCTAGTGGTCAGTAGAGGAACTGCAGCTTCTAGTGGTCAGTGGAGGAAACTGCAGCCTCTAGTGGTCAGTAGAGGAACTGCAGCTTCTAGTGGTCAGTGGAGGAACTGCAGCCTCTAGTGGCCAGTAGAGGAACTGCAGCTTCTAGTGGTCAGTGGAAGACCTGCAGCCTCTAGTGGTCAGTAGAGGAACTGCAGCCTCTAGTGGTCAGTGGAGGAACTGCAGCTTCTAGTGGTCAGTGTAGTGGTCAGTAGAGGAACTGCAGCCTCTAGTGGTCAGTAGAGGAACTGCAGCCTCTAGTGGTCAGTAGAGGAACTGCAGCCTCTAGTGGTCAGTAGAGGAACTGCAGCCTCTAGTGGTCAGTGGAAGACCTGCAGCCTCTAGTGGTCAGTAGAGGAACTGCAGCCTCTAGTGGTCATTAGAGGAACTGCAGCTTCTAGTGGTCAGTGGAAGACCTGCAGCCTCTAGTGGTCAGTAGAGGAACTGCAGCCTCTAGTGGTCAGTGGAGGAACTGCAGCCTCTAGTGGTCAGTAGAGGAACTGCAGTCTCTAGTAGTCGGTAGAGGAACTGCAGCCTCTAGTGGTCATTAGAGGAACTGCAGCCTCTAGTGGTCAGTGGAGGAACTGCAGCCTCTAGTGGCCAGTAGAGGAACTGCAGCTTCTAGTGGTCAGTGGAAGACCTGCAGCCTCTAGTGGTCAGTAGAGGTCCTGCAGCTTCTAGTGGTCAGTGGAGGAACTGCAGCCTCTAGTGGTCAGTGGAGGAACTGCAGCTTCTAGTGGTCAGTGGAGGAACTGCAGCCTCTAGTGGTCAGTGGAGGTCCTGCAGCTTCTAGTGGTCAGTGGAGGAACTGCAGCCTCTAGTGGTCAGTGGAGGAACTGCAGCCTCTAGTGGTCAGTAGAGGTCCTGCAGCTTCTAGTGGTCAGTAGAGGAACTGCAGCTTCTAGTGGTCAGTGGAGGAACTGCAGCCTCTAGTAGTCAGTAGAGGAACTGCAGCCTCTAGTGGTCAGTGGAGGAACTGCAGCCTCTAGTGGTCAGTGGAGGAACTGCAGCCTCTAGTGGTCAGTAGAGGAACTGCAGCCTCTAGTGGTCAGTCGAGGACCTGCAGCCTCTAGTGGTCAGTAGAGGAACTGCAGCTTCTAGTGGTCAGTGGAAGACCTGCAGCCTCTAGTGGTCAGTAGAGGAACTGCAGCCTCTAGTGGTCATTAGAGGAACTGCAGCTTCTAGTGGTCAGTAGAGGACCTGCAGCTTCTAGTGGTCAGTGGAAGACCTGCAGCTTCTAGTGGTCAGTGGAAGACCTGCAGCCTCTAGTGGTCGGTAGAGGAACTGCAGCCTCTAGTGGTCAGTGGAGGAACTGCAGCTTCTAGTGGTCAGTGGAGGAACTGCAGCCTCTAGTGGTCAGTGGAGGAACTGCAGCCTCTAGTGGTCGGTAGAGGAACTGCAGCCTCTAGTGGTCAGTAGAGGTCCTGCAGCTTCTAGTGGTCAGTGGAGGAACTGCAGCCTCTAGTGGTCAGTAGAGGTCCTGCAGCTTCTAGTGGTCAGTGGAGGAACTGCAGCCTCTAGTGGTCAGTGGAGGAACTGCAGCCTCTAGTGGTCAGTAGAGGTCCTGCAGCTTCTAGTGGTCAGTAGAGGAACTGCAGCTTCTAGTGGTCAGTGGAGGAACTGCAGCCTCTAGTAGTCAGTAGAGGAACTGCAGCTTCTAGTGGTCAGTGGAGGAACTGCAGCCTCTAGTGGTCAGTGGAGGACCTGCAGCCTCTAGTGGTCAGTAGAGGAACTGCAGCCTCTAGTGGTCAGTCGAGGACCTGCAGCCTCTAGTGGTCAGTAGAGGAACTGCAGCTTCTAGTGGTCAGTGGAAGACCTGCAGCCTCTAGTGGTCAGTAGAGGAACTGCAGCCTCTAGTGGTCATTAGAGGAACTGCAGCTTCTAGTGGTCAGTAGAGGACCTGCAGCTTCTAGTGGTCAGTGGAAGACCTGCAGCTTCTAGTGGTCAGTGGAAGACCTGCAGCCTCTAGTGGTCGGTAGAGGAACTGCAGCCTCTAGTGGTCAGTAGAGGTCCTGCAGCTTATAGTGGTCAGTGGAGGAACTGCAGCCTCTAGTGGTCAGTGGAGGAACTGCAGCCTCTAGTGGTCAGTAGAGGTCCTGCAGCTTCTAGTGGTCAGTGGAGGAACTGCAGCTTCTAGTGGTCAGTGGAGGAACTGCAGCCTCTAGTAGTCAGTAGAGGAACTGCAGCTTCTAGTGGTCAGTGGAGGAACTGCAGCCTCTAGTGGTCAGTGGAGGACCTGCAGCCTCTAGTGGCCAGTAGAGGAACTGCAGCTTCTAGTGGTCAGTGGAAGACCTGCAGCCTCTAGTGGTCAGTAGAGGAACTGCAGCTTCTAGTGGTCAGTGGAGGAACTGCAGCCTCTAGTGGTCAGTGGAGGAACTGCAGCCTCTATTGGTCAGTAGAGGAACTGATGCCTCTAGTGCTCAGTAGAGGCACTGCAGCCTCTAGTGGTCAGTAAAGGAACTACACATTTTGGCACTTCCGTGTTGACCTCAATTTTGAAAATCAGGGTTTGCTCCTGAGGTTCAAAAAGATGAAGCATCCCGGTCAGGTTGAACATTCAGAGCCTTGAAATTTAGCAATAGAGATTAAAGTAAATTCTAAAATGAACTGGTGACCAGATGATAAAGTGGAGTGATGCCAGCTCTTCTACTGGTTCCAGTCTGGATGCTCCAGTCAGTGTCGAAAATGACTGATGGCTTATGTTCATGCCCATTTAAAAGAACATTACATTTATCTAAATGAGAAGAAATTTGGACTTTGACACCAACTTTTTCTTCATTTGAAATTGCTCCCCAAGGAAGGAAACCAACTTTGGACCATAAGTTTGGATTGACTATCAAAAGACACTGTTTAAATAAAACACCTACATTTCTCAGGCTTGCGTGGATAGATGATCCTGGAAAGCTAACTGTAGGTGTTGCTAAATTTGTGGAATTTAGTTTGAAATACTTATCTGTCAACCATTTGATGTCTGTTAAGAAATTCATCTCATCTGACAAAATATGAAATTCCTGGTTTGAGAGCATAAGAGTATAGTAGGGATGGAACGGTTACCGGTATTACGGTAAAGCGTGGCAAAATTTAACACGATAACGATTACCATTTATGTTTGACTTCATCTCATTATCGCAGTCGATTACCAGGATGTGTAATATCAGCCTCATTCAAGTCTGTTAGCGGCTCGCGGCTGTGTCTCGCATGAATATGTAGCTTGTAACATCAGCATCGAAACGTTAGCAAGGCGGAAAGTGGTGATAGCACACAGGACATTTACCAACCCACTAAAATGATGAAAACCAAGGTCTGGGCGGGCAAATATATATATATATATATATATATATATATATATATATATATATATATATATATATATATATATATATATATATATATATATATATATTTATTTATTTTTATTTATTTTTTTTTTTAAGAATGCAGAGGGGCAACTGGTGGAGGACAGTTATCTTGTCTGCAGAGCACCTGTTTACATTGTACTGTAATTTGTAAAAGCAACTTGAAGGAAATAAGGCTAATGCTTCAAGCTACTGAGATGTTTGACCAAGAGTAAGCTGGTCGACGCGCTTCGTTAACTCACATTTCGTAAACATTACCGTTGCCTGTTGATCGAAAAAGGACTGGAACGATGTCCTTCTGATGCAGTTAAAATATTAATTTATTACATTAACTGATCCGACAACCACAACTGCGGCAGTTAGCGCCACAGCGGTCAAAAACCTTTTGCCCTTCCGGGTCAAACACCTAACCAATAACAGGCAGCTACCTTTATACCTGACCCTCAGGTAACAACACAGCGACACCCACAGACACATAGAATGAACTACAATTTATAACATATTTGGCTCCTAAACAACTGTATCTTTATTTGAACATTTATACGTATTTAAGGTTCATCTTAAAGACCAAAGTTTATTTCACTTGAACTTCACTATAATTTTTGTTCCTGATAATAGTTTGCATATTTTGACCTATTAAAGTGTTTTATTTAAATTTGCACGAGACAAATAAGCTTTGTTCCTGTTACTTATTTTGTTCATTTAAAATAAAACCTCTTTCTGTGCCTTTTTAATGTGAAAGTTTCATTTTGATAAGATTTTGGCTTCTGATGTTTTAGTTTGAAAAGAAAATCACAAGATTTTGTGAAATTATTTAAATGTATGTGTTTTTTTGGACATTTGTACAGCAATTAAGAATACCGCGATAATATCGTAAACCTTGATAATTTGATCACTGTAATTGAGATATCAAATTTTCCGTATCGTTACATCCCTAGAGTATAGCTGAATATCATCATCATAAAAGTGATGTGAAATGTGGCTAAACATATAAACTTTGGACAGACCTGAGGCCTAAGACAGAACCCTGAGGAACCCCACTTGACAAACCAGCATGAACTGATTTATAATCTCCCAAACTCCTATCAGCCACATTTCACATCACTAGTATAGCTGAATATCATCATCATAAAAGTGATGTGAAATGTGACTGAACATATAGACTCTGGACAGACCTGGGGCCTGAGACAGAACCCTAAGGAACCCCACTTGACAAACCAGCATGAACTGATTTATAAACTCCAAAACTCCTGTCAGCGAGTTGAAAACCATCACAGAACAGTTCCTGAAGGACCCCAACATTGCTGTGGAAAGATAAAGTTGCTTCTCTGCTGTCTTCCTTTCCTCCTCAGCTCTCAGCATGGATGGATGGTCTCCAGAAGCAGCTCTCCTCAGATGTCCTGGTGTGTTCAGACACCGTGGAGGCTCTGCAGGCTTTAATCAGCCAGCAGCAGCAGCAGCAAGCCAACACACAGGTACTCGCCTACCTCAGACCTCTGAGCTGAAGTCTAACCCCAGCATAACAACCTAACACCCCCTGGCCCTGAACCTCTAACCCCCCCCACTAACCCCATCTCTAACCCTGACCCACAGGAAGCTGCGATGAGTGTCATCCGGGAAGGAGAAGACCTCATCCTGCAGCTCAGGTACTCACAGAAAGCAACTTTGCTTGTTTCAGTCCACAGCAGTGCACGTGTGTGGGCGTTGCCGTGGATGTGCGTTCAGGGATGCAAAAAACTCCACTCGACTCATAAAATCTCAAGTTTCTTAGATGAATCAGGATATTCTTTTATCTCTAAGACTGTTTCTGTTAGTTGGCTGATTTGGACTATTTGTTTCCAGGCATCTGTAATGTGTGGGTGCGTTTGTTTTAGGCCCCAGGGCAGCTCGGTGGCCCATGTGGAGTCGGTGCTACAGCAGCTGGAAGAGTCCCATGTTCAGCTGGAGGACCTGTTCCACCAGAGGAAGATCCGGCTCGACATCTACCTGCAGCTTCGCATACTGCAGCAGTGCACCCTGGAGGTACGCCCGCGCATTAGGGGTTGAAGTGTGTTGTTCTACTGGACTGAATCTGAGCTGATGCTTGGTGCAACTGTGCGTTTCCTAGGTAACTGGTGAAATGGACGCCTGGAAACAGGACCTCCAAAAACAGTCCCAGGACTTTTCCACTGAGAAGCTAGCTTCTCCACGGCTAGCTGAAACGAACCAGGACAAGCTAGCTCAGGACAAGCTGGCGCTCAGCCAGGCACGCCTGGTGGAGGCTAGCCCTGAGGCGCTAACGCTAGCACAGCAGCGCATCCACAGGTAAAGAGGCCGGCATGGCGGCGTCTCGGTTCAGGCTCAGATTCAGGCTTTCACTGATGGACTGATTCCTCTGCAGGCACATGGAGCGGAGGCTGGCCATGAACAACATGATCTACGAGGTCATCCAGCAGGGCCACGACCTCCAGCAGTACATCACAGAGGTCCAGGCGACAGGTAAATATCTCACTGACGGCCTCAGACGTGAACAGCTCTGAGACTGTCAGACCAGAACAAATGTAAATGCTGGTGTCATCTGCATATAGAATTAAACATACATCATATTTCTGAGAACGTTGTGGCTGTTAAAACAGAATAAAGCATCACAGAGGTGGTTCTGGAGATGGTTCTGGAGATGGTTCTGGATAGACTGGATAGACTGGATAGTAGGAAAAAACAGAAACATTGAGGATCTCTAGGCTTCTATAATAACTCCATAAAGTTCATTCAGTCATTCAGGACTAGGTAACTCTCAAAGGTTTGAATCAAGGCAAGTGGAAGGTGAAACATCTTCAGGAACTGAGAAAAGGTATTTCTGTTGCCCTGATTCAAGCTTTTGAGGACTCCAGAATACTGAACCATTGGGGTCTTAAGGAACTGCAGTCTGGCCTTTTCATCTGGTTCTTGGGAGGCCACCTTGTGAAGGTTCTGCACTTTCAAGAAGGTATGAAGGTTCTTATGGAGTCATTGAGGTGGATATTGGAGAAGTGCCAGAGTACTTTGCTCCCACTGCTACCATGCTCCCAGTTAGTCTTGTTTGAATCATCTCATCCAAGGTTTGAGTTTTTTTAAAAGGGAATCTAGAATTCCAGATGTTCTGGAGGACATTTCTGATGCGCTTAAAATATTTCTTTGCTTTGTTGATGTTCGGAGGTTCTAGAAATCTGTTAAAAGAGCCAGAGAGTCATTTAGGGGTCCCTAAAGAAGGTTATTAGTACGTAAGTGGCTTCTTGAGGAGGACGTTCTTATATTTCCGTTTCAAACTTGCTCCTTCGAGGGTTACCAGCCTGCCTGAGGACCATGGAGGTGCTGCTTCATGGGTTCTAAGGATCTCAGGACTGCTCCAGTACTTTTTAAATGAACACTGTAAAAGGAAGGAGGAAGGATGTTAGGAGAGTCACTTTTATTAGCGTAACAGTGGTCATTTATTGATTTTAGGACTTTAGGATTTTCAGCTCTCAGTCACACATTTCATCTTGTTTTGAGTCTCCTTCATTTGTCCTCAGTTGTTCGTCTCACTGTCTCACCCTGGGACGTTTCCAGGGATCCCTGGGAATATTCCAGTGTTCCTAAATGAGTTTCTGCTGATGCAGTTGTGTTACGTGATCTGGAACAGCAACACAACATGGTTGGGGTGCGTAGATGTACTTAATTGGGCTGTGGCGTGGTGTTTTGGAGCTGAGCAAAGGCTTATTGGTGTCAGGCGAGCACATACTGGGAACTACTAAACTGGAGGGAAGGAGGATGCTCTGGATCCTACACAGGTGAACCGTAACTCCATCTTCATGATGTTTTCACATCTGCTGTGAGAACAAACAGGAATAAGAGATGAAACGTTGTCTCCGTCTGACCGGTTCACAAACACACTGATGATATTCGGGCTGGAGGGGGGGGGCAGAGAGGATAATGGGAGAGGGGGAAAAGGGGGACAAGGTTACCATGGAAACTGCTCTCTGAAGCACACAGCTGGTCCCCATGAAAACCAGCGCATTGAATTTGCCATGGAGACGTACACACATGAAGACTAAGTCGTCCTTCTGAAGGTCTAACGTGTGTGTGTGTGTGCCTCAGGTTTGGAGCTGTCGGAGGTGGAGGGGGGGCTGTCCGCTCAGGTGGAGGAGCTGCAGCACCTCCTGCAGGACAAACAGAAGGAGGTGCAGCAGATCGCAGACCACACACACACACAGCTGGAGCAACATCTGCAGCTGAGACACCTGCAGAGCCAGGTCAAACAGGTAACCCACTGGCCGAGCTCACAACTGACGGCCGCCACTGACGCCATGCTCACTTCCTGTCTGCTGTCTGCTGCCAGGTGCTGGGCTGGATCTCAGAGGGGGAGGTGATGCTGTCGTCCTGCATGCTGAACTCCAGCTGTCTGTCAGAGGCAGAGCAGCTGCAGAGGGAACATGAGCGCCTGCAGCAGGCCATAGAGGTGACTGCAGGAGCCCAGCACCTCTACCAACAGAGACTAACGCACCTGCACACCTACACACCTACCAACGGAGACTAACACACATGCACACACCTACACACCTACCAACAGACACTAACACACCTACACACCTACCAACAGAGACTAACACACCTACACACCTACCAACGGAGACTAACACACCTGCACACACCTACACACCTACCAACGGAGACTAACTCACCTGCACACCTGCACACCTACCAACGGAGACTAACGCACCTGCACACCTATCAACAGAGACTAACACACCTACACACACCTGCACACCTAGCAACTGAGACTAACGCACCTGCACACCTGCACACCTACCAACGGAGACTAACACACCTGCAGACCTACACACCTACCAACAGAGCCTAACACACCTACACACCTACCAAAAGAGCCTAACACACCTACACACCTACCAACAGAGACTAACACACCTACACACCTACCAACGGAGACTAACGCACCTGCAGACCTTCACACCTACCAACAGAGACTAACACACCTACACACCTACCAACGGAGACTAACGCACCTGCACACCTATCAACAGAGACTAACACACCTTCACACCTATCAACAGAGACTAACGCACCTACACACCTACCAACAGAGACTAACGCACCTACACACCTACCAACAGAGACTAACGCACCTACACACCTACCAACAGAGACTAACGCACCTACACACCTACCAACAGAGACTAACACACCTACACACACCTGCACACCTAGCAACGGAGACTAACGCACCTGCACACCTGCACACCTACCAACGGAGACTAACACACCTGCAGACCTACACACCTACCAACAGAGCCTAACACACCTACACACCTACCAACAGAGCCTAACACACCTACACACCTACCAACAGAGACTAACACACCTACACATCTACCAACGGAGACTAACGCACCTGCACACCTATCAACAGAGACTAACACACCTACACACCTATCAACGGAGACTAACGCACCTACACACCTACCAACAGAGACTAACGCACCTACACACCTACCAACAGAGCCTAACACAACTACACACCTACCAACAGAGCCTAACACACCTACACACCTACCAACAGACACTAACACTCCTACACACCTACCAACAGAGCCTAACACAACTACACACCTACCAACAGAGCCTAACACACCTACACACCTACCAACAGACACTAACACTCCTACACACCTGCCAACAGAGACTAACACACCTGCACACCTACCAACGGAGACTAACGCACCTACACACCTACCAACAGAGACTAACACACCTACACACCTACCAACAGAGACTAACACTCCTACACACCTGCCAACAGAGACTAACACACCTGCACACCTACCAACAGAGACTAACACACCTACACACCTACCAACAGAGACTAACTCACCTGCACACACCAACACACCTACCAACAGACACTAACACTCCTACACACCTGCCAACAGAGATTAACACACCTACACACCTACCAACAGAGACTAACACACCTACACATCTACCAACGGAGACTAACGCACCTACACACCTACCAACAGAGACTAACACACCTACACACACCTGCACACCTAGCAACGGAGACTAACGCACCTGCGCACCTGCACACCTGCACACCTACCAACGGAGACTAACACACCTGCAGACCTACACACCTACCAACAGAGCCTAACACACCTACACACCTACCAACGGAGATTAACGCACCTGCACACCTATCAACAGAGACTAACACACCTACACACATATCAACAGAGACTAACACACCTACACACCTATCAACAGAGACTAACACACCTACACACCTACCAACAGAGACTAACGCACCTGCACACCTACCAACAGAGACTAACGCACCTGCACACCTACCAACAGAGCCTAACACACCTACACACCTACCAACAGAGACTAACGCACCTACACACCTATCAACAGAGACTAACGCACCTACACACCTATCAACAGAGACTAACGCACCTACACACCTACCAACAGAGACTAGCACACCTACCAACAGAGACTAACACACCTACACACCTACCAACAGAGCCTAACACACCTACACACCTACCAACAGACACTAACACTCCTACACACCTGCCAACAGAGACTAACACACCTGCACACCTACCAACAGAGACTAACACACCTACACACCTACCAACAGACACTAACACTCCTACACACCTGCCAACAGACACTAACACTCCTACACACCTGCCAACAGACACTAACACTCCTACACACCTGCCAACAGAGACTAACACACCTGCACACCTACCAACAGAGACTAACACACCTACACACCTACCAAGAGAGACTAACTCACCTGCACACACCAACACACCTACCAACAGACACTAACACTCCTACACACCTGCCAACAGAGACTAACACACCTGCACACCTACCAACAGAGACTAACACACCTACACACCTACCAACAGACACTAACACTCCTACACACCTGCCAACAGAGACTAACACACCTGCACACCTACCAACAGAGACTAACACACCTTCACACCTACCAACAGACACTAACACTCCTACACACCTGCCAACAGACACTAACACTCCTACACACCTGCCAACAGAGACTAACTCACCTACACACCTACCAACAGAGACTAACACACCTACACACCTACCAACGGAGAGTAACGCACCTACACACCTACCAACAGAGACTAACACACCTACACACACCTGCACACCTAGCAACGGAGACTAACGCACCTGCACACCTGCACACCTATCAACAGAGACTAACACACCTACACACATATCAACAGAGACTAACGCACCTACACACCTATCAACAGAGACTAACGCACCTACACACCTACCAACAGAGACTAACACACCTACACACCTACCAACAGAGACTAACGCACCTACACACCTACCAACAGAGACTAACACACCTACACACCTACCAACAGAGACTAACGCACCTACACACCTACCAACAGAGACTAACGCACCTACACACCTACCAACAGAGACTAACGCACCTACACACCTACCAACAGAGACTAACACACCTACACACCTACCAACAGAGACTAACACACCTGCACACCTACCAACAGAGACTAACACACCTGCACACCTACCAACAGAGCCTAACACACCTACACACCTACCAACAGAGACTAACACACCTGCACACCTACCAACAGAGCCTAACGCACCTACACACACCTACACACCTACCAACAGAGACTAACACACCTACACACCTACCAACAGAGACTAACGCACAAACACACCTACCAACAGAGATTAACACACCTGCACACCTACCAATGGAGACTAACGCACCTACACACCTACCAACAGAGACTAACACACCTACACACACCTACATACCTACCAACAGAGACTAACACACCTGCACATCTAGACACCTACACACCTACCAACAGACACTAACACACCTACACACCCACCAACAGAGACTAACACACCTACACACCTACCAACCGAGACTAACACACCTGCACACCTATCAACAGAGACTAACACACCTGCACACACCTACACACCTACCAACGGAGACTAACACACCTGCACACCTATCAACAGAGACTAACACACCTATCAACAGAGACTAACACACCTACACACCTATCAACAGAGACTAACGCACCTACACACCTACCAACAAAGACTAACACACCTACACACCTACCAACAGAGACTAACACACCTACACACCTACCAACGGAGACTAACACACCTGCACACACCTACCAACAGAGAGTAACACACCTACACACCTACCAACAGAGATTAACACACCTGCAGACCTACCAACGGAGTCTAACGCACCTACACCCCTACCAACAGAGACTAACACACCTACACACACCTACACACCTACCAACAGAGACTAACACACCTGCACATCTACACACCTACACACCTACTAAAACACCTACACACCTACCAACGGAGACTAACACACCTGCACACACCTACCAACAGAAACTAACACACCTACACACACCTGCACACCTACCAACGGAAACTAACGCACCTGCACACCTACCAATGGAGACTAACGCACCTGCACACATCTGCACACCTACCAACAGAGACTAACACACCTACACATCTACCAACGGAGACTAACGGACCTACACACCTACCAACAGAGACTAACACACCTACACACACCTGCACACCTAGCAACGGAGACTAACGCACCTGCACACCTGCACACCTACCAATGGAGACTAACACACCTGCAGACCTACTCACCTACCAACAGAGCCTAACACACCTACAAATTAAACATTTAACTACATAATTTGGAGTTGGAGATTAAAAAAAAACTGAAAATTTACAAAATGTATGTATCAAACATTTTTATATTTCATTACTTTATATATTAGACTTTCTTCAAATTAATTAATTGTATGAAATAATCACTTAATAAAGATATCTGTTCTGTCCCAGAAATTTATAATTAACTATTAACTGGCTATTAATTGACTATTAACTATTATTAATGTATAATGCTTCAAATCTATTAATAATAATAAATAAATCATTTAATAATGAAAAACGATGTAATTTCCCTTCGGGGACTGATCAATTAAACTTAATTTCTTTAACATCAAGTTTTTCAAAGACGATGGCGGGTTTTTCTCAAAACGAGGTAGAAACTAAGACGATGTGATTTTTAAAACACTCGGACGAGGCTTCTCTGCTCACATCTCTTCAGCTCATTCATGTTCAGATGTGAACATCTGCCGTGTTCTTCCAGGCCCTGCTGCACGCGGACTCCCTCCAGAGGACCCACCAGGTGGCGCTGGCACTGCAGCAGAGAGCCGAGCTGCTGGTCAGGTGAGATCCAGTGAACAGGCGAAATGTGAAGCACATTTTTAAAAGTAGAGGGGGTCATTTTTTGCCTCAAAAATGCTGGAAAAGGACTGCATATTTGTGTGTTTGTTACATATAATCTCATTCTCACCCCCCCCAGGTCGGGCCACTATGACCCAGATGCAGTGAGGTCTTGTGCCCAGACGGTGGCGCTGCACTGGCAGACTCTGATGCTGAGGATTGAAGACAGACTCAAATTGGTCAACGCCTCAGCGGCATTTTACAGGACATCCCAGCAGGTATGGTCCACTGATCTGTAGCTGAGGTTGGCCAGCAGGAGGCACCAGACACTGATCTGTAGCTGAGGTTTGCCAGCAGGGGGCACCAGACACTGACCTGTAGCTGAGGTTGGCCAGAAGAGGGCACCAGACACTGATATGTATTTGAGGTTGGCCAGTAGGGGGCACCAGACACTGATCTGTAGCTGAGGTCGGCCAGCAGGGGGCACCAGACACTGATCTGTAGCTGAGGTCAGCCAGCAGGGGGCACCAGACACTGATCTGTAGCTGAGGTCAGCCAGCAGGGGGCACCAGACACTGATCTGTAGCTGAGGTCAGCCAGCAGGGGGCACCAGACACTGATCTGTAGCTGAGGTCGGCCAGCAGGAGGCACCAGACACTGACCTGTAGCTGAGGTAGGCCAGCAGGAGGCACCAGACACTGATCTTTAGCTGAGGTTGGCCAGAAGAGGGCACCAGACACTGATATGTATTTGAGGTTGGCCAGCAGGAGGCACCAGACACTGATCTGTAGCTGAGGTAGGCCAGCAGGGGGCACCAGACACTGACCTGTAGCTGAGGTTGGCCAGAAGAGGGCACCAGACACTGATATGTATTTGAGGTTGGCCAGTAGGGGGCACCAGACACTGATCTGTAGCTGAGGTCGGCCAGCAGGAGGCACCAGACACTGATCTGTAGCTGAGGTTGGCCAGCAGGAGGCACCAGACACTGATCTGTAGCTGAGGTTGGCCAGAAGGGGGCACCAGACACTGATATGTATTTGAGGTTGGCCAGTAGGGGGCACCAGACACTGATCTGTAGCTGAGGTTGGCCAGCAGGAGGCACCAGACACTGATCTTTAGCTGAGGTTGGCCAGCAGGGGGCACCAGACACTGATCTGTAGCTGAGGTTGGCCAGCAGGGGGCACCAGACACTGATATGTATTTGAGGTTGGCCAGCAGGGGGCACCAGACACTGATCTGTAGCTGAGGTTGGCCAGCAGGGGGCACCAGACACTGATCTGTAGCTGAGGTTGGCCAGCAGGAGGCACCAGACACTGATCTGTAGCTGAGGTCGGCCAGCAGGAGGCACCAGACACTGATCTGTAGCTGAGGTTGGCCAGCAGGAGGCACCAGACACTGATCTGTAGCTGAGGTTGGCCAGCAGGGGGCACCAGACACTGACCTGTAGCTGAGGTTGGCCAGAAGGAGGGCACCAGACACTGATATGTATTTGAGGTTGGCCAGTAGGGGGCACCAGACACTGATCTGTAGCTGAGGTCAGCCAGCAGGAGGCACCAGACACTGATCTGTAGCTGAGGTCGGCCAGCAGGAGGCACCAGACACTGATCTGTAGCTGAGGTTGGCCAGCAGGAGGCACCAGACACTGATCTGTAGCTGAGGTTGGCCAGCAGGGGGCACCAGACACTGATATGTATTTGAGGTTGGCCAGTAGGGGGCACCAGACACTGATCTGTAGCTGAGGTCGGCCAGCAGGAGGCACCAGACACTGATCTGTAGCTGAGGTTGGCCAGCAGGGGGCACCAGACACTGATATGTATTTGAGGTTGGCCAGTAGGGGGCACCAGACACTGATCTGTAGCTGAGGTCGGCCAGCAGGAGGCACCAGACACTGATCTGTAGCTGAGGTTGGCCAGCAGGAGGCACCAGACACTGATCTGTAGCTGAGGTTGGCCTGTAGCTGACCAGCAGGGGGAGGCCAGCAGGGGGCACCAGACACTGATCTGTAGCTGAGGTTGAGGACACTGTAGCTGAGGTTGGCCAGGGGGCACCAGACACTGATCTGTAGCTGAGGTCGGCCAGCAGGAGGCACCAGACACTGATCTGTAGCTGAGGTTGGCCAGCAGGAGGCACCAGACACTGATCTTGTAGCTGAGGTTGGCCAGCAGGGGGCACCAGACACTGATCTGTAGCTGAGGTTGGCCAGCAGGGGGCACCAGACACTGATCTGTAGCTGAGGTTGGCCAGCAGGGGGCACCAGACACTGATCTGTAGCTGAGGTTGGCCAGCAGGGGGCACCAGACACTGATCTGTAGCTGAGGTTGAGGTTGGCCAGCAGGGGGCACCAGACACTGATCTGTAGCTGAGGTTGAGGTTGGCCAGCAGGGGGCACCAGACACTGATCTGTAGCTGAGGTTGGCCAGCAGGAGGCACCAGACACTGATCTGTAGCTGAGGTTGGCCAGCAGGGGGCACCAGACACTGATCTGTAGCTGAGCTGAGGTTGGCCAGCAGGAGGCACCAGACAGACACTGATCTGTAGCTGAGGTTGGCCAGTAGCTGAGGTTGGCCAGCAGGTGGGCTGACCAGCACCAGACACTGATCTGTAGCTGTAGCTGAGGTTGGCCAGCAGGGGCACCAGACACTGATCTGTAGCTGAGGTTGGCCAGCAGGGGGCACAGACAGATCTGAGGTTGAGGTTGGCCAGCAGGGGGCACCAGACACTGATCTGTAGCTGAGGTTGAGGTTGGCCAGCAGGGGGCACCAGACACTGATCTGTAGCTGAGGTTGGGCACAGACACTGATCTGTAGCTGAGGTTGGCCAGCAGGGGGCACCAGACACTGATCTGTAGCTGAGGTTGAGGTTGGCCAGCAGGGGGCCCACACGCCTTGAGCTGGATGAAGGTGGGTTAAATGTCACATGGTTGGTTATACTTTCAGGAAGTCGTTGTCTAACGCAGCAGGTCTTTTACATCAGTCGCTCAGCTACCTGGTTGTGTCTCCAGGTGTGCGGTGTCCTGGAGAGTCTGGAGCAGGAGTACCGGCGGGAGGAGGACTGGTGTGGGGGAGGAGACAGGCAGCCAGAGCAGCTAGTGCCGCTCATCAACAAACACATGGAGCAGAAGGAAGCCTTCCTGAAGGTACGGAGCTCCAGAGAGCTTCCAGGAGCTTCCATGACCTGGACTGGTCTTGCTCGAGACTGGACCTGATCATGATGGAACCCAGACCTGGACCTCACAGAGATGCTGTTTCCTTCGGCACTGTCAGTGTTCACTGAGGAGACACTGTTGTCTGTTACTGAGACTTAGATGAAGATCAGACCACATTTAATGGCTGATATCAGTTAATCCAAGGGGTTCACATACTTTTACTTTCCTGGTGTGTATGACGGGGTCCCTAACATCCTTGTTCCCATGGTAACAGGCCTGCACTCTGGCCAGACGCAACGCTGAAGTTTTCCTCAAGTACATTCATCGCAACAGCGTCACCATGGCAAACATCTCTGGCCACAGCGTCACCGTCTCAGGGGTCACCGGGGTCACCGAGGTCACTGGACACTCCAGAGTGCCAGAGCAACAAGTCAAAGGTGAGGGGGGGGGGGGGGGGGGGGGGGGGGGGGGGCAGTCAAACTGAGAATTTCACAGGCACCAGGGTGGTGCCCTGAGGGACGCCAGGAGGCTGCTTCGCTTCTGCATGGTGACATTTCCCATTTACCTGTTGGGGTTGTGTACCTGTTGGGGGTCATTTACCTGGTTATTGACATCTACCTGGTTGTGGGCATGTCCGTGTGCTCAGGTATTCTCAGTGAGCTGCTCCAGAGAGAAAACAGAGTCCTGCACTTCTGGACTTTGAAGAAACGTAGACTGGATCAGTGCCAGCAGTATCTGATGTTCCAGAGCCACGCCCAGCAGGTAGAAACCCCGCCCACTCGACCACCTTCAGTTCTGTCCTGATAAACACCTCTCTGACATCTCTGACATGTAAGAAGCTGGTGTTTAGGATTTAATCCTGTTTAATAAAAAGTTTATAGAGGGTTTTTTTAAACTGGTAATTCGGAGGATCGTTATCATCACTTTTGAACCAAAACTGTTCGTGACGGGCTCAGTAGATGTTCTCCATCCACCTGACCCGGCATGGCCTTCGTTCCTCTGCAGGCTCTGGATTGGCTGCAGCAATCAGGTGACCACTACCTGTCCACGCACACGTCGCCGGGGCCGACAGTGGCTGAGACGCAGGAGCTGCTGAACCAACACAGGGAGTTCTGCGTTTCTGCAAAGGTTCTTAATTTCTTGGTTTGTGCAGAAAAGTCCCAAAGATTGTTGACCTTTATGACACATTTGTCTTAATAAAAGCTTTAAGGACTGGGAGCAGCATCATGACATCAGAGCTGAAGCTCTGAACCAATCAGTCTTAAACATCTGGCCAACATCTCTCTCAGCACACACAGGAAAAGGTTCACCTGCTGATCCAGCTGGCTGAGAGCATGCTGGGTAAAGGCCACACCCACCGCGCCGAGCTCCGCCGCTGCGTCTCCACGGTGGACAAGCGTTACCGGGACTTCACCGTCAGGATGGGACAGTACCGCCACCTGCTGGAGACGGCGCTAGGAGGCTGCTCTCAGGTGAGACACGACTTTTGGTCCATGTTTCTGTCTGTAGACTGCTGGACTCTTCCCAGACTGATGTGCAGCAGCAAATGGTTCTTTAGGACCATTGCTGATGTCTTTCTCTCTTAGCATTGTGTTAACACATGCCTAAATGCTCCAGACCAGCAATCTGCCAAACCATCTGCTTTTCTAGAGGTGTGCACATCTGCTGATGATCAGTAGCACTTGGCAGGTGTTACATCTCTAATGGATGGGATGTAGATGTAACTGAGATGATGTTTGGTGTCTCCGTCAGGACAACAAGGACCTGGAGCTGGAGCTGATCCCCAACAGTCTGTCTGACTCCGACCCAGAGGTCAACCTGTCTGACCCCAGTCACCAGGTCAGCGACGAGAAGAGACGCTCCGCCCGCAAGAAGGAGTGAGTAGAGTTCCTAGTAGCTCTGAGAGAAGCAGTTCTACCAGCAGAAGTTCTAGTTCTACCAGCAGAAGTTCCTCCAGCAGCAGTTCTACTAGCAGAAGTTTCTGCAGCAGTAGTTCTACTAGCAGAAGCTCGAGTTCTACCAGCAGTAGTTCTACCAGCAGAAGTTCCTCCAGCAGAAGTTCTACTAGCATAAGTTCCTCCAGCAGTAGTTCTACCAGCGGTTCTACCAGCAGAAGCTCTAGTTCTACCAGCAATAGTTCCTCCAGCAGTAGTTCTACCAGAAATAATTCTATACCAGCAAAAGTTCTACTTCTACCAGCAGTAGTTCTACCAGCAGAATTTCTAATTCTACCAGCAATAGTTCCTCCAGCAGTAGTTCTACCAGAAATATTTCTACCAGCAGAAGTTCTAGTTCTACCAGCAGTAGTTCTACCAGCAGTCATTCTAGTTCTACCAGCAACAGTTCTACCAGCAAAAGTTCTAGTTCTACCAGCAATAGTTCTACCAGCAGAAGGTATAGTTCTACCAGCAATAGTTCTACGAGCAGAAGCTATAGTTCTACCAGCAATAGTTCTAGTTCTACCAGTAGAAGCTATAGTTCTACCAGCAGTAGTTCTAGTTCTAACAGCAGTAGTTCTACCAGCAGTAGTTCTAGTTCTACCAGCAGTCATTCTAGTTCTACCAGTAATAGTTCTACCAGCAGAAGTTCTAGTTCTACCAGCAATAGTTCTCCCAGCAGTAGTTTTAGTTCTACCAGCAATAGTTCTACCAGCAGTCATTCTAGTTCTACCAGCAGCAGTTCTAGTTCTACCAGCAGAAGCTATAGTTCTACCAGCAATAGTTCTACCAGCAGTAGTTCTAGTTCTACCAGCAGAAGCTATAGTTCTACCAGCAATAGTTATAACAGCAGTAGTTCTAGTTCTACCAGCAGTAGTTCTAGTTCTACCAGCAGAAGCTCTAGTTCTACCAGCTGTAGTTCTAGCAGAAGCAGCTCTAGTTCTACCAGCAGTAGTTCTACCAGCAGTAGTTCTAGTTCTACCAGCAGAAGCTAGAGTTCTACCAGCAATAGTTCTACCAGCAGAAGTTCTAGTTCTACCAGCAATAGTTCTACCAGCAGTCGTTCTAGTTCTACCAGCAATAGTTCTACCAGCAAAAGTTCCTCCAGCAGAAGTTCTACCAGCGGTTCTACCAGCAATAGTTCCTCCAGCAGTAGATCTACCAGAAATAATTCTATACCAGCAGAAGTTCTACTTCTACCAGCAGTAGTTTTACCAGCAGAAGCTATAGTTCTACCAGCAATAGTTATAACAGCAGTAGTTCTAGTTCTACCAGCAGAAGCTATAGTTCTACCAGCAATAGTTCTACCAGCAGTAGTTCTAGTTCTACCAGCAGAAGCTATAGTTCTACCAGCAATAGTTCTACCAGCAGTAATTCTAGTTCTACCAGCAGTAGTTCTACCAGCAGTAGTTCTAGTTCTACCAGCAGTCATTCTAGTTCTACCAGTAATAGTTCTACCAGCAAAAGTTCTAGTTTTACCAGCAATAGTTCTCCCAGCAGTAGTTTTAGTTCTACCAGCAATAGTTCTACCAGCAGAAGTTCTAGTTCTACCAGCAGTAGTTCTATTTCTACCAGCAGAAGCTATAGTTCTACCAGCAATAGTTCCTACCAGCAGTAGTTCTAGTTCTACCAGCAGAAACTATAGTTCTACCAGCAATAGTTCTAACAGCAGTAGTTCTAGTTCTACCAGCAGTAGTTCTAGTTCTACCAGCAGAAGCTATGGTTCTACCAGGATTAGTTCTACCAGCAGAAGCTCTAGTTCTACCAGCAGAAGCTATAGTTCTACCAGGAATAGTTCTACCAGCAGAAGTTCTAGTTCTACCAGCAATAGTTCTACCAGCAGTCGTTTTAGTTATACCAGCAGTAGTTCTAGTTCTACCAGCAGACGTTCTAGTTCTACCAGCAGAAGCTATAGTTCTCCCAGCAATAGTTCTACCAGCAGAAGTTCTAGTTCTACCAGCAATAGTTTTACCAGCAGTAGTTCTAGTTCTACCAGCAGAAGCTATAGTTCTACCAGCAATAGGTCTACCAGCAGAAGTTCTACCAGCAGTCATTCTAGTTCTACCAGCAATAGTTCTACCAGCAGAAGTTCTACTTCTACCAGCAATAGTACTACCAGCAGTAGTTGTAGTTCTACCAGCAATAGTTCTACCAGCAGAAGTTCTAGTTCTACCAGCAGTAGTTCTAGTTCTACCAGAAGAAGCTATAGTTCTACCAGCAATAGTTCTACCAGCAGTAGTTCTAGTTCTACCAGCAGAAGCTATAATTCTACTAGCAATAGTTCTACCAGCAATAGTTCTACCAGCAGAAGTTCTAGTTCTACCAGCAATAGTTCTACCAGCAGTCGTTCTAGTTCTACCAGCAATAGTTCTACCAGCAAAAGTTCCTCCAGCAGAAGTTTTACTAGCATAAGTTCCTTCAGCAGTAGTTCTACCAGCGGTTCTACCAGCAATAGTTCCTCCAGCAGTAGATCTACCAGAAATAATTCTATACCAGCAGAAGTTCTACTTCTACCAGCAGTAGTTTTACCAGCAGAAGCTATAGTTCTACCAGCAATAGTTATAACAGCAGTAGTTCTAGTTCTACCAGCAGAAGCTATAGTTCTACCAGCAATAGTTCTACCAGCAGAAGTTCTAGTTCTACCAGCAGTAGTTCTAGTTCTACCAGAAGAAGCTATAGTTCTACCAGCAATAGTTCTACCAGCAGTAGTTCTAGTTCTACCAAGCAGAAGCTATAATTCTACTAGCAATAGTTCTACCAGCAGTAGTTCTAGTTCTACCAGCAGTAGTTCTAGTTCTACAAGCAGAAGCTATGGCTCTACCAGGATTAGTTCTACCAGCAGAAGCTCTAGTTCTACCAGCAGTAGTTCTACCAGCAGTAGTTCTAGTTCTACCAGCAGAAGCTATAGTTCTACCAGCAATAGTTCTTCCAGCAGAAGTTCTAGTTCTACCAGCAATAGTTCTACCAGCAGTCGTTCTAGTTGTACCAGCAATAGTTCTACCAGCAGAAGTTCTAGTTCTCAGCAGTAGTAGCTAGTTCTACCAGCAATAGTTCTACCAGCAGAAGTTCTAGTTCTACCAGCAATAGTTCTACCAGCAGTAGTTCTAGTTCTACCAGCAGAAGCTATAGTTCTACCAGCAATAGGTCTACCAGCAGTAGTTCTAGTTCTACCAGCAGTAGTTCTACGAGCACCGGTTCTACCAGCTTTAAATCTACCAGCAGCAGTTCTACCAGCTTTAGTTCTACCAGCTGTAGTTCTAGTTCTACCAGCTGTAGTTTTAGCAGCAGCAGCTCTAGTTTTACCAGCTGTAGTTCTAGCAGCAGCAGCTCTAGTTCTACCAGCAGTAGTTCCACCAGCAGTAGTTCTAGTTCTAGCAGCAGAAGCTATAGTTCTACCAGCAATAGTTTTACCAGCAGAAGTTCTAGTTCTACCAGCAGTAGTTCTAGTTCTACCAGCAGAAACTATAGTTCTACCAGCAATAGTTCTACCAACAGAAGTTCTAGTTCTACCAGCAGTAGTGCTACCAGCAGATGTTCTACCAGCAGATGTTCGAGTTCTACCAGCAGAAGTTCTAGTTCTACCAGCAATAGTTCTTCCAGCAGAAGCTCCAGTTCTACCAGCAATAGTTCTATCAGCAGAAGCTCTAGTTCTACCAGCAAAAGTTCTACCAGCAGAAGCTCTAGTTCTACCAGCAATAGTTCTACCAGCAGTAGTTCTACGAGCAGCGGTTCTACCAGCAATAGGTCTAGTTCTACCAGCAGAAGCTCTAGTGTTACCAGCTTTAGTTTTACCAGCAGCAGTTCTACCAGCTTTAGTTCTACCAGCTGTAGTTCTAGCAGCAGCAGCTCTAGTTCTACCAGCTGTAGTTCTAGCAGCAGCAGCTCTAGTACTACCAGCAGTAGTTCTACCAGCAGTAGTTCTAGTTCTACCAGCAGAAGCTATAGTTCTACCAGCAATAGTTCTACCAGCTTTAGTTCTAGTTCTACCAGCTGTAGTCCTAGCAGTAGCAGCTCTAGTTCTACCAGCAGTAGTTCTACCAGCAGAAGCTCTAGTTCTACCAACAATAGTTCTACCAGCAGAAGCTCTAGTTCTACCAGCAATCGTTCTACCAGCAGTAGTTCTAGTTCTACCAGTAGTAGTTCTACGAGCAGCGGTTCTACCAGCAGTAGGTCTAGTTCTACCAGCAGAAGCTCTAGTTCTACCAGCAATAGTTCTACCAGCAGAAGCTCTAGTTCTACCAGTAATAGTTATACCAGCAGTAGTTCTAGTTCTACCAGCAATAGTTCTACCAGCAGTAGTTCTAGTTCTACCAGCAGTATTCTAGTTCTACCAGCAATAGTTCTAATTCTACCAGCTGTAGTCCTAGCAGCAGCAGCTGTAGTTCTACCAGCAGTAGTTCTACCAGCAGTAGTTCTAGTTCTACCAGGAGAAGCTATAGTTCTACCAGCAATAGTTTTACCAGCAGAAGTTCTAGTTCTACCAGCAATAGTTCTACCAGCAGTAGTTCTAGTTCTACCAGCAGAAACTATAGTTCTACCAGCAATAGTTCTACCAGCAGTAGTTAAAGTTCTACCAGCAGTAGTTCTACGAGCAGCGGTTCTACCAGCAGTAGGTCTAGTTCTACCAGCAGAAGCCCTAGTGTTACCAGCTTTAGTTCTACCAGCAGCAGTTCTACCAGCTTTAGTTCTACCAGCTGTAGTTCTAGCAGCAGCAGCTCTAGTTCTACCAGCTGTAGTTCTAGCAGCAGCAGCTCTAGTACTACCAGCAGTAGTTCTACCAGCAGTAGTTCTAGTTCTACCAGCAGAGGTTCTACCAGCAGAAGCTATATATCTACCAGCAGTAGTTCTACCAGCAGATGTTCTACCAGCAGATGTTCGAGTTGTACTAGCAGAAGCTCTAGTTCTACCAGCAATAGTTCTTCCAGCAGAAGCTCCAGTTCTACCAGCAATGGTTCTATCAGCAGAAGCTCTAGTTCTACCAGCAAAAGTTCTACCAGCAGAAGCTCTAGTTCTACCAGCAATAGTTCTACCAGCAGTAGTTCTACGAGCAGCGGTTCTATCAGCAATAGGTCTAGTTCTACCAGCAGAAGCTCTAGTGTTACCAGCTTTAGTTTTACCAGCAGCAGTTCTACCAGCTTTGGTTCTACCAGCTGTAGTTCTAGCAGCAGCAGCTCTAGTTCTACCAGCTGTAGTTCTAGCAGCAGCAGCTCTAGTACTACCAGCAGTAGTTCTACCAGCAGTAGTTCTAGTTCTACCAGCAGAAGCTATAGTTCTACCAGCAATAGTTCTACCAGCAGAAGTTCTAGTTCTACCAGCAATAGTTCTACCAGCTTTAGTTCTAGTTCTACCAGCAGTAGTTCTACCAGCAGAAGCTCTAGTTCTACCAACAATAGTTCTACCAGCAGAAGCTCTAGTTCTACCAGCAATCGTTCTACCAGCAGTAGTTCTAGTTCTACCAGCAGTAGTTCTACGAGCAGCGGTTCTACCAGCAGTAGGTCTAGTTTTACCAGCAGAAGCTCTAGTTCTACCAGCAATAGTTCTACCAGCAGAAGCTCTAGTTCTACCAGCAATAGTTATACCAGCAGAAGCTCTAGTTCTACCAACAATAGTTCTACCAGCAGAAGCTCTAGTTCTACCAGCAATCGTTCTACCAGCAGTAGTTCTAGTTCTACCAGTAGTAGTTCTACGAGCAGCGGTTCTACCAGCAGTAGGTCTAGTTCTACCAGCAGAAGCTCTAGTTCTACCAGCAATAGTTCTACCAGCAGAAGCTCTAGTTCTACCAGCAATAGTTCTACCAGCAGTAGTTCTAGTTCTACCAGCAATAGTTCTACCAGCAGTAGTTCTAGTTCTACCAGCAGTCATTCTAGTTCTACCAGCAATAGTTCTAATTCTACCAGCTGTAGTCCTAGCAGCAGCAGCTCTAGTTCTACCAGCAGTAGTTCTAGTTCTACCAGCAGAAACTATAGTTCTACCAGCAATAGTTCTACCAGCAGTAGTTAAAGTTCTACCAGCAGTAGTTCTACGAGCAGCGGTTCTACCAGCAGTAGGTCTAGTTCTACCAGCAGAAGCTCTAGTGTTACCAGCTTTAGTTCTACCAACAGCAGTTCTACCAGCTTTAGTTCTACCAGCTGTAGTTCTAGCAGCAGCAGCTCTAGTTCTACCAGCTGTAGTTCTAGCAGCAGCAGCTCTAGTACTACCAGCAGTAGTTCTACCAGCAGTAGTTCTAGTTCTACCAGCAGAGGTTCTACCAGCAGAAGCTATATATCTACCAGCAGTAGTTCTACCAGCAGATGTTCTACCAGCAGATGTTCGAGTTCTACCAGCAGAAGCTCTAGTTCTACCAGCAATAGTTCTTCCAGCAGAAGCTCCAGTTCTACCAGCAATAGTTCTATCAGCAGAAGCTCTAGTTCTACCAGCAAAAGTTCTACCAGCAGAAGCACTAGTTCTACCAGCAATAGTTCTACCAGCAGTAGTTCTACGAGCAGCGGTTCTATCAGCAATAGGTCTAGTTCTACCAGCAGAAGCTCTAGTGTTACCAGCTTTAGTTTTACCAGCAGCAGTTCTACCAGATTTGGTTCTACCAGCTGTAGTTCTAGCAGCAGCAGCTCTAGTTCTACCAGCTGTAGTTCTAGCAGCAGCAGCTCTAGTACTACCAGCAGTAGTTCTACCAGCAGTAGTTCTAGTTCTACCAGCAGAAGCTATAGTTCTACCAGCAATAGTTCTACCAGCAGAAGTTCTAGTTCTACCAGCAATAGTTCTACCAGCTTTAGTTCTAGTTCTACCAGCTGTAGTCCTAGCAGTAGCAGCTCTAGTTCTACCAGCAGTAGTTCTACCAGCAGAAGCTCTAGTTCTACCAACAATAGTTCTACCAGCAGAAGCTCTAGTTCTACCAGCAATCGTTCTACCAGCAGTAGTTCTAGTTCTACCAGCAGTAGTTCTACGAGCAGCGGTTCTACCAGCAGTAGGTCTAGTTTTACCAGCAGAAGCTCTAGTTCTACCAGCAATAGTTCTACCAGCAGAAGCTCTAGTTCTACCAGCAATAGTTATACCAGCAGTAGTTCTAGTTCTACCAGCAATAGTTCTACCAGCAGTAGTTCTAGTTCTACCAGCAGTCATTCTAGTTCTACCAGCAATAGTTCTAATTCTACCAGCTGTAGTCCTAGCAGCAGCAGCTCTAGTTCTACCAGCAGTAGTTCTACCAGCAGTAGTTCTAGTTCTACCAGGAGAAGCTATAGTTCTACCAGCAATAGTTTTACCAGCAGAAGTTCTAGTTCTACCAGCAATAATTCTACCAGCAGTAGTTCTAGTTCTACCAGCAGAAACTATAGTTCTACCAGCAATAGTTCTACCAGCAGTAGTTCTACGAGCAGCGGTTCTACCAGCAGTTGGTCTAGTTCTACCAGCAGAAGCTCTAGTGTTACCAGTTTTAGTTCTACCAGCAGCAGTTCTACCAGCTTTAGTTCTACCAGCTGTAGTTCTAGCAGCAGCAGCTCTAGTTCTACCAGCTGTAGTTCTAGCAGCAGCAGCTCTAGTACTACCAGCAGTAGTTCTACCAGCAGTAGTTCTAGTTCTACTAGCAGAGAGTTCTACCAGCAGAAGCTATATATCTACCAGCAGTAGTTCTACCAGCAGATGTTCTACCAGCAGATGTTCGAGTTCTACCAGCAGAAGCTCTAGTTCTACCAGCAATAGTTCTACCAGCAGAAGTTCTAGTTCTACCAGCAATAGTTCTACCAGCTTTAGTTCTAGTTCTACCAGCTGTAGTCCTAGAAGTAACAGCTCTAGTTCTACCAGCAGTAGTTCTACCAGCAGAAGCTCTAGTTCTACCAGCAATAGTTCTACCAATAGTAGTTCTAGTTCTACCAGCAGTAGTTCTACCAGCAGCGGTTCTACCAGCAGTAGGTCTAGTTCTACCAGCAGAAGCTCTAATTCTACCAGCTTTAGTTCTACAAGCAGCAGTTCTACCAGCTGTAGTTCTAGTTCTACCAGCTGTAGTTCTAGAAGCAGCAGCTCTAGTTCTACCAGCAGTAGTTCTACCAGCAGTAGTTCTGGTTCTATCAGCAGAAGCTATAGTTCTACCAGCAATAGTTCTACCAGCAGAAGTTCTAGTTCTACCAGCAATAGTTCTACCAGCAGTAGTTCTAGTTCTACCAGCAGAAGCTTTAGTTCTACCAGCAACAGGTCTACCAGCAGAAGTTCTAGTTCTACCAGCAGTAGTTCTACCAGCAGATGTTCTACCAGTAGATGTTCGAGTTCTACCAGCAGAAGCTCTAGTTCTACCAGCAGATGTTCTACCAGCAGATGTTCGAGTTCTTGTAGCAGAAGCTCTAGTTCTACCAGCAATAGTTCTACCAGCAGAAGCTCTAGTTCTACCAGCAATAGTTCTACCAGCAGAAGCTCTAGTTCTACCAGCAATAGTTATACCAGCAGTAGTTCTAGTTCTACCAGCAATAGTTCTACCAGCAGAAGTTCTAGTTCTACCAGCAGTCATTCTAGTTCTACCAGCAATAGTTCTAGTTCTACCAGCTGTAGTCCTAGCAGCAGCAGCTCTAGTTCTACCAGCAGTAGTTCTACCAGCAGTAGTTCTAGTTCTACCAGCAGAAGCTATAGTTCTACCAGCAATAGATCTACCAGCAGTAGTTCTAGTTCTACCAGCAGAAACTATAGTTCTACCAGCAATAGTTCTACCAGCAGAAGTTCTAGTTCTACCAGCAGTAGTTCTACCAGCAGATGTTCTACCAGCAGATGTTCAAGTTTTACCAGCAGAAGTTCTAGTTCTACCAGCAATAGATCTTCCAGCAGAAGCTCCAGTTCTACCAGCAATAGTTCTACCAGCAGAAGCTCTAGTTTTACCAGCAAAAGTTCTACCAGCAGAAGCTCTAGTTCTACCTAGCAATAGTTCTACCAGCAGAAGCTCTAGTTCTACCAGCAATAGTTTTACCAGCAGAAGTTCTAGTTCTACCAGCAATAGTTCTACCAGCAGTAGTTCTAGTTCTACCAGCAAAAGCACTAGTTTTACCAGCAATAGTTCTCCCAGCAGAGGTTCTAGTTCTACCAGCAGTAGTTCTACGAACAGCGGTTCTACCAGCAGTAGGTCTAGTTCTACCAGCAGAAGCTCTTGTTCTACCAGCTTTAGTTCTACAAGCAGCAGTTATACCAGCAGAAGTTCTAGCTCTACCAGCAGAATCTATAGTTCTACCAGCAATAGTTTTACCAGCAGAAGTTCTATTTCTACCACCAATAGTTCTACCAGCAGTAGTTCTAGTTCTACCAGCAGAAGCTATAGTTCTACCAGCAGTAGTTCTACCAGCAGATGTTCTACCAGCAGATGTTCGAGTTCTACCAGCAGAAGCTCTAGTTCTACCAGCAATAGTTCTACCACCAGAAGTTCTAGATCTACCAGCAATAGTTCTACCAGCTGCAGTTCTAGTTCTGCCAGCTGTAGTCCTAGCAGCAGCAGCTCTAGTTCTACCAGCAGTAGTTCTACCAGCAGATGTTCGAGTTCTACCAGCAGAAGCTCTAGTTCTACCAGCAATAGTTCTACCCGCAGAAGTTCTAGTTCTATTAAAAATAGTTCTACCAGCTGAAGATTTAGTTCTACCAGCAATAGTTCTACCAGCAAAAGCTCTAGTCCTACCAGCAATAGTTCTACCAGCAGAAGCTATATATCTACCAGCAGTAGTTCTACCAGCAGATGTTCTACCAGCAGATGTTCGAGTTCTACCAGCAGAAGCTCTAGTTCTACCAGCAATAGTTCTACCACCAGAAGTTCTAGTTTTACCAGCAATAGTTCTACCAGCTGCAGTTCTAGTTCAGCCAGCTGTAGTCCTAGCAGCAGCAGCTCTAGTTCTACCAGCAGTAGTTCTACCAGCAGAAGTTCTAGTTCTACCAGCAATAGTTCTACCAGCCGAAGCTCTATTTCTACCAGCAATAGTTCTACCAGCAGAAGCTCTAGTTCTACCAGCAATAGTTCTACCAGCAAAAGCTCTAGTTCTACCAGCAATAGTTCTACCAGCAGAAGTTCTAGTTCTACCAGCAATAGTTCTACCAGCAGTAGTTCTAGTTCTACCAGCAATAGTTCTACCAGCAAAAGCTCTAGTTCTACCAGCAATAGTTCTACCAGCAGAAGTTCTAGTTCTACCAGCAATAGTTCTACCAGCAGTAGTTCTAGTTCTACCAGCAGAAGCTCTAGTTTTACCAGCAATAGTTCTCCTAGCAGAGGTTCTAGTTCTACCAGCAATAGTTCTACTAGCAGTAGTTCTAGTTCTACCAGCAGTAGTTCTACGAACAGCGGTTCTACCAGCAGTAGGTCTAGTTCTACCAGCAGAAGCTCTTGTTCTACCAGCTTTAGTTCTACAAGCAGCAGTTCTACCATCAGAAGTTATAGTTCTACCAGCAGTAGTTCTAGTTCTACCAGCAGAAGTTCTAGTTCTACCAGCAGAAGCTCTATTTCTACCACCAATAGTTCTACCAGCAGTAGTTCTAGTTCTACCAGCAGAAGCTATAGTTCTACCAGCAGTAGTTCTACCAGCAGATGTTCTACCAGCAGATGTTCGAGTTCTACCAGCAGAAGCTCTAGTTCTACCAGCAATAGTTCTACCACCAGCAGTTCTAGATCTACCAGCAATAGTTCTACCAGCAAAAGCTCTAGTTCTACCAGCAATAGTTCTACCAGCAGAAGTTCTAGTTCTACCAGCAATAGTTCTACCAGCAGTAGTTCTAGTTCTACCAGCAGAAGCTCTAGTTTTACCAGCAATAGTTCTCCTAGCAGAGGTTCTAGTTCTACCAGCAATAGTTCTACTAGCAGTAGTTCTAGTTCTACCAGCAGTAGTTCTACGAACAGCGGTTCTACCAGCAGTAGGTCTAGTTCTACCAGCAGAAGCTCTTGTTCTACCAGCTTTAGTTCTACAAGCAGCAGTTCTACCATCAGAAGTTATAGTTCTACCAGCAGTAGTTCTAGTTCTACCAGCAGAAGTTCTAGTTCTACCAGCAGAAGCTCTATTTCTACCACCAATAGTTCTACCAGCAGTAGTTCTAGTTCTACCAGCAGCTATAGTTCTACCAGCAGATGTTCTACCAGCAGATGTTCGAGTTCTACCAGCAGAAGCTCTAGTTCTACCAGCAATAGTTCTACCACCAGCAGTTCTAGATCTACCAGCAATAGTTCTACCAGCTGTAGTTCTACTTCTACCAGCTGTAGTTCTAGTCCTACCAGCTGTAGTTTCTACCAGCTGTAGTTCTAGTTTTACCAGCTCTAGTTCTACCAGCTGTAGTTCTAGTCCCACCAGCTGTAGTTCTACCAGCTGTAGTTCTAGTTCTATCAGCTGTAGTCCTAGGAGCTGTAATTTTAGTTCTACCAGCTTTAGTTGTACCAACTGTAGTTCTAGTCCTACCAGCTGTAGTTCTACCAGCTGTAGTTCTAGTCCTACCAGCTGTAGTTTCTACCAGCTGTAGTTCTAGTTTTACCAGCCCTAGTTCTACCAGCTGTAGTTCTAGTCCCACCAGCTGTAGTTCTACCAGCTGTAGTTCTAGTTCTACCAGCTGTAGTCCTAGCAGCTGTAGTTCTAGTTCTACCAGCTTTAGTTGTACCAACTGTAGTTCTAGTCCTACCAGCTGTAGTTCTACCAGCTGTAGTTCTAGTTCTACCAGCTGTAGTCCTAGCAGCTGTAGTTCTAGTTCTACCAGCTTTAGTTGTACCAGCTGCAGTCTCCAGCAGCAGCAGCAGCTCTGGTCCTGAAGCTCCTCCCTCTCTGTCCTCAGGTACATCATGGCGGAGCTCCTTCAGACGGAGCGAGTCTACGTCAGAGACCTCCAAGAGTGCATAGAGGTACACCACATAGAACAGCACAACGCTGCATCTTTGAGAACTGTACTTTCTGATGGAAATGCTGCTGTCTCCTGCTGCAGACGTACCTGTGGGAGATGACCAGTGGCTCAGAGGACATCCCACCTGGTCTCGCCAACAAGGACGAAATCGTGTTTGGAAACATCCAGGACATCTATGAGTTCCACAACAGGTACTGCTGCAACCCAGCGGTCTACTGCAGCTCCAGAAAGCTGTGACAAACATTCATACAAACAGAGCTAAGAATGTCACAAAGCTGTACTTTAGTCCCAGTAGAAATTAATTTTGAATTTGGTCTCTAAGCAGAGATGACCAGGATATTTAGGTCAGACAGCTGTCATCATTTCAGCGGTGCTGTTTTGGTGAGGTTTGGTGGTGATGCAGTGCTCTGTGTCTGGCAGCATTTTCCTGAAAGAGCTGGAGAACTACGAGCAGCTTCCTGAAGACGTGGGACACTGCTTCGTTACCTGGGTAACTGCATCTCTGCCGTATACTTATGGGCCTTCTTGGACCAAAGCACCAACGTACTGATGTCCACCTGTCTTCTTCTCAGGCGGATAAGTTCCACATGTACGTGACGTACTGCAGGAACAAACCGGACTCCAGTTTACTGATCCAGCAGCATGGCGGGGGGTTCTTTGAGGTCTCCATACGTGTTATAAACATACATTTATTGACTTCGTAACGGCTGTTACAGCCATTAACGCAGCCGTTAACGTTGTCTCCGTGCCCTACAGGAGGTCCAGAGGAGACACGGTCTCGCCAACTCCATCTCCTCAGCTCTCATCAAGCCGGTCCAGAGGATCACCAAGTACCAGCTGCTGCTGAAGGTGACTTTACCAGTGAACTTGTTCAGGACCCATTAACGTCATGGAGGTCCTCTGGTGAGACGGTTCTGGTCCCATCTACAACCAGTTAGGACCAAAAACACTCTTTATCCTCGTACATTCACCATTTTATTGATAAATAACTTGAATTTGTTGGCTTTTGTCTAGAAAAAAAAAACTTTTTTTTCCTGAAATCTTTTATTTATTTATTTTTTCCTGTAAAATCGTTATTGTTTAAAGAACGTTAGAGTTTTTCTCATGTTTTTCTGTGTTTTAAAATGACCTAAATGACCTCCGTATCATCTGTCCTCAGACACTTCAACTAAATGGACACATTTTCAGAGTTTAAAGTAGCAGCCTCTTGCACCAGCGCTGTGATCTTTAGATGAAACGCGAGATCTGACTGTGATTGATCAGGGCGGCTGTGTCTGCAGGAGCTGCTGGCCTGCTGCGAGGAGGGAAAAGGAGAGATAAAGGAAGGCCTGGACGTGATGCTGAGCGTCCCGAAGAGAGCCAACGATGCCATGCACGTCAGCATGCTGGACGGTAACGCGACTTCAGAGCTGCTCAGAGATCAGACACGCTCCCCGGCTCTGATGTAAATCCGTGTAATATCACCTGCAGGTCTGGAGGAGGGTCTGGAGGTGCAGGGAGAGCTCCTTCTGCAGGACTCCTTCCTGGTGTGGGAGCCTAAGTCTCTGATCAGGAAGGGACGGGACAGACACCTCTTCCTGTTTGAGCTGTCACTCATCTTCAGCAAGGAGATCAAAGACTCATCTGGACGAACTAAATACCTCTACAAGAGCAGGCTGAGGGTAAAACACCACTCTGATATATGCTAACCGGAGAATGAGTGGAGAGAGAGAGGAGGGAGGACACAAAGAGGAGGGAGGACAGAGACGAGAAATGAGATATCCTGGCAATAATAATAATAATAATGATAATAATCCATTAACTGAAGAACTAATAATTCCATGTACATCTATTGTGACTGGTTCATTGTTAGTAAATGAACTGCAGTCATGACTATATAAACAGATGTAGGCAGCAACACTGAGGTTGTCAGAGGATCAGACTGCAGGTTAATGCTGGGATGACGTCTATATAGACAGGTTGAGGTCAGCGCTGGGATGACGTCTATATAGACAGGTGGAGGTCAACGCTGGGATGACGTCTATATAGACAGGTGTCAACGTGGATGACGTCTATATAGACAGGTGGAGGTCACGCTGGGATGACGTCTATATAGACAGGTGGTCAACATGATCTATAGACAGGTCAACGCTGGGATGACGTCTATATAGACAGGTGGAGGTCAACGCTGGGATGGGTCTATATAGACAGGTGGAGGTCAACGCTGGGATGACGTCTATATAGACAGGTGGAGGTCAACGCTGGGATGGGATGACGTCTATATAGACAGGTGGAGGTCAACGCTGGGATGACGTCTATATAGACGGTGAGGTCAACGCTGGGATGACGTCTATATAGACAGGTGGAGGTCAACGCTGGGATGACGTCTATATAGACGGGTGGAGGTCAACGCTGGGATGACGTCTATATAGACAGGTGGAGGTCAACGCTGGGATGACGTCTATATAGACAGGTGGAGGTCAACGCTGGGATGACGTCTATATAGACAGGTGGAGGTCAACGCTGGGATGACGTCTATATAGACAGGTGGAGGTCAACGCTGGGATGACGTCTATATAGACAGGTGGAGGTCAACGCTGGGATGACGTCTATATAGACAGGTGGAGGTCAACGCTGGGATGACGTCTATATAGACAGGTGGAGGTGAACGCTGGATGACGTCTATATAGACAGGTGGAGGTCAACGCTGGGATGACGTCTATATAGACAGGTGGAGGTCAACGCTGGGATGACATCTATATAGACAGGTGGAGGTCAACGCTGGGGATGACGTCTATATAGACAGGTGGAGGTCAACGCTGGGATGACGTCTATATAGACAGGTGGAGGTCAACGCTGGGATGACGTCTATATAGACAGGTGGAGGTCAACGCTGGGATGACGTCTATATAGACAGGTGGAGGTCAACGCTGGGATGACGTCTATATAGACAGGTGGAGGTCAACGCTGGGATGACATCTATATAGACAGGTGGAGGTCAACGCTGGGATGACGTCTATATAGACAGGTGGAGGTCAACGCTGGGATGACGTCTATATAGACAGGTGGAGGTCAACGCTGGGATGACGTCTATATAGACAGGTGGAGGTCAACGCTGGGATGACGTCTATATAGACAGGTGGAGGTCAACGCTGGGATGACGTCTATATAGACAGGTGGAGGTCAACGCTGGGATGACGTCTATATAGACAGGTGGAGGTCAACGCTGGGATGACGTCTATATAGACAGGTGGAGGTCAACGCTGGGATGACGTCTATATAGACAGGTGGAGGTCAACGCTGGGATGACATCTATATATAGACAGGTGGAGGTCAACGCTGGGATGACGTCTATATAGACAGGTGGAGGTCAACAGGTGGGCTGGGATGACGTCTATATAGACAGGTGGAGGTCAACGCTGGGATGACATCTATATAGACAGGTGGAGGTCAACGCTGGGATGACATCTATATAGACAGGTGGAGGTCAACGCTGGGATGACATCTATATAGACAGGTGGAGGTCAACGCTGGGATGACATCTATATAGACAGGTGGAGGTCAACGCTGGGATGACGTCTATATAGACAGGTGGAGGTCAACGCTGGGATGACATCTATATAGACAGGTGGAGGTCAACGCTGGGATGACGTCTATATAGACAGGTGGAGGTCAACGCTGGGATGACATCTATATAGACAGGTGGAGGTCAACGCTGGGATGACATCTATATAGACAGGTGGAGGTCAACGCTGGGATGACATCTATATAGACAGGTGGAGGTCAACGCTGGGATGACGTCTATATAGACAGGTGGAGGTCAACGCTGGGATGACATCTATATAGACAGGTGGAGGTCAACGCTGGGATGATCTATATAGACAAGGTGGAGGGGATGACGTCTATATAGACAGGTGGAGGTCAACGCTGGGATGACATCTATATAGACAGGTGGAGGTCAACGCTGGGATGACATCTATATAGACAGGTGGAGGTCAACGCTGGGATGACGTCTATATAGAGACAGGTGGAGGTCAACGCTGGGATGACATCTATATAGACAGGTGGAGGTCAACGCTGGGATGACATCTATATAGACAGGTGGAGGACGCATCTATATAGACAGGTGGGAGGTCAACGATGCTGGGATGACATCTATATAGACAGGTGGAGGTCAACGCTGGGATGACATCTATATAGACAGGTGGAGGTCAACGCTGGGATGACATCTATATAGACAGGTGGAGGTCAACGCTGGGATGACGTCTATATAGACAGGTGGAGGTCAACGGGGGATGACGTCTATATAGACGGTGGACGCATCTATATAGACAGGTGGAGGTCAACGCTGGGATGACATCTATATAGACAGGTGGAGGTCAACGGGGATGACGTCTATATAGACAGGTGGAGGTCAACGCTGGGATGACATCTAGACGACGTCTATATAGACAGGTGGAGGTCAACGCTGGGATGACGTCTATATAGACAGGTGGAGGTCAACGCTGGGATGACGTCTATATAGACAGGTGGAGGTCAACGCTGGATGACATCTATATAGACATGGGGACGTCTATATAGACGGGTGGAGGTCAACGCTGGGATGACATCTATATAGACAGGTGGAGGTCAACGCTGGGATGACGTCTATATAGACAGGTGGAGGTCAACGCTGGGATGACGTCTATATATAGACAGGTGGAGGTCAACGCTGGGATGACGTCTATATAGACAGGTGGAGGTCAACGCTGGGATGACGTCTATATAGACAGGTGGAGGTCAACGCTGGGATGACGTCTATAGACAGGAGGTGGAGGTCAACGCTGGGATGACGTCTATATAGACAGGTGGAGGTCAACGCTGGGATGACGTCTATATAGACAGGTGGAGGTCAACGCTGGGATGACGTCTATATAGACAGGTGGAGGTCAACGCTGGGATGACGTCTATATAGACAGGTGGAGGTCAACGCTGGGATGACGTCTATATAGACAGGTGGAGGTCAACGCTGGGATGACGTCTATATAGAGAGGTGGAGGTCAACGCTGGGATGACGTCTATATAGACAGGTGGAGGTCAACGCTGGGATGACGTCTATATAGACAGGTGGAGGTCAACGCTGGGATGACATCTATATAGACAGGTGGAGGTCAACGCTGGGATGACATCTATATAGACAGGTGGAGGTCAACGGGGGATGACATCTATATAGACAGGTGGAGGTCAACGCTGGGATGACGTCTATATAGACAGGTGGAGGTCAACGCTGGGATGACATCTATATAGACAGGTGGAGGTCAACGCTGGGATGACGTCTATATAGACAGGTGGAGGTCAACGCTGGGATGACGTCTATATAGACAGGTGGAGGTCAACGCTGGGATATCTATATAGACAGGTGGAGGTCAACGCTGGGATGACGTCTATATAGACAGGTGGAGGTCAACGCTGGGATGACATCTATATAGACAGGTGGAGGTCAACGCTGGGATGACATCTATATAGACAAGGTGGGATGACGTCTATATAGACAGGTGGAGGTCAACGCTGGGATGACGTCTATATAGACAGGTGGAGGTCAACGCTGGGATGACATCTATATAGACAGGTGGAGGTCAACGCTGGGATGACATCTATATAGACAGGTGGAGGTCAACGCTGGGATGACGTCTATATAGACAGGTGGAGGTCAACGCTGGGATGACGTCTATATATAGGCAGGTGGAGGTCAACGCTGGGATGACGTCTATATAGACAGGTGGAGGTCAACGCTATGGGATGAATCTATATAGACAGGTGGAGGTCAACGCTGGGATGACGTCTATATAGACAGGTGGAGGTCAACGCTGGGATGACGTCTATATAGACAGGTGGAGGTCAACGCTGGGATGACGTCTATATAGACAGGTGGAGGTCAACGCTGGGATGACGTCTATATAGACAGGTGGAGGTCAACGCTGGGATGACGTCTATATAGACAGGTGGAGGTCAACGCTGGGATGACGTCTATATAGACAGGTGGAGGTCAACGCTGGGATGACGTCTATATAGAGACAGGTGGAGGTCGACGCTGGGATGAAGTCGATATATACAGGGTGGAGGTCAACGCTGGGAAGACGTCTATATAGACAGGTGGAGGTCAACGCTGGGATGACGTCTATATAGACAGGTGGAGGTCAACGCTGGGATGACGTCTATATAGACAGGTGGAGGTCAACGCTGGGATGACGTCTATATAGACAGGTGGAGGTCAACGCTGGGATCACGTCTATATAGACAGGTGGAGGTCAACGCTGGGATGACGTCTATATAGACAGGTGGAGGTCAACGCTGGGATGACGTCTATATAGACAGGTGGAGGTCAACGCTGGGATGACGTCTATATAGACAGGTGGAGGTCAACGCTGGGATGACATCTATATATAGACAGGTGGAGGTCAACGCTGGGATGACGTCTATATAGACAGGTGGAGGTCAACGCTGGGATGACGTCTATATAGACAGGTGGAGGTCAACGCTGGGATGACGTCTATATAGACAGGTGGAGGTCAACGCTGGGATGACGTCTATATAGACAGGTGGAGGTCAACGCTGGGATGACATCTATATAGACGGGTGGAGGTCAACGCTGGGATGACGTCTATATAGACAGGTGGAGGTCAACGCTGGGATGACGTCTATATAGACAGGTGGAGGTCAACGCTGGGATGACGTCTATATAGACAGGTGGAGGTCAACGCTGGGATGACGTCTATATAGACAGGTGGAGGTCAACGCTGGGATGACGTCTATATAGACAGGTGGAGGTCAACGCTGGGATGACATCTATATAGACAGGTGGAGGTCAACGCTGGGATGACGTCTATATAGACAGGTGGAGGTCAACGCTGGGATGACGTCTATATAGACAGGTGGAGGTCAACGCTGGGATGACGTCTATATAGACAGGTGGAGGTCAACGCTGGGATGACGTCTATATAGACAGGTGGAGGTCAACGCTGGGATGACGTCTATATAGACAGGTGGAGGTCAACGCTGGGATGACGTCTATATAGACAGGTGGAGGTCAACGCTGGGATGACGTCTATATAGACAGGTGGAGGTCAACGCTGGGATGACGTCTATATAGACAGGTGGAGGTCAACGCTGGGATGACGTCTATATAGACAGGTGGAGGTCAACGCTGGATGACGTCTATATAGACAGGTGGAGGTCAACGCTGGGATGACGTCTATATAGACAGGTGGAGGTCAACGCTGGGATGACGTCTATATAGACAGGTGGAGGTCAACGCTGGGATGACGTCTATATAGACAGGTGGAGGTCAACGCTGGGATGACGTCTATATAGACAGGTGGAGGTCAAACGCTGGGATGACGTCTATATAGACAGGTGGAGGTCAACGCTGGGATGACGTCTATATAGACAGGTGGAGGTCAACGCTGGGATGACGTCTATATAGACAGGTGGAGGTCAACGCTGGGATGACGTCTATATAGACAGGTGGAGGTCAACGCTGGGATGACGTCTATATAGACAGGTGGGGGGTCAACGCTGGGGATGACGTCTATATAGACAGGTGGAGGTCAACGCTGGGATGACGTCTATATAGACAGGTGGAGGTCAACGCTGGGATGACGTCTATATAGACAGGTGGAGGTCAACGCTGGGATGACGTCTATATAGACAGGTGGAGGTCAACGCTGGGATGACGTCTATATAGAGACGGGTGGAGGTCAAACTGGGGGATGACGTCTATATAGACAGGTGGAGGTCAAACGCTGGGATGACGTCTATATAGACAGGTGGAGGTCAACGCTGGGATGACGTCTATATAGACAGGTGGAGGTCAACGCTGGGATGACGTCTATATAGACAGGTGGAGGTCAACGCTGGAATGATGATCTATATAGACAGGTGGAGGTCAACGCTGGGATGACGTCTATATAGACAGGTGGAGGTCAACGCTGGGATGACGTCTATATAGACAGGTGGAGGTCAACGCTGGGATGACGTCTATATAGACAGGTGGAGGTCAACGCTGGGATGACGTCTATATAGACAGGTGGAGGTCAACGCTGGGATGACGTCTATATAGACAGGTGGAGGTCAACGCTGGGATGACGTCTATATAGACAAGGTGGAGGTCAACGCTGGGATGACGTCTATATAGACAGGTGGAGGTCAACGCTGGGATGACGTCTATATAGACAGGTGGAGGTCAACGCTGGGATGACGTCTATATAGACAGGTGGAGGTCAACGCTGGGATGACGTCTATATAGACAGGTGGAGGTCAACGCTGGGATGACGTCTATATAGACAGGTGGAGGTCAACGCTGGGATGACGTCTATATAGACAGGTGGAGGTCAACGCTGGGATGACGTCTATATAGACAGGTGGAGGTCAACGCTGGGATGACGTCTATATAGACAGGTGGAGGTCAACGCTGGGATGACGTCTATATAGACAGGTGGAGGTCAACGCTGGGATGACATCTATATAGACAGGTGGAGGTCAACGCTGGGATGACGTCTATATAGACAGGTGGAGGTCAACGCTGGGATGACGTCTATATAGACAGGTGGAGGTCAACGCTGGGATGACGTCTATATAGACAGGTGGAGGTCAACGCTGGGATGACGTCTATATAGACAGGTGGAGGACGTCTATATAGACAGGTGGAGGTCAACGTTGGAATGACATCTATATAGACAGGTGGAGGACGTCTATATAGACAGGTGGAGGTCAACGCTGGGATGACGTCTATATAGACAGGTGGAGGTCAACGCTGGGATGACGTCTATATAGACAGGTGGAGGTCAACGCTGGGATGACATCTATATAGACAGGTGGAGGTCAACGCTGGGATGACGTCTATATAGACAGGTGGAGGTCAACGCTGGGATGACGTCTATATAGACAGGTGGAGGTCAACGCTGGGATGACATCTATATAGACAGGTGGAGGTCAACGCTGGGATGACGTCTATATAGACAGGTGGAGGTCAACGCTGGGATGACGTCTATATAGACAGGTGGAGGTCAACGCTGGGATGACGTCTATATAGACAGGTGGAGGTCAACGCTGGGATGACGTCTATATAGACAGGTGGAGGTCAACGCTGGGATGACGTCTATATATAGACAGGTGGAGGTCAACGCTGGGATGACGTCTATATAGACAGGTGGAGGTCAACGCTGGGGAGACCTGGGATGACATCTATATAGACAGGTGGAGGTCAACGCTGGGATGACGTCTATATAGACAGGTGGAGGTCAACGCTGGGATGGGATGACGTCTATATAGACAGGTGGAGGTCAACGCTGGGTGGGATGACGTCTATATAGACAGGTGGGAGGTCAACGCTGGGATGACATCTATATAGACAGGTGGAGGTCAACGCTGGGATGACGTCTATATAGACAGGTGGAGGTCAACGCTGGGATGACGTCTATATAGACAGGTGGAGGTCAACGCTGGGATGACGTCTATATAGACAGGTGGAGGTCAACGCTGGGATGACGTCTATATAGACAGGTGGAGGTCAACGCTGGGGATGACGTCTATATAGACAGGTGGAGGTCAACGCTGGGATGACGTCTATATAGACAGGTGGAGGTCAACGCTGGGATGACGTCTATATAGACAGGTGGAGGTCAACGCTGGGATGACGTCTATATAGACAGGTGGAGGTCAACGCTGGGATGACGTCTATATAGACAGGTGGAGGTCAACGCTGGATGACGTCTATATAGACAGGTGGAGGTCAACGCTGGGATGACGTCTATATAGACAGGTGGAGGTCAACGCTGGGATGACGTCTATATAGACAGGTGGAGGTCAACGCTGGGATGACGTCTATATAGACAGGTGGAGGTCAACGCTGGGATGACGTCTATATAGACAGGTGGAGGTCAACGCTGGGATGACGTCTATATAGACAGGTGGAGGTCAACGCTGGGATGACGTCTATATAGACAGGTGGAGGTCAACGCTGGGATGACGTCTATATAGACAGGTGGAGGTCAACGCTGGGATGAAGTCTATATATAGACAGGTGGAGGTCAACGCTGGGATGACGTCTATATAGACAGGTGGAGGTCAACGCTGGGATGACGTCTATATAGACAGGTGGAGGTCAACGCTGGGATGACGTCTATATAGACAGGTGGAGGTCAACGCTGGGATGACGTCTATATAGACAGGTGGAGGGCAACGCTGGGATGACATCTATATAGACAGGTGGAGGTCAACGCTGGGATGACGTCTATATAGACAGGTGGAGGTCAACGCTGGGATGACGTCTATATAGACAGGTGGAGGTCAACGCTGGGATGACGTCTATATAGACAGGTGGAGGTCAACGCTGGGATGACGTCTATATATAGACGGGTGGACAGGTGGGGTCAACGCTGGGATGACGTCTATATAGACAGGTGGAGGTCAACGCTGGGATGACGTCTATATAGACAGGTGGAGGTCAACGCTGGGATGACGTCTATATAGACAGGTGGAGGTCAACGCTGGGATGACATCTATATAGACAGGTGGAGGTCAACGCTGGGATGACGTCTATATAGAGACAGGTGGTGAGGTCAACGCTGGGGATGACGTCTATATAGACAGGTGGAGGTCAACGCTGGGATGAAGTCTATATATAGACAGGTGGAGGTCAACGCTGGGATGAAGTCTATATATAGACGGGTGGAGGTCAACGCTGGGATGACATCTATATAGACAGGTGGAGGTCAACGCTGGGATGATGACGTCTATATAGACAGGTGGAGGTCAACGCTGGGATGACGTCTATATAGACAGGTGGAGGTCAACGCTGGGATGACGTCTATATATAGACAGGTGGAGGTCAACGCTGGGATGAGACGTCTATATAGACAGGTGGAGGTCAACGCTGGGATGACGTCTATATAGACAGGTGGAGGTCAACGCTGGGATGACGTCTATATAGACAGGTGGAGGTCAACGCTGGGATGACGTCTATATAGACAGGTGGAGGTCAACGCTGGGATGACGTCTATATAGACAGGTGGAAGGTCAACGCTGGGATGACGTCTATATAGACAGGTGGAGGTCAACGCTGGGATGACGTCTATATAGACAGGTGGAGGTCAACGCTGGGATGACGTCTATATAGACAGGTGGAGGTCAACGCTGGGATGCCATCTATATAGACAGGTGGAGGTCAACGCTGGGATGACGTCTATATAGACAGGTGGAGGTCAACGCTGGGATGACGTCTATATAGACAGGTGGAGGTATATGGACACGGGTGGAGGTCAACGCTGGGATGACGTCTATATAGACAGGTGGAGGTCAACGCTGGGATGACGTCTATATAGACAGGTGGAGGTCAACGCTGGGATGACGTCTATATAGACAGGTGGAGGTCAACGCTGGGATGACGTCTATATATAGACAGGTGGAGGTCAACGCTGGGATGAGGACGTCTATATACAGGTGGAGGTCAACGCTGGGATGACATCTATATAGACAGGTGGAGGTTGGGATGATGACGTCTATATAGACAGGTGGAGGTCAACGCTGGGATGACGTCTATATAGACAGGTGGAGGTCAACGCTGGGATGACGTCTATAGACAGGTGGAGGACGTCTATATAGACAGGTGGAGGTCAACGCTGGGATGACTATATAGACAGGTGGAGGTCAAGCTGGGATGATCTATATAGACAGGTGGAGGTCAACGCTGGGATGACGTCTATATAGACAGGTGGAGGTCAACGCTGGGATGACGTCTATATAGACAGGTGGAGGTCAACGCTGGGGATGACATCTATATAGACAGGTGGAGGTCAACGCTGGGATGACGTCTATATAGACAGGTGGAGGTCAACTGGGATGATGACGTCTATATAGACAGGTGGAGGACGTCTATATATAGACAGGTGGAGGTCAACGCTGGGATGACATCTATATAGACAGGTGGAGGTCAACGCTGGGATGACGTCTATATAGACAGGTGGAGGTCAACGCTGGGGGGATGACGTCTATATAGACAGGTGGAGGTCAACGCTGGGATGACATCTATATAGACAGGTGGAGGTCAACGCTGGGATGTCTATATAGACAGGGGGAGGTCAACGCTGGGATGACGTCTATATAGACAGGTGGAGGTCAACGCGCTGGGATGACATCTATATAGACAGGTGGAGGTCAACGCTGGGATGACATCTATATAGACAGGTGGAGGTATATAGACAGGTGGAGGTCAACGCTGGGATGACGTCTATATAGACAGGTGGAGGTCAACGTGCTGGGATGACGTCTATATAGACAGGTGGAGGTCAACGCTGGGATGACGTCTATATAGACAGGTGGAGGTCAACGCTGGGATGACGTCTATATAGACAGGTGGAGGTCAACGCTGGGATGACGTCTATATAGACAGGTGGAGGTCAACGCTGGGATGACGTCTATATAGACAGGGTGGAGGTCAACGCTGGGATGACGTCTATATAGACAGGTGGAGGTCAACGCTGGGATGACGTCTATATAGACAGGTGGAGGTCAACGCTGGGATGACGTCTATATAGACAGGTGGAGGTCAACGCTGGGATGACGTCTATATAGACAGGTGGAGGTCAACGCTGGGATGACGTCTATATAGACAGGTGGAGGTCAACGCTGGGGATGACGTCTATATAGACAGGTGGAGGTCAACGCTGGGAGGACATCTATATAGACAGGTGGAGGTCAACGCTGGGATGACGTCTATATAGACAGGTGGAGGTCAACGCTGGGATGACGTCTATATAGACGGGTGGAGGTTGACGCTGGGATGACGTCTATATAGACAGGTGGAGGTCAAACGCTGGGATGACGTCTATATAGACAGGTGGAGGTCAACGCTGGGGATGACGTCTATATAGACAGGTGGAGGTCAACGCTGGGATGACGTCTATATAGACAGGTGGAGGTCAACGCTGGGATGACGTCTATATAGACAGGTGGAGGTCAATGGGATGACGTCTATATAGACAGGTGGAGGTCAACGCTGGGATGACATCTATATAGACAGGTGGAGGTCAACGTTGGGATGACGTCTATATAGACAGGTGGAGGTCAACGCTGGGATGACGTCTATATAGACAGGTGGAGGTCAAACGCTGGGATGACGTCTATATAGACAGGTGGAGGTCAACGCTGGGGGATGACATCTATATAGACAGGTGGAGGTCAACGCTGGGATGACGTCTATATAGACAGGTGGAGGTCAACGCTGGGATGACGTCTATATAGACAGGTGGAGGTCAACGCTGGGATGACGTCTATATAGACAGGTGGAGGTCAACGCTGGGATGACGTCTATATAGACAGGTAGAGGTCAACGCTGGGGATGACGTCTATATAGACAGGTGGAGGTCAACGCTGGGATGACGTCTATATAGACAGGTGGAGGTTCAACGCTGGGATGACGTCTATATAGACAGGTGGAGGTCAACGCTGGGATGACGTCTATATAGACAGGTGGAGGTCAACGCTGGGATGACATCGTCTATATAGACAGGTGGAGGTCAACGCTGGGATGACGTCTATATAGGACAGGTGGAGGTCAACGCTGGGATGACGTCTATATAGACAGGTGGAGGTCAACGCTGGGATGACGTCTATATAGACAGGTGGAGGTCAACGCTGGGATGACGTCTATATAGACAGGTGGAGGTCAACGCTGGGATGACGTCTATATAGACAGGTGGAGGTCAACGCTGGGATGACGTCTATATAGACAGGTGGAGGTCGACGCTGGGATGACGTCTATATAGACGGGTGGAGGTCAACGCTGGGATGACGTCTATATAGACAGGTAGAGGTCAACGCTGGGATGACGTCTATATAGACAGGTGGAGGGTCAAACGCTGGGATGACGTCTATATAGACAGGTGGAGGTCAACGCTGGGATGACGTCTATATAGACAGGTGGAGGTCAACGCTGGGATGACGTCTATATAGACAGGTGGAGGTCAACGCTGGGATGACGTCTATATAGACAGGTGGAGGTCAACGCTGGGGGATGACGTCTATATAGACAGGTGGAGGTCAACGCTGGGATGACGTCTATATAGACAGGTGGAGGTCAACGCTGGGATGACGTCTATATAGACAGGTGGAGGTCAACGCTGGGATGACGTATATCTATATAGACAGGTGGAGGTCAACGCTGGGATGACGTCTATATAGACAGGTGGAGGTCAACGCTGGGATGACGTCTATATAGACAGGTGGAGGTCAACGCTGGGATGACGTCTATATAGACAGGTGGAGGTCAAACGCTGGGATGACGTCTATATAGACAGGTGGAGGTCAACGCTGGGATGACGTCTATATATAGACAGGTGGAGGTCAACAACGCTGGGATGACGTCTATATAGACAGGTGGGAGGTCAACGCTGGGATGACGTCTATATAGACAGGTGGAGGTCAACGCTGGGATGACGTCTATATATAGACAGGTGGAGGTCAACGCTGGGATGACGTCTATATATAGACAGGTGGAGGTCAACGCTGGGATGACGTCTATATAGACAGGTGGAGGTCAACGCTGGGATGACATCTATATAGACAGGTGGAGGTCAACGCTGGGATGACGTCTATATAGACAGGTGGAGGTCAACGCTGGGATGACGTCTATATAGACAGGTGGAGGTCAACGCTGGGATGACATCTATATAGACAGGTGGAGGTCAACGCTGGGATGACGTCTATATAGACAGGTGGAGGTCAACGCTGGGATGACGTCTATATAGACAGGTGGAGGTCAACGCTGGGATGACGTCTATATAGACAGGGTGGAGGTCAACGCTGGGATGACGTCTATATAGACAGGTGGAGGTCAACGCTGGGATGACATCTATATAGACAGGTGGAGGTCAACGCTGGGATGACGTCTATATAGACAGGTGGAGGTCAACGCTGGGATGACATCTATATAGACAGGTGGAGGTCAACGCTGGGATGACGTCTATATAGACAGGTGGAGGTCAACGCTGGGATGACGTCTATATAGACAGGTGGAGGTCAACGCTGGGATGACGTCTATATAGACAGGTGGAGGTCAACGCTGGGATGACGTCTATATAGACAGGTGGAGGTCAATGGGATGACGTCTATATAGACAGGTGGAGGTCAACGCTGGGATGACGTCTATATAGACAGGTGGAGGTCAACGCTGGGATGACGTCTATATAGACAGGTGGAGGTCAACGCTGGGATGACGTCTATATAGACAGGTGGAGGTCAACGCTGGGATGACGTCTATATAGACAGGTGGAGGTCAACGCTGGGATGACGTCTATATAGACAGGTGGAGGTCAACGCTGGGATGACGTCTATATAGACAGGTGGAGGTCAACGCTGGGATGACATCTATATAGACAGGTGGAGGTCAACGCTGGGATGACGTCTATATAGATAGACAGGTGGGAGGTCAACGCTGGGATGACATCTATATAGACAGGTGGGAGGTCAACGCTGGGATGACGTCTATATAGACAGGTGGAGGTCAACGCTGGGATGACGTCTATATAGACAGGTGGAGGTCAACGCTGGGATGACGTCTATATAGACAGGTGGAGGTCAACGCTGGGATGACGTCTATATAGACAGGTGGAGGTCAACGCTGGGATGACGTCTATATAGACAGGTGGAGGTCAACGCTGGGATGACGTCTATATAGACAGGTGGAGGTCAACGCTGGGATGAGACGTCTATATAGACAGGTGGAGGTCAACGCTGGGATGACGTCTATATAGGACAGGTGGAGGTCAACGCTGGGATGACGTCTATATAGACAGGTGGAGGTCAACGCTGGGATGACGTCTATATAGACAGGTGGAGGTCAACGCTGGGATGACGTCTATATAGACAGGTGGAGGTCAACGCTGGGATGACGTCTATATAGACAGGGGGTGGAGGTCAACGCTGGGATGACGTCTATATAGACAGGTGGAGGGTCAACGCTGGGATGACGTCTATATAGACAGGTGGAGGTCAACGCTGGGATGACATCTATATAGACAGGTGGAGGTCAACGCTGGGATGACGTCTATATAGACAGGTGGAGGTCAACGCTGGGATGACGTCTATATAGACAGGTGGAGGTCAACGCTGGGATGACGTCTATATAGACAGGTGGAGGTCAAAACGCTGGGATGACGTCTATATAGACAGGTGGAGGTCAACGCTGGGATGACGTCTATATAGAGACAGGTGGAGGTCAACGCTGGGATGACATCTATATAGACAGGTGGAGGTCAACGCTGGGATGACGTCTATATAGACAGGTGGAGGTCAACGCTGGGATGACGTGTATATATAGACAGGTGGAGGTCAACGCTGGCAGGATGTCTATATAGACAGGTGGAGGTCAACGCTGGGATGACGTCTATATAGACAGGTGGAGGTCAACGCTGGGATGACGTCTATATAGACAGGTGGAGGTAAACGCTGGGATGATGTCTATATAGACAGGTGGAGGTCAACGCTGGGATGACGTCTATATAGACAGGTGGAGGTCAACGCTGGGATGACGTCTATATAGACAGGTGGGGAGGTCAACGCTGGGATGACGTCTATATAGACAGGTGGAGGTCAACGCTGGGATGACGTCTATATAGAGACAGGTGGAGGTCAACGCTGGGATGACGTCTATATAGACAAGGTGGAGGTCAACGCTGGGATGACGTCTATATAGACAGGTGGAGGTCAACGCTGGGATGACATCTATATAGACAGGTGGAGGGGTCAACGCTGGGATGACGTCTATATAGACAGGTGGAGGTCAACGCTGGGATGACGTCTATATAGACAGGTGGAGGTCAACGCTGGGATGACGTCTATATAGGACAGGTGGAGGTCAACGCTGGGATGACGTCTATATAGACAGGTGGAGGTCAACGCTGGGATGACGTCTATATAGACAGGTGGAGGTCAAACGCTGGGATGACGTCTATATAGACAGGTGGAGGTCAACGCTGGGATGACGTCTATATAGACAGGTGGAGGTCAACGCTGGGATGATGGGAGGTCAACGCTGGGATGACGCTATATAGACAGGTGGAGGTCAACGCTGGGATGACGTCTATATAGACAGGTGGAGGTCAACGCTGGGATGACGTCTATATAGACAGGTGGAGGTCAACGCTGGGATGACGTCTATATAGACAGGTGGGAGGGTCAACGCTGGGATGACGTCTATATAGACAGGTGGAGGTCAACGCTGGGATGACTATATAGACAGGTGGAGGTCAACGCTGGGATGACGTCTATATAGACAGGTGGAGGTCAACGCTGGGATGACGTCTATATAGACAGGTGGAGGTCAACGCTGGGATGACTATATAGGACAGGTGGAGGTCAACGCTGGGATGACGTCTATATAGACAGGTGGAGGTCAACGCTGGATGACGTCTATATAGACAGGTGGAGGTCAACGCTGGGATGACGTCTATATAGACAGGTGGAGGTCAACGCTGGGATGACGTCTATATAGACAGGTGGAGGTCAACGCTGGGATGACGTCTATATAGACAGGTGGAGGTCAACGCTGGGATGACGTCTATATAGACAGGTGGAGGTCAACTGGGATGACGTCTATATAGACAGGTGGAGGTCAACGCTGGGATGACGTCTATATAGACAGGTGGAGGTCAACGCTGGGATGACGTCTATATAGACAGGTGGAGGTCAACGCTGGGATGACATCTATATAGACAGGTGGAGGTCAACGCTGGGATGACGTCTATATAGACAGGT